>CATKUY010000009.1:0-221000 GCA_949802685.1 Dicyrtomina minuta
AAACTGCAATCGTGTCCTAATATTTGGATTATTAAATTAAAAATATAAGTAGAAATTAGACTATAAAATTTTTTCAGAATGTACTGTTAACTGTGTTATACAGTTTGAATATTTTCATTTAAAACCAATTACCATCATTTTCGGATGTCATATAAAATATCTTATTCTGCACTTACAAATTGAATCATATTGAACTTCCAACCTGCAGCTCATGACCTACAACCATTTTGCATGAAATTGCCGTGCCAGTGACTGTGACTAGGGAAAAATTTAGAATCGAAGGTCTAACAGGTTCAGAATTGGCAATGATCAAGAACTTGGCAGGAAATGGCAGCGCTGTGAGAAAGAAAAGTTTGAAGATTCCTAAAAAATGGTGTGCAGGAATCTCCATTAATGTCCGAGACAGTCCAGGTGAATGTGTATTTACAAATATTTGCTTTATGCAGTCAGTACTATAGTCACTATGGTTTTTTGTTGATAGTGAAATTGCCATAATAGTCATATTCGCTCGAAAAATCTGAACCATTATGATTTTCAAAATTTATCATAAATTTGGTTTACGGTCCTAAAAATTCTCAAAATTTTCAAAATTCAGATGCAGCATTATGCAAGTTAATAAAATTTTAATCAGTTTAATACCTAAATTTAGTGAAATCAGTTGCAAAATGTCATCCGTCAAGTATTTTAATTAACTAATTTTATGATTATATCAATAATTATTCTTAGGAATTTGTTTAATTTAATTTCAGTTTCTTTCATTTTGGCAATTTTTAGTGAATTAAATATGATTTCTATGTTTTAAATACTCGTCTAGTGGCCTCTAGTACCCTACCTTACCAGTCGTAACCTACTTATTTTATGTGCACCCTATCAATTCAGACCCTAGCGATTTCTTTTTGCAATTCTTACCTTGGCAAATCGTCCAGCTCAAAATAATCTACGCGAAATAAGTTAAATCCACAAAATTAAATAATTTTATTCATGTAATTAACTTTATACATAATTTGATCGACTTTTGAATTACTCAACAGAAAAAGACATAATTAAAATACATGTTTTTTTAAATTGTAAAATGTTTCATATAAATAATTACATGTTTTTAAAAAGCTCAAAATGTTGTAGAAATGGAATATTCTTTACGTCTTTTGTGGACGACCCCTAAGTGTACGTCATGAGTACAATACAGTCAGTGACATAATGTATTTTGTGGACGACCCCTAAGTGTACTTCAGGAGTACAATACAGTCAGCAACACCCCACCCCTACATTATGCAATGGACAACGCGGAAATGCGACCTCGACAGCAGCTACTAATTGAATGGACTTGGGACAGAATGACTTTATAGCTGTGCACTGGACTTACGACAGAATGGTTCTTCACCGACGATATTTTTTAAAGGTGCAAAATCTATTATTTTTCCACTACAAAAAAAAATGCAAAGTGTTCCATTTTCTATTTACTGTTTCCTAAAAATTGCAAAAGTTTCTGCTTTTATGTTTTTCTATCTTCTTCTTTAATGATATTTTAACATGTTTGCACACTCTGCTTTTTTTAGGACAAAAATAATTAGAGTTGTTCGGTTCGGTGCCTTCCTTAATTGTTTATATGTTGAGATTGATTAATATGTTGGCAAAGTTATTGAAAGAAACTGCCCACTAGGTGTAGTTTAAACTGCTATGGACAGTGGATACCCAGTATTGTATATCACACTAGCTAAAATTTTTAATTTTTTTTTTTTTTTTTTTTTTTTCATATAATACCTACTACCTTTATAATAGTTTTAAAAATACAAATCAAATCTCCTCTTCATTTAGTAGAGGGCCACAAACTAAATTAGTTGCCAGTTCCCTAAATAATCAAAAGTGTAGAATTGCCATTGTACATAACGAGTAGAGGTAGGTATATGAATTTTGCCGGATTAAATAATTTAAGTAGTAATTATGCAGTTGATAATAAAATGGAATGCAGGTTTTGCTTACTTTTTTTTGCACAGTCTTCCAAAGCTTCACAGAGATGTCAGTTAAAGAAAGTTTAGTTAATTATTTCTGCACTTGGACGGACGGCAAAAAGTGGAAATCTGAAAAGAATTATAAATTCAATAAAAATTATTCATTATGCGTTACCGTGCAGGTTAACGTTACACCGCATAGCAAATTATTTTTATAATTATTGACTCTGAGTACTGAGTATTGCATTTGTAAATAGGAACCAAGGGGGTGAACTAGTTACGATTAGATTTAACAACTTAAACCTAAACCACAAAATTGGCAGTGCGGAGATAAAAGTTCAAATCAAATTAAATGACCTACAAGCATGTCGAAAGAATAGAACAACAACCTTAAAATTATTAAAAAATTTTAACGTGGAATAATTACATATAAATATTGTATGTGAAAAACCAAAATGGCCCATTTCCAATTTAAGCAAGAATCAAAACGAGCTATGTCGCAAAAACAAAAAGAGGAACATGCGAAAAATTTCCTTCAGAGTTTTAAAAAGTTGCAAAAATGTTCTATTTACATGTTTTTGACATAAGCAAAATATTCTAATATTATGTTTTTGAAAAGTTGCACAATATTTTAATCCATAATTATGTTTAAAAAGTATAAAATTTTGTAAGTACATATTTATATAGAAGTTGAAATTATTCTTACTTTATATATTTTAAAAGTGCAAAACGTTTCATTTGTATGTTTTTCAAAAGTGTATAATGTTTTATTTGCATTTTTTTTAAAGTGTAAAATGTTCTAATTTTATTATTTTATGTATTTTGATATTGCAAAATGTCATATTTTTTTAAATGCGTTTCAGACCTTTTTTATTAGTTTTGTTACTAGTAGATATTGTTTTTAGCTAAAAATGGACATAACCGATTTTAGTTCCTTGCAGACGGTATAGTAATGTACTTTATAAAGCAAAAAAATCTAATTTACAGATTTTTGAAGCATCTTTTTTTATATTAAAATCTATAAATTAAAACATTTATAGTTTTTAATGTTTAATGTAAACTATTTTAATTCTTTACTTAAGACTAAAATTTAAGTGTGAGTAGGTTACCTTCGATTTGCAGAATTAGATTGTGAGCTTGTAAACGACGTAATAAACTTGTTTTTGTTTCTTCCTTGTACAACCAATGCGTATAAACCAAATTCGTTTACTGCAGGACAAATGCAGCCGAAGCCAAAATACAGAGACTCGGATTGAAAAGCAGCGACAGTAAAAACTTTAAATAAACTTTAAAGTAAAAATAAAAACAGAAAAATAAGGAAAATTAAATTGAAGATTGGAATTAAGTTCTTCTTCCCACAGCGTTCAGTATAAAGTGATGAAGTAGAGATCTCATCTTGGGGTTTTTAACGGCGAATGTGACACGTATTTTAGACCGTTAGGGAAGCAGTCGAAATACCTAATCACATGAATATGTAATATATCTACGTCAACATCAATGAACTGGACAACATGTAATTTATCTAGAGCACTATTAGAAGCTAGCTAAAGCAAATGTCAATAAAAATGAATTACTAGGAATTAAAAATTATGTAGCAGGAAATAAGATAACCCAGATTTATTAAGAATTTAATCCAAATCTTAATTATTTCAAGGAATTACGCTCGGCGGAATTAAGAAAAAACGTTACGTATAGATACATAAAAACACAGCATGGTAAATGTAATGAAATTAGATTAAAAGTTAAATCCATCATACAAATAACATGAACTGGGAATACTTACGTGATATGGCAGCTGTGACATTAGTATAAAATCTATAGGCAGTAATAAAAGATTAGGACGTCTTCGTCATTGAAGTCGCAAAAAAACCAGATCTATGTTTAGCTAAATCCAAGTTTTGGTATCTACAGAGATATTTGTGTAGTTACATAATTATTATAACTAAACGCCATTTTAATAGGGAGAGTTTTTTTTTGTGAAAATAATTTTAATGTATTTTTTAGCACTCACAATAATTAATGCAAAATAATCCACAGCATATTTAGTACCACTTAAATGCAATCTATTTTGTTTTTGATTACAACATTGGTAAAACAAGTTTTGAATTTTTCAAAAGCATAACATTTTTATAATGATGTATAAAAACTTTAAGAATTTAAGTTGAACATTTTGTAGTTCTAAAAAGCAGGTAATAAGAAGCTGTTTCACTTTTGACATATAATTATCACACAACAAAGAATTTTTGCACAGTTTGAAAACATGCGATTAAAATATTTTGCAATTTTAAAATGCATGGTAATAGAATATTTTGCGCGTTTAAAATTCATGTAAATAGGACATTTTGCTTTTTTGAAATGCATGTAAATAGGACATTTTGCGCTTTTAAAATGCATGTAAATAGGACATTTTGTACTTTTGAAATTCAAGTAAATAGGACATTGCACTTTCAAAATTCAAGTGAATAGGATATTTTGTACTTTTAAAATGCATGTGGATGGAACATTTTGCACTTTTAGAATACATTTAAATGGAACATTTTGTACTTTCAGAATACATGTAAATAGAACATTTTGCACTCTTAGAATACTTGTAAATGGAACATTTTGCACTTTTAGAATACTTGTAAATAGAACATTTTGCACTTTTAGAATGCATGTAAATGGAACATTTTGTACTTTTAAAATTGAGGTAAATAGGACATTTTGTACTTTTAAAATTCAGGTAAATAGAACATTTTACACTTTTAATATGCATGCAAATAGGACATTTTTCACTTTTAAAATTCATGTAAATAGGATATTTGACACTTTTAAAATTCATGCAAATCAAATATTTTCAATATTTTTCTATTCATTGCATTTTAACAGAGCTTTTTGTTATGTAAATTTGGGTTTGAAATTAGCTGTTTTGATACTTCTCTCTTATGATATTTAGTATAAACAAAATACGAATATTTATAGCATGGCAGTACATACTAACTATGCAAAATGTTACAGAACCAGATTCTTCTGAAAACTGTGATAAGAAGCCAATGAGACATTTTATCAATTTTATGTGGCGAGCGGATTCCACGAATCATGATTTTTTTTGCAATTCCACTAATCTCTATTGATTCTATGTTTTTGCAGAATTGACCACAGTGATGAACTGTCCCTGTCCTGGCCTTGCCACGAGTTAATTATTGAGCAACGATTAAAACATATTATCGAAATAACGTTAGTGAAGAACCAAAATGACCTATATCCAATTTAAGCCACAATCAAAATGAGATATGTTACCAAAACAATATGAGAAACATTCGTAGATTGTTTTATTTACATGTTTTTAAAAAGTGTAAAATTTTCTATTCAAATGTTTTTGAGAAGTGCAAAATCGTCTATTTACATTATATTAAAAACTGCAAAATCTTATATTTACATGTTTTCAGAAAAGTACAAAATATTTTATTTACATTTTTTTTGAAACGTGTAAAATGTTCGATTTGCATGTTTAAGAAAATTGTAAAATGTTCTATTAACATGTTTTTTAAAATTGCAAAATATTTTATTTACATGGTTTTGAAAAGTGCTCAGTATTCTATTCATATGCTTTCAAGCCATATGTTTACATATTTTTGTAGATAGTTGATATTGTTTTTAGCTTTAAACGGATGTAGGTCAGTTTGGTTCTTCACTAACGATATGTGCTCCATTTATTTGTCATATGCATAATAACCTAATGCTAAACATAAGAATTCACTATTCATGGACTGAGTGAATAGGGTTTCTTGTCTGCGACTATGTGATAAATTATTAGTAATACGTTCGTATAGCACTATTACAGACGTAGGTTTGTTTAATTTAGCAAAGAGTAGGATATGCGTCAGCAGAATTTAAGTAAGAAGAGAATTAAAAACAAGTGCGGTTATACCGTACAGTTGGTAAAATGTGCATCTACATACATAGAAATAAATAACCAACGACCACACGCATTCAGTTAGTAAGATAATGTAATAGCAAACCCCAATCAATAATTTATGTACATTTCTACTTTACCCCAAGTTACACGTCATATGAAACATTATTGTATAAGTAGTGCATAATTATACAAATTTATTTTTGCGTTTAGCTGTCCCGTGGTAAATATAGCCGCCTTGGTGGGGAAATAACTTATCGTTAGATGACTGGGAAGTAACTACTAAAAACAAATACAACCAACTACATATGTGTAGTCATTTCGATTAGATTTAGAGTAGTAGCTTAAAATTAGGATGTGTAAGGGTGCTATTATACAATTTGTAATACATATTGCAATATTTAAAATTCAAATTCTAGAAATAAAAAATGTTACATTTATGTCAAAATCGCATTAAAATTCATGTCATTTATGAAAAAGCTCATCGCATAACAAAACGCAACTTACGATAAATCCGTACAAAACACACATTCAATTCTTAAAAATTCTGTATATCTGCGTACAATATGTAAAACTATAACAACGAAAAAACTACTGCTGCAAACCATAGATTGCTTAACTATATAAATAATGTAATTCATTATTAGGAAAATATTTCTAAACAAATAAATCATAAATAAATATAATGTATCACACACAGAGTGGTGGGCTATACTCTAAGGACAATAATAAAGTTCATATCCGCTCTCTTACCTAGTAAGTACAATAATTTAATGCCATACTAAGATAATATTCACAGGAGCCTCTTTCGGGAGGATGTACCACCACAGTTGCAGGGAATTGTCTTGTCCGTGCTTCCAATATTATAGCTGTAATCCTACGTCAATTCCGTTCCACCTAAAAATCATGGTAAAATAACAATGATCAGTTTTATGTTTCGAATAACTCAGAAAAATAGGCACGAATACTTTTTTCTCACAACCTACTTTTTATAGTTTTCCAAGCAAAAAATAATATCTGGGAAAAACGAATATCATGGGTATCCACGAAGACCGACTGACTAAACAAATGTGGGTTGCAAGAATGCTGCTTTGAAAAAAAAACAGAAGATAAACATTGAAAAGACTAAATTAGGATTTGTTTTATTAGATTTAGATCCCTACGTTAGTTAGTTATATATCGTCTGTGAAGAACCAAAATCAAACATTTCCAATTTAAGCTATAATTAAAATAACCTATCCCCCACGTCGTAAAGGAGTGGGATCCTTTATGGAAATGTGTTTCGGGAAAGATTTTTAAAAGAAATTCATGTTATTTGCCCATAAGACTTGAAATCTATAATGAATTAGTTTAATTTTCCAAACGAATTGAAATGAACAATTTCTCCCACGAAATTTACAGCTTTTCTTGTAGGAATTTACGCGAACGGCCTAAAAGCGCTGTCCACTAAAGAATTAAGAATGCCGCCCACAAGAATACAATTAGGTGGGAATGCGCAACTACAACACAGAGAGCGTGCATAATTTACGTGGTACGTCAATGGTGGGTGGGAGTTGAATTATCTAATCCTTTTACTTATGCGTATATACCAAACAAAGGGGGGTTAGGGGTTCAAAATTTCCTAATTTTTGTAATGATGCTGTTTTTCAGCATATAACTATTTATAATATTTGGCGAAATATCAAAATGTAAACTCAGAAATAAAAGAGAACAAAATAAAAGATAAGAAACGGAAATGTAGTAATGTAAAGAAGTTGTAAGTTCTCCGGCCAACTTTGTCATGTTCAAAATATTTAAGGCAGAGAACAAAACTAAGGATAGAAAGTACATAAGTAAAGCATAGATGATACGACTAAGCCTACAGATACACCAATGGTTATTAAATACAATAATAGATGTAAGATATGACTAGGTAGCTGTAAGTAAATAAGGATACATTCAAGCAACCCTAGAAAACTCGTCGGTTTTCCCCTTGATTCCTCTTTGGAAGTCGTGTACGAAAACGAAGTCCAAAGGCGGAGGCAAACGAAAGAGTACCGACGACTTTGTAATTAAAAAGAGTCTCGTAAGTACCTAACAACAGAGTACTTACACAGAACTTCCCTGTACGCCTGAGTACAGCCTGTGTAGTTATAAATACAGTGTAAAAATACATACCACTAGCGTACTTAAGTAATATACTATAGTTTACCTAATTATAGCACTAAAGTTTATGAGGTAAAATAGGAGTTGAGATTCTATGTATCCCACTCACGGACCCTGGAGTCTCCAATGATCGCCGGGCTAGGGGTACGAGGATCATGGAAGACGCAAGGGCCGGGAGCCTGAACTTGAGCGTGGCTTCCTTTGGAAGTCTTTAAAAGAGGATCTCCGGGCTTCACTCGGGATCACTTCTCTTTTGATTTTTGTGCTAAAATAATCCCTTTTGGATCTGTTCACATTTTCCTGTGAAATTGAAGAAGCAAATTATAAAAGAAAATCCCCTTGAGTTACGACTCGCAAGAATCTCAGTCCTAGGTTTCCTGTACTATAGATTATTACGTTAACATTCTCAGACTTATTTGTTGGATTGCGATCCCTCAAAATTAGCCTAAATCAATTGCGATTGATTTTTATAATAGCAATTAAGTATCCACAATTTTGAATGCGTTCGAAATAAAAGAATACCAGTAACAGGTTTGAGTTGTAAAAGTAGTTTGAATATTTCCTCATTTTATTCATTCCATTTTTATTTATAATTCGGTTAAGTTCATAAAAGAGAAGTCAACGCCAGTCTAATATTCCTAACAGATTGCAGTCTAATTGTCATATATTTCCTCAGAGCATTTTCGGCATTTAACAGTAATTATATAGATTTATATAGGTATAGAAAACAGCGTATATCACAAATGGAGTCTCCAGGACCGACTTTGTTCATACTTTTATTAAGTAACAAAATAAGTAGTTATTATAAGAATTTGATTATAAATGTTAAAGCCAATAAATTGATTAATATGATCAAGGTGAGTTATAAACTCCAACATTTTCGTAGTAACTTTTAAATAATTAAAATTTAATAATTATTCCTTATTAAATTCTAGTCGGTGTGTCATAATTGTATTTAGAATTAAAGATTATTGAATTATCTATTAAGTTTTTAAGATTTCTGTTCACTTTACACACTGACAAGTGGTATTTTTAGACAAGTCGTGAACTAATTATGAACATCGAAAGCCAAAGGGTTTAGGCTGGAATTGATTTCTTTTTATGTCAAACTTGATTACTCTTTCTCAACCTTTTAATTTCTTCTGTCGAGTTTTATTAATTAGATAAACGATTTGAATTATATTGTAGTATAGCTTATTAGAATCGTAGCAGAATTCTGTATATGAGATACCCATATAAAGTTATAAAGTCCAGAAAACTTTGCACTCCCTGATATTTACATAGAATTACAATAATAATTAAGATAATAAGGTAGCGGTAATATACATTAGATTCTTGTGTTATGGTATTCATTAAAACTAATAACAATAAATACCAAATACGACTGAGGTAGAAACAGAAAGAAGCTTGTAGCGCTGCTATAAGGCCCTTTTCAGGTATTCCTAAGAATTACTGAAATCAAACTCACACAGTCAGTAGACACAGTAGGTAGTAGAGGTCCGTTTACGAGTACTATATTATAGTTATACTAACATCGTGGAAGTTACATGGCTATTCTCAACAAAAGGGACCGTTTTGACTGTTGCTAACTGAAATCAAATCCATAGTGAAAAATATTATAGTATTCTTTTCAAAACCCAGGGCATAGCCTTTTTGGACTCTACTCCTATTTTGTTCATTTTCCTCGAATTCCTACCCAGCCCAAAAGTCGTTAAATAAATAGTACAAAAGAATTAAATATTTTCTAACAGTATAAATAAACCAACCGGACCGTATATTTTAACTCGCAAATGCAGTTGTTAAGTACTCACAAAGCTTTCAGTCTAAGGGACGCGGGAACGAACGATGGTCTTTGTAAGCTCAGAATATTGTAAGCCATATACAAGAAAGAAACAAAAGTAACCAATTATATAGCTGTGTAACAAGGTACCTATACAAAGCCCAGTTTCCGAGAATAGGGAAAATAAGCACAACATTCCTTTGCAGTGGAGCGTTACATTAGGGTAGGGCAGTAAAACGACAAGATCAGTAAAAGGTCAGAGGAGAACCCATGGGGAGCTTTTTATGTTCAGTTGAAATAGTTTAAGTTTTTTTTTAATATCACATATCCAAAATCTGAGGAAATTCGTATCATTTTTTTCTTGGTCCAAAGCTTTTCGTTCAAGGTAGTAATATTTATGACTTTTCGACCTTTTCTGAGCCTCTAGACCTAAATAGCCACCTTGTTAGTCCTACATCCTTGTGGGCGGCTTGGAATTCTTAGTCCGTAATAAATTTTAACACAGTAAACTCACACACACACCATACGACAATAGTAGGAGCGTGACAGATAGTGGCTCAGATAGCCTTGACCACTTATCCGTTTAGAGTTGGCCAGCCATCCGGTAAGAAATAGCTTTGGCCGTTCATCCTTTTAGAGTTGACCAACCATCCCTTAACAAACTTGGCCACTCATCCCTTTAGACTTGACCAACCATCCCTTAACAAACTTGGCCACTCATCCCTTTAGACTTGACCAACCATCCCTTAACAAACTTGGCCACTCATCCCTTTAGACTTGACCAACCATCCCTTAACAAACTTGGCCACTCATCCCTTTAGACTTGACCAACCATCCTCGAGTCAAACTTGGCAAATCACCCTTTATGAAATTTAAGATACGTATGAGTTTCCACAATCACGTTATGAACAAAGTAGAATCAGTGGATCACATTGAAATTATCTATAGATATATTATGCCATACAAAATAAACTCCTAATAATCAGTAACAACAACATTCATTAGAAACATCAAACTTTTATTTCAAATAATATCATTAGTAGATAGGATTTTCCAGTAAGAGGGATGCTCAGTCATTCTAACTACAAAACAATCAGAATAATCAGTCTGCAATTGCAACCACAGGTGGCACAAAGATGTTATCTAAGTGCTGAAATTTCGGCTGTAGTTGTTTGGTGCACTGGCAGGGACGGGGTTTACCACGTCTACCTTTCCTTTTAATTAACTTGGACGGTTTTTGCCCGGTATGTCGTTCCATGTCGACAACACGGTTACCACACCGAAGGCACTCCGCTCCTTTCCCCGTATGTGCAGGTGAGGTCAAATGTGCTTGGAGTTTTCCATCCTCTGTCGTGTACCACCTATCAAACAACAAATGGACGATGTTACATTTTTCGCATTGAATCTGATACTCTGGATGTAGTCGTTCCATATGCTTGCGTTTTGCATTTTCGGTATCGGCATGTAGAGCCACCGGACGCTTTTCTCCCTCTTTTGGTTCTGGACACCAACGACAGACTGGAATAAATAGGAAATCAAGAAATAAGTAGATACAAAAACAGAAACCCGATAGTCCGTTTCCATTAAAGGAAATCATCAACTCCCCAACCCTACAAGAAACCAAATTACTTACTGTTAGTGGGCTGCAATCATTCAGGTGCATAACCCGTACGTGCCGGGACTGGCTCAATAGCCGGCAGCTCTTTCTCCAAAATTGCAATCTGAGTCTTTGCCATTAGGGCACTGAAGGCTTCTCGGGGTTCGTTCATGCCTACCTTCATACTGTTCTTCTCCTGTTTACGAGTCATTAGATAGTCGTCAAACGTCTCATTCTGGGGCTTAAAAGTAAAATTTTTGAAACCTAGCCGTAATTCTGAACCGCTTACGATTTTATCAGCAAAATCCATAAGAATGGACTCTACATGCGCCCCCAGACCTGTCCCATACAAAACACTCTGACTTCCTATATCGTCGGCGCTAAGCGCCGCTTTTTGTTCTGGGTGCTGGTTCTCATCAAAGATATGAGAGGAGTAAGCACCTCGTATCATTCCTGCCCATGACGGGTAATGGTAAACAGAACAATATTTAGAATCTTTTCCCCCCTGGCAATAAAAATCTGCTGGTGTCTTATCCATGAAATAATGCCCGCCCCTAAAATTGGCTAAAATAACTGAGAGCCCCTCATTAGTAAAATTCCTTAAATTCACGGCAAAGGGAAAACAATACTGGGTAACGGCACCCTCAAATTTGGGCCGAGCTGAAACCATATTTCTTATCAATTTAGGTGCCGCTACAATAGACGACACTATGTCACCTGTCTTTTCCATGTTGCTGGGCTCTATCTTAGCGGTACCTAGTACTGGAATGATTCTACCCTTCTTGCCTAGCTTCCCCGTAAACATTTTTCGGAGAGCTTGCTGATAATCCTCCGGCAAATCCCTCACATCCACCTTCCGTGGTCTGCCAGAGAAAACAATTCAACAGTATTGAATCTCACGCATCTGGTTACTCCTTCCCGACTCTGAATTGATTTCCTGTTTCCCATTAGATTCCAAACTACAAGTTACACTTACTCGATGGCGACAAAGGCCCAGATTTGGATCTCGGCTAGATTTATTTCATTAATTCTGACGACACGTTTCAACTCCACCACGTCTTCATATCGGTAATGCTCCGATATGAACTTCCCAGGTGTCCCTGCTTCGCCCTCTCTCACATAGCAACGAAATTCCTGCCGTGCCTAGAACAAACCAAAAATATAACTGATTCAATTGATTCGCATCCTAGTATATGAAGCTAGGCCGCCTGCATAGTTTTTTATTTTGTCCGTCTTGTACCAGTCATTGCAAATGACTCTGGAAAACTCACCTTCTTTACTCTTTGCTTGGGTCTCTCGCACTCAAATTCGATAAACGCAGCACCTCCTTTGGTAGGATCTCCTACTCCGGGAACGCTCTCTGCCTCTGAGTCGCTAGTCTCACTCAGATCTGAGTCCACTTCTAATGCTCGTACCTAGAAGTCATATGGACAGTCCATCAAACGCTCATTACAATAATACTCAGCCCATTAGCTCAGAAAGTTTGAGCCCGTGCTCACATTTCACCTCGCGTTTACCTACTTTACATTTTATGCCACCTCACACACTCACCTGAGCTCTCGTTCGTGGGACTCCGGACGGACCTGCCACCGGTTCTGGGATCATCCGTGGTTCTAGTTCCATGTCCTCCATGACCGTGTCTGTGATACAGGGAGAGATTATATTCTCAATCATGTCATTCACTTCCTCAATCGGCACTTTACCCGTGGTTATACTGGCAATGTCCTCCAAGTTCGCCACTACAGACGGTAGCGTGCATTCTTCCCTCTCGGCATTCACTCCCTCCTCCGACATTCCCTCATCGGTAACCCTGGTACAATCTTCCGAAAAACCCAAGTCTGGCTCGCCCAACGGCAATGTACTTTCTCCAGTAGTGACAGCAACCCCCTCCACAGACACGTTGCTAGAGGTTATTTGGTCACTCCCCTCAAGTGCGACCAAGGTGGCCATCCCATCTCCAATGACCGACACCTAAAAACCAAAGTACAGTTAATTCATGGCATACTACTAGTGCACTCACCTACAAGCCCAAGATTTTAATTTTCATTGCCATCTCGTTTCTTTCCGTGTATTAAACGTAATGTTCCCTTAGGTTAACAGTGGCCGTCGTTTGATCTATAATAGGTCCATAATATGGCCTTCTACATTATTTTCTAGACTCGCGGGGTTTACTTATTCCTGGCAATGTATCATGGTCATCTAGTATCCACATAGCCACCAACTTCACATGTTCAGCATGGGTTTCCCGGGCCTAGTTTCTTTGCATTTTTTTTTAACGGATCGGTACCAGTTCGGTATCCCCAACAACTGATCCGCTCGCAACCCTAACAAGTTCGGGTAATGCTGGACCGGTGTTTGTCTCAAATCTCTATCTCATGCATCTCTCTCCCACAAATGCCCTGGTCTCACGGTTGCCACCGGCAAATAACAAGCCCATTAGCTCAGTTGGTTTGAGCTCCGTACTCAACCAGTTGATTCGTCTCATATAGTATACCATATGATGATCTCATAAGCCTATATCCCCCCCTCTCTCTCAAGTTCCTGTCAATTTAAAAGATTAAGAAAATGAGTTCTATTTCAAAGCACGTCGAAATTTCGAAAAGATCGATTTTTCGGTGGGACTGAAAGAAGGAAGGAGGCAGGGCTACGTATAAATTAATTGTTAGGGTATATATATATAAATTCTACTTCTGATATCGTGTGGGACTGTGAAAGGGTTTTTTTTTAATAAAGACAAAGACGCACTCGTGGGGACAAATTGAGAGTGGAGGAGTAAAAACAAATTCGTTCTGTAATCTACACATAGCAAAACGTAATCCTCATAGCAAACACACATGGGATATGAGATTCGAGTTTGTGTTATGAAATTATTATTATGCCACTGTTTAGTGGTTTTCTATTCACTGCAAAATTACCCCATCAAAGTTCTGACATGGCTGCTCGAGTCCAGGCGGACTAGACTAGGAGACTCGGGACTACACTAAACTTTGGGTATTCTGACTAACCTTGAGTTGACTAGCCAACCTTATACGGTCCCTGGACTGGACTACGACTGGCCTTCGTTGGCAGTTATATTATTTTGACTTGACCACACTAGACTAGTAGTATTCATTCCGGACCATGACTAGACGGCACTAGACTAGACGGTCCTGGTGGACAGCTATGAATACTGTTCCTGCCTCAAAACAACAAGCCCATTATCTCAGTCAGTCAGAGCCTCGTACATCCTTATTTGACAAGCCTCGTATACCTGTCCTCTTTTCCAATGTAGAGCCTGGGTGCATATAATTCTGTGAACTGGTAATGAATGAAAAGGACTGAGATGTAAGCTCCAGGCTGCGACTGGAATACTGACCCATCTCAATAAAAATTCCATCCCACGGAGTTGGTCCAGTCGCCAGACGCCACAACAACAGTTAATTATGGTCACCAGGCCTCATCCAAGTCTCATCACACGTACTCAGCCCTCTCCATTACTTTCTTATATCGCAGCCTCCAACCTCTCCGCTGACTGAATTTTGCATGTTATGACAAACATCTAACTTTAATACTTAATCCTCCCTCCCCCATGCAAGTTCTCCCCTATGAATTCTCTCCACCAAAAATAACTACAAGGAAATCTGTACAGTTGTTTAGACCACACAAATAGGGTATTGTGCAGTTTTCCTGGTCCTGCTGATACCATATTTTGCACGTTACAAAAACAACCCAGGCAGATAGAATATTTTGCACTTTCGAAAACAGTGCAGATAGAGCATTTTGCACTGTTCAAAAACCTATAAATCAATAATTATGACTTTTTCAATAGCAGTCTCATCAAATTTCCTGCGGTCCCTAAAATAGTTGAGCAAATTATTTTGCTTCCCTCCTCACCTGGCTAGGCACTATTGAAGGTTTGGCAATCACTGCCATGCTCACCGACACTCACACAAAACTACGAATTAACCTGCCCATTAGGTCAGTTAGTCAGAGCACCACTCTCACCTCCACTTCCTGGTTTTTCAACAGGTTCAAACCAAATACCTATACAGTCCATCTCACCTCTTCCCCGCACCTACACAATGTATGTCCCAGTCCACCCGACAACAGGTTATGTACCTATGTCCCAGCCTCACTCCCACTCATCTCCAGTCCCTATCCTCTCTCGCTCTGCTTCTGCATGGGCCTCTACAACACACCCCTTCCGCTCACTCACATTTAACATGCCCTTTCCTCTCAGTGCTACATATATGCATGAATCTCCCCCATCCTGTGCTAATGACAATTACAGGGACACCACGACACTAACATACAAAAAGTACAGGGGCTTACCGTATAGTTGTGGTCCGTTTCCATCTTCTACAATCCGGCCTGGTCTAAAATACACACTATTTAGTTCCGGTCACAATCTAATATTTTCTCTTCGATCGTTTCTCTACACTCCAGCACTCCTGTCCACACTTCCACACTTACTTAGTTTTTCTCCTCCGCCCACTCTCGTGTCTTGTCCTTCTCCGTCCAGCGTCTCACAACAATTAACAGTATTCTATCATACTTTTCATAATATCCCATCCCAGCCAGTAGCACTGTCTCTGTCCCCTCTCGCCTATACATTGTCGTGAGTCCTTCACCGCCACTTGGCACTCATTAAGGCCAAGGCCCACAATCATCCTTTTTTTTCTACGATGACGAAAGTCATAAAACTTCCTTCTCGCATATCCAGCGTAAGACGGTGGGTACTGCTTCGACTGGAGGCTCCGTGTCTCCAGTGCACTATGACGTGCTATCATGTATACGACGGGCGGACCCGCCAATTTTTAAGAAGTGTTGCTGCCGCCCTCGTTGGTCTCCCTCATGTGCCGCCCACTCTTTTGCTTAGGTTGTAGGTATATGAAATTAGGCCTGTCGAGATTCATAGTCCGCCGTACATGCTATAGGGCTCTGTACGGGCTGAGGCCGGCCCGTAGTACGGCCGGGATATAGGGCCGTAACAACGCATGGGGTAATGTGCCCATATTATATCAGAATCAATGCCAGGTATAATTTTATGTCAATAACAGCATGTCGGCATCCAGGTGAGGATGGCTGAGGGTATACAAGAACTAGGTCTAGTACCATGGTAATGTATGCGATTATGCAGGTAGTTACTCTAAATCAGGATTGAAAGCATGTAGTCTGCCAATATGCTTGTATGCCGATAGACTGGTATGCGGGTAGGCTTCACTTATCCGTAGGCCGCTATGCTTGCTTGACAGTATGACGCCGTCGTTAACGTGTATGAACAGTATGTAACAATGTATGTATCACCATAGTCCGCGGTGGATTTTGTTGCTTGTAAGATGTAAATTGTCAACGCCATGTACGGCTTTACGTAATGTAGGCTTGTATGGTTAACGGTTAGATATTATTATACTGTTAAGTTTTGGTACGCTTATTTATTAATATAGCAACTATGTACGAACATAAGCGGGGATTTGATACTACCGATAGAACAGCCTCTGCTCTCTGTTGGTGGTTTAACCATAAATTTAAGTGTAGTTTAATTTATCCTCGTGTCTACCAGCTGTACTCACAGCTAGTCAATCTCTTTAATTTCCATCTCGTATACCCGTAGTACTGGCAAAACAGCGTGTACTTTCCACCTTTCCTGGAACTTCTTTTGTACCCATCACACTGTCACCACATGCACATACCTCCCAGGTGAGTTGGCACGTGCCCTGTGGTTCCACCTTCAACTTCTGCCATAATTGGAAACTAGTTGAAGGGCCAGGTTGCCATGGTGCAACCATGCTGGGAACGCGGGTTGCACTGTTCATTAACCTGTGGCTGTCGTATATTGAGACACGACGTTAGCTTCTGCATAGGAACTCTGCTTCGGCCAGCATATAATCTCGGTATAACAGTGTCATACACTTTAAATATGGGCAACGTATACGTCCTTCTCGCATGTGTGTGCTGAGTAAACTTTAAAATGACCTACTTTTGGTTCTGGTTGGTTGACAGATCCGGGATCTGTTCATCCATGAGACCTTCGACTTTGCGTCGTCTAATTTAGCGAGCTCGTTAAGGTGTCTACTTCTAAACTAGCATCTCTGCCCGCCGGGACTGCCAGTGACGATTGACAGCCCTACTGAATCAGGCTGAGATACTAGGGACGAACTCTGGACAGTGGTAGTTGTTGTTGACCTTTATTGACAAACTGGACAACCACAACTAGGCATAACTAGTATGTAGCAAATTCTGCAGACGAGGTCTGGCAAAATGAGAATTGATTATGAAATCACTTCTGCTATAGGGGTTGTAGCCTCTGAATTGATTATAGAAAATGAGAATTGATTATGAAATCACTTCTGCTATAGGGGTTGTAGCCTCTGAATTGATTATAGAAAATGAGAATTGATTATGAAATCATTTCTGCTATAGGGGTTGTAGCCTCTGAATTGATTATAGACCACGAGAATTGATTAGGAAATCAACTGACGCCGAAGGTAGTTTTACTACACTGACTCTGAATGGAAGCTAACGTCTCAGGTCTTGGTTCTCGCATGTTTCCCCCACTCTCGCAAATGCCTCCGGCAATCACCTATCCTGGCCCACGTTGCCATTTAATTTGGTACCCCTGCTACCCACCACGAATACATTCTTTTACTTTTGGTCTTTGCGACATTCCTTATAGTTTTTTTACTGGGTCCATTACGTTGGTTCCCAGCTTGACTTGTTAGTATTTTGTCCAAAATCTCATGCCCATGGACAGCTATCAACCGCAGCGCGTCTTCTCCCAAGTAGGTGTACTCGTTTTCCCCATGTGATCTTTCAACCTACTATCCTTAATCTTTATATCAATTTCAATGTTATATTTTTTAAGTTTTTTAATGCTGTACTCTTACTAATATTATGTTAGAATTTTAACTCCTAGCCTAGGTTACGGTATGAAACGTTCCTAGGAACAAACACATTTAGTCTTGTGGTATTTTTAATCCACTATGTAACCCCGCTCATGTACTATTATTTTTCTTAGCCATTATATACCAAAACCGTCCTCGTCTTTTTGTCTGTCTGTGTGCGGTGTTGTTGTGCTTACACTCCCGTTCGTTTTATACATCAACCTCTCCAACTGCTATGGCAAGTGCTCACAGACCTCGTAACTCCTCGTCACGTCGTCCACCGCAACGTCATCACAGCTGTACTCCACCGCCACCTGTGGATCCCTTCTGTTCGTCCGGCCATCACCTTCCACAAGGACTCCAGCTCCATCGTGGCCCAACTTCCACCTTTATAAGCCGTCGGGAGATATATCAACATGCTGATCTTCTTGCGACAACGGTACGGGTCTTGCAGGCCCGGGTCGAAGCTCAGGACAGCCTGGTGGCTGCTCAGCGCGACACTTTGGCTAGCAACCAGCGATCTCACGAGTTGTTGATGGCTTTCCAGTCTTCTACCACCTCTCAAGTGTCCACCTTGTCCGCTTAGATGGCCAGCCTTACAGACGATAATGAATGCCTAGCGGATAAACTCGACCTAAGTCGTCGGATGGTGGCTCGAACCAACGATCTTTACATTTCCGCTCAACTCGCTACACGACAGGTGTCTGCTACGTGTATTGAGGCCGTGACTCACATGAGCCTCACTATCCAAGATCTCACACGCCAACTCGCCCAGAGGCCGTCGCGTCCGCTGGCGCCTTTCACCTCACCCTGTGCTTCCGGTCACCATCTACATTGTACGTCGAAGCAATCTCTGCTCACCGCTACACGGCCTCTAGCAGTCGCTCCTCCGTTACAGTCTTCCGCGGATTGTGCCACCTATGCGTTATTACCATGCGGTTCCTCGTGGTCACCTCCGACTTGTTCATCCTTACCTTGTTCTCCATATCGGAGTACACGTCGTTCTCAGTCTGCGCCTCGCTAAAGCTCCCTCAGTGCCTACCAGAAAACTTCCGGTTTAGCTGTGGTGTCTTCGTCTCCTCTTCTCCTGTTCGCGATTGTGCTTCACGCCTGTTGCCCTTTTTGTGCAACTTTTTATTACGATGCCTACGGACTCCAACGGTTCTTTGTCCCGCCACTCTCATTTCTTTCAACTCTAGTTCACGTCCCGTCTACATTTACGTCGTGATTTCTTTAGTTTTATTGTGCGTCGTTCCAACCTACCTCGACATTTCGTTGCTCTTCATATATGCGTTTATATATATATTCATGTTTGTATCTATGTATCTGTATGGATACCGGTTTATGTCACTTTGTGTGATGGTTTTCTTTATGATTTTATAAAATCTATTCTGGGATACTCGTATGCGTCAAGATGGCACTATTGTTTTTTTTAGCTTTAGCTGTCTTCATCGATTTGTTTATTACACTCTTGGGTTTCTCCCAACTAATACTGTTTTAATGTTGCCACGTAATGTGCTACTCTTTATATGCATTTTTAGGTTATGTTGCTTTTTGAACTTGTGTAAGTATGTTTGTGTCATTATATTTGTGTGTCTACACTTGATGGTTACTTCGGCCTTTTGCCGCCTCCACGCTTCGGTTCCTTTTACGGTTTTATATCGTGTAAGCTATTGTTAATTTGTAGTTCTAGACATTCCTTATTTGGTTCTACGATCTATCGTCCAGTATTACGTTTTTAATTTTGCCGACTGTTATTCATGTGTTTCGTCTTGTGTCACGTTCACGTTCTTGTCCCCCTACGGGTGTTCATTTCTGTCTAGGGACTAGACAGTTACACGTAGGGAGTATTGTAATGATGCTGTTTTTCAGCATATAACTATTTATAATATTTGGCGAAATATCAAAATGTAAACTCAGAAATAAAAGATAACAAAATAAAAGATAAGAAACGGAAATGTAGTAATGTAAAGAAGTTGTAAGTTCTCCGGCCAACTTTGTCATGTTCAAAATATTTAAGGCAGAGAACAAAACTAAGGATAGAAAGTACATAAGTAAAGCATAGATGATACGACTAAGCCTACAGATACACCAATGGTTATTAAATACAATAATAGATGTAAGATATGACTAGGTAGCTGTAAGTAAATAAGGATACATTCAAGCAACCCTAGAAAACTCGTCGGTTTTCCCCTTGATTCCTCTTTGGAAGTCGTGTACGAAAACGAAGTCCAAAGGCGGAGGCAAACGAAAGAGTACCGACGACTTTGTAATTAAAAAGAGTCTCGTAAGTACCTAACAACAGAGTACTTACACAGAACTTCCCTGTACGCCTGAGTACAGCCTGTGTAGTTATAAATACAGTGTAAAAATACATACCACTAGCGTACTTAAGTAATATACTATAGTTTACCTAATTATAGCACTAAAGTTTATGAGGTAAAATAGGAGTTGAGATTCTATGTATCCCACTCACGGACCCTGGAGTCTCCAATGATCGCCGGGCTAGGGGTACGAGGATCATGGAAGACGCAAGGGCCGGGAGCCTGAACTTGAGCGTGGCTTCCTTTGGAAGTCTTTAAAAGAGGATCTCCGGGCTTCACTCGGGATCACTTCCCTTTTGATTTTTGTGCTAAAATAATCCCTTTTGGATCTGTTCACATTTTCCTGTGAAATTGAAGAAGCAAATTATAAAAGAAAATCCCCTTGAGTTACGACTCGCAAGAATCTCAGTCCTAGGTTTCCTGTACTATAGATTATTACGTTAAC
This sequence comes from Dicyrtomina minuta, assembly GCA_949802685.1. Classification (NCBI taxonomy): domain Eukaryota; kingdom Metazoa; phylum Arthropoda; class Collembola; order Symphypleona; family Dicyrtomidae; genus Dicyrtomina; species Dicyrtomina minuta. The sequence goes on from CATKUY010000009.1 coordinate 20,999, forward strand.
ATTCTCAGACTTATTTGTTGGATTGCGATCCCTCAAAATTAGCCTAAATCAATTGCGATTGATTTTTATAATAGCAATTAAGTATCCACAATTTTGAATGCGTTCGAAATAAAAGAATACCAGTAACAGGTTTGAGTTGTAAAAGTAGTTTGAATATTTCCTCATTTTATTCATTCCATTTTTATTTATAATTCGGTTAAGTTCATAAAAGAGAAGTCAACGCCAGTCTAATATTCCTAACAGATTGCAGTCTAATTGTCATATATTTCCTCAGAGCATTTTCGGCATTTAACAGTAATTATATAGATTTATATAGGTATAGAAAACAGCGTATATCACATTTTGTAACACGTAATTTCTGCACGATCCCGCAGAGGCTGCGCCAGTTTCCTATCGTATAGCTTCCACTATTAACTATAATTACAGATGCGTATCCACGCTTCGCTGAATATTTATTCATATTCCCCACCCATGGTTGAACTATTACCTGCGTCGCTCGTTGAACTCTACTAGAAATTGGAAATTCAAATGAATTGAATGCGTGAGATTGTGGATTCTGGATTTGATCCTTCCTCATCATTTCATAATTTTAGAAAATTTAGTAATATTTGGTTTTCAAAGTGTTAAGTGTTTAGTGTTACACTAATTGTAGATTAGTTGAGTCATTTTCCGTGCAATTGGCTCAGAATGAACACGTTAGACCTAATAAGCTTGCTTACGCAACACTGGCGATTGGGTTTTGTGCAGTTTGCGCTGTGAATCAAGGCGGACCTGAACCTGAGAAATGGATTACTTACGAAATGAAGGTAAGGTGTATTTTTATTTAATACTTAATTGCTACTTGGTCATACGTACATAAATTTAATTCAGCGGTTGACAGTCCACAGTGGAAAGTGGGTAAAATTATGCTGTGGATTTTTTAATCAACTAATTTAATTTCTCATAACTGTTTTGTGATGCAGACCATATCTAATTATCCACCCATGTACCAGTGCTGCAAATTTTAATTTTGGTATACGTTTTTAACATTGACTTTACAATAATAAAACTAGATTTTCAATGTTAACAAACGTATAACAATAATACCAATTTACAGCACTGCGGTGTTCCGTCAACCGCTAAGCAACATATTATGAATTTGTTTTCTGTTGCCTCTCACTTCAAGTAAATTTTAATATACGGATTACAGTGCTGACTAACTGGGTGGATATTTTCTACTGTAATTTTGTACTAATGATGTGTGACCTTGCCTAATTTTATAGATTTGTACACCCAAGTAATGTGACCTGCTGAATTGATGACCTGCCAGGGAACGTGATACTGCTGAGCCGACGACGGAGCATTCAGGACATTAATAATTGCGGCTTAAACAGTTTTTATTTTGTGTTCACATCCCTAATACTCATAACTGATTGTTGAATTATATTATTGCCATTTCGTATTACTGAAGACAACTTTTTTACGGAGCTTTTGTTTACAAATAAATCTTGATTTTAATATTTGAGAAGCTTCCGAATAGATTCATGTTATTTATTACTGCATAGATCATTGATGGGTGGTGAGAAAAAACTAAAAATCTTAAAGGAATACAGGATAAGCGCTTATGGGAAATTGGTAATATTTCCCAAAGGGAGTTTGAACGAATTCTTAAATGGGAAAATTATCAGGAAAATTGCAAAAATTCCCGATAACTTTCCCACTGGTCTTGGCATTTGAGTTCCCACAAGAACGGAATGTGCGGGAATGTACAACTGTTTTAAAAGTTAATGCTCTGGAATTTAAAGGAGCACGCCAAAGTAATCGAAAGAGATTTTAAATATTTTGTTTCAAATAATTTGATTTTGTTCTAAACAGAACTGAATAATCCATGTAATAAACGAGTAATAATTAATTTAAAATGTCAAAAGTAACTTCTGTTTTATTATTTAAAAATAAATCTGAAATAAAATTATTCCAAAAGTAATTATTTACTTTAATTTTTTTAATAAACGTTTTCTGATACTACTTTACTATACTGATATAGCAAATTTAATATTAAATAACTCATTACTTTGAAATTAAAAAACTAAATCAATAATAATAAAATAACTTAACGTGCATCTTCTAATGCAGCGCGGGTCGTTGTAATAAAACTCAGAGGTTTACTCCCCGCGTTAAATAAGAGACCCTCGTTGTAACGCGGAATTGTAGAATAATACAAATTACTGTAGTTCATTTTGCAACAACTTTTTCCTAATGAAATATGGGTTATTTTAATTCTTCACTGACGATGAATATTTCTTTTACAAACAGTGATGATATCTTTTACAACTGCTAACGATGACCTCAGCGGCAACTGTCCTTTTTAATTTTGCTATTCAATATTCAATACGAATAAATGGTGTGATATTATACTATATTTTTATTTTATATTGCTATTGTATATATATATATTGCTGTAGTAACTATAATGCTGTTATGTAATTTAATTAGAAATATTGCTGATTTTTACAACAGCAGTATCCGTAATAATAAAAATTATTATTATTAACTCACTTGAAAACAATGTTTTCGTATCTGAAAAATTAGTTAAATGTCTTACGCATAGCTGTACTGTATTTTTCCATAAGCGTGTAGTAATATTTCCACGAGTACACTTCGAAGAACCTCCAATGCACTTATTAAACACACTATAAAACTGGGAAGCGACATGACCTGTGTAAAATTAATAGCGGCCTATTTTGTATATAATAAATGTAAAATCTGCATTGCTTTTAGCACACTGGAATAATTTGATAATTTGATATCTATAAACGTCAAATATTTACATATATAAAAAATAATGTTCTTATTTAATAATTGCAATAGAACAAAAATATTTCATTTTATTGTATGATAGTGACCGGTAAAAAACCAGTAAAAACCGGTCCCTAATATTCTCAGTTTTGGGGCACAATGGTTTTTACCGGCTAAAACTGATTAAGCCCTTAAAACTGATTTAAAAGTGACTAGCACAATTCAATTTTTTTACTAAACACTAAAACAGCGTTACCTACAAAGGATTTTTAGTACAGCAAGATGCTCATTGTGTTGCAGAAAATGTGTCAGCAAGGCGAGTAATTAAATATCGTTTACAATCCAAAATTTTCAATTAGAAAATTTTCTTGATTTTACAGAAGGATTGAAATTTGGTGACAATGAGAAACCAGCAGTAACGGTCTAGCTTTAAATAGTACAAATGGAATATATGGCAATTTAGAAAAACACATGCGAAAATAAAACTTTGCCCCTTGTAATAACATACAAATAGAATGATGGTAATTAATTTGAATGACGTCCTTGAACTACCCCAATATAGGAGTCATGATGTGGGTAACGGTATGATTAAACATCCTAATATAAAAGTGGTATTTGAATTATAATGACTTTATTGATAAACCACCCTGATAAAACAATGAAAATTTCGGCAACACCATGTACTGACTATCCCATTATATTGCGGTAATTAAGTAAACGTCATTCATGGACCTCTCAAACAGAAGATTGATAATTTGGCCGACGTGAGTTTTAAATAGTTTTAATAAAATGTAATATTTTAGGCAACTTGTTTTATAGATCATTCCAATGAAAGAATGCTAATTTTAAAGACGTCGTTTATGGACCATCCCATTAAATGAACAAATAGGAGAACGGTAATGCAATGACATAGAAGAAGGTGGTACTAAATGAGTGACGATGTTGTTGACGCCATCTACGCACCATCCGTGAATACGTATTTCTTATTGCAATTTGGTAGGTACAATTTCAGCTCTGATTGCAACGCGTGTACTTCTTCATTTTCTGAATGATACTTAATGGTTAAACCAACGACAAAAGAAATTACCAACATGATGAAATTTAGATGGCGTCGTTTATAGACGATCCCTGTATGTAATTATATACTAGTATAAATCATATCCTAAAAATATTTGCTTACCTAATTTTTAAAATATTCACAGTGGAGGTTCCACTAATAATGATTTATGGATGACGTCATTGGTAGACGATTCCTGTATGTTTACTGGTAACATCTCAAGTTAAGTGTTATTGTCTGTTACTCTCAGTTTTTAACCAATAAGATGGGGATCCTTAAAAAAGTGATATTTGGATGACATAATTTTTGGAAGATCCCGGTAATAACATATAATTAAGTTAACCCGGTATAATATCCCAGTAGTATAAATATTTAATTAAACTAGTATCATTCCGTGTTAAGGATATCCGTTTACCTAATTTTTGAACTAATGATAGAGGAAGGGTAGGGGTCACCTAAATAGGGATATCTAAATGACGTAATTTATGGATGATCCCTGTATGTATAGTAGTAACATCCCCTAAGTATAATCCTTAAGTTGGCCTAATTTTTGAACTTATGACAAGAGTATCTTTAAAATTGCAATATTTGCATGACATCATTTATAGACGAGTCCCGTATATTTACCAGTAACACCTTATGTTAAGGATATCTGGTTACCTAATAGTTTTTTCTAGCATTCATTTCTATTGCTCGAACAAATGAATCATTTGAGCGTTCATTTTTAAGAACTAGTAAGTCCAATCATCTTCAAAAACAATAAGGCACGTTTCCCTAGCTTTTGTGGTCGTTTAAAAGTTCTTTGAAGAAACTGTGTTAGAAACTGTGACCTGTAGCGTGAAAAGAAGAGACGGACAAACGGACATGACCATTCCAGTACATGCTTAAGCTCAGCATCTAAAAAGCTAGGACCAAATTCAGGTGGAACCGACTGAAACACACTTGGGACCGAGTGATGTTGGAACCCGAGTGTCGTCTGGTGAGACCGAATTTTCCAAAGCGTATTAACATAATTATGTTAGTCCCTTTTTAACTACCTTAAAAATAATTTTACAATCTGAAAGTTACTTTTTTGAAGCATACAACATTGTTGCCTAGATGTTTGCAGTATCTTCAACTTTATTTTACATCATTAGGTCACAAATATTTCCTTCTGGTGTCAAAGATACACGATGCGCTTGCTTGAAACGTCAGTTAAAATAAAACAATTATTTTAAACTCACAAGGCAGTTAAGTTAGTTAAAAATCTCCAAAACTGGATCAGTGCCTATTATTCAAACAGCAGTAGCACAAACAGCAGCTATTTTTTAAATGCCTAAAATGTGACTCACGCCATTATCGGCATCGGCAGTCGTGCTAGTCTTCTTTGTAGTCGTCGTCTCCGTGCCTAAGTCTTGGCTTCTGATCTTTTCTATAAATTCTTGGTGGCGTTTGTATCCAACTCGACCGTATAAGCTTACACTGTGAATATCCCCACAAAAGATGCCAAGACCACTTGCGACGCCAAAGAAACTGAGCGACTTGGGCGCCTTTCCGCACAAAACAGGGTCACAACTGTCACCCTACAAGAACCCCATCCTCACCGCAAACAACGCAACCACGTGTACTTAGTTATTATTATGGCATCCATGAAAAGTGTACGATTTATGTTGTCTATACAAAATATACTAAAAAAGCAAATCCCTGCAAGTTCTTTAAAAAAACACGAATTTCCGTCGACAAAATATTGCGGATTGAAAAGTTGATGACATTCGCTGTCCGAGAGGATTTTCATTTCCAATTTTCGAAGCACATTGGAAAGAGGTGTATCATTGTACGTCAGCTTGCCCTATTCAATTACTGCTCATGTCATCCATTTTTGGAAGTGCTATAGCTCTGACATGTTTATAGTAATTGAAGTTTGCATCGTCCTCCAGAGTGAGTACCGCAATGTCGTTTTTTGAAAGTCCAACACTGAAATTAGGGCGATAGTCCGGATTTTTTTTCCACTTCAAAACAGTTATTCGTGTCGCTTCCATATCCCCGTCACTGTAATGCCCCCCCCCCCCCTAAGGTGGACGCGGTAGTGATGTTCTGATTTTCCCATGCAATGAGCAGCTGTGACGGCGTGTCTTTTCGTGACGAGTGTACCACCACACACAAGATGATGCTCGCCCACATAGGGAATATACCGTTGCGCGTACAGTCCCGCTATGAACAGGATATCATAACCTCCCGCCTCAGTACCATTTACGATCCGCTCAGAGCCTCCGTCGGTTTTTGGAAGAACTGCGGAAATAAAAATGTTGCAAATCGTTGCCTTATCACGTTAGTTACATGATTATGTAATTAAGCGATTGAAAAATGTATAAAAATGAGGGACAACAACTTACAGATATTTATTACTACTATGAATAGCAACATTAAACATTTATGTTCGAAACACTCCGTATATGTACATTTTTGATTTCGTTGAGAAAAAATAATCAAATATTAATTATTTGCTTAGCTGGAATGGCCTCACGGAGTTTTTTAAATTTCTCCGTTCAAAAATGCAATGGAGCAAGTGTTCAGTAGTGACTGTACAGCATGGTCAGAAATTTTCCATGACGTCAGAGCATTTGGGTTTGGGTTGCTCTCAAACCCAAAGTACTGAACGACTCTTAAGTTGCTCTCAAACCCCCACTTTTGTATGGGTCTGAGAGCTTCAAGTAGTAGAAGGAGCCGATGCCTCAGCATGCCTCAGCATGCCTCAGCATCAGCTCAAACAAAGGAAAGAGAGCAGTAGCATTCAGTCCCTTTTGGCACTGCTCTCAGTCGACCAAAAACCACCAAAGCGAAAGCAAGTGTCCGCTCTCGAGTCTGACTCCAACTGTCCTAGTGTGACCATCTCCCTGCTCTGTGCTCTGAGCTTCCGTTCCTCCAAAATTACTTCAAAATTATATTTCAAAGTCTTCGTAGTAATTTACAAACCTGACGTGTATTTAATTGTTATTCGGTGTAATTAAGTGTATTAGTGTTAAATTAAAAGACTAAATTGGTACTTAATACCAAAAAACAATCAAGTATCAAAAACACCGGCATTTTATTCAAAATTGAGCTGCCACACCTTAATCTCCACCACATAACCATTAGTTGCATCACAATCAGATTCTCAAGTGCACCATCCCATAACCTTCCATAAACCCTGCCAGTGCTGTTTACACGCTATTTACGTGTAGTCAAGCATTTGCATTGTGGTCATCTCTCTTTGGGCGGCTGTCATCATCCTTGAGACCTCCGCTACCCGCAAAAACTCGAAGAAGACAGTCACCCGGGCATCGCACGAATCTCAACTCACCCCAGGAACAGAGCCAGAGCAGCGGGACCGGAGGTACCGTCATCATCATTGTTGCTCGTTTCCCCGGTTCCCAGACATCGATCACGTCCAATCTGCACTCCAGAGCACCTGCCTTAGCACCAGGACCGGACCATCACTGCTCCTCATTGCCCCGGTCCTAAGACGTTGGACAGGTCTAGCCTCACAGCCGCCTTGTGCTCCCAAGCACTTGCCTTGTGCTCCAAAGCACTCTCCTCGCTCTCTCGAGCAGCCGCCTTGTGCTCTCAAGCGTATACCATATAGCCCGTCCTGATCAGCTCATCCTCGGTCGGTCTCAGCTCACATAGCCCGTCCGGATCAGCTCATCCTCGGTCGGTCGGTATCAAGCTCAGTCGGTCGGTATCTCGCTTCATCATACCAGAGCATCATCATATCCGAAGCTCAAGCTCTGGTCCCAGCTCTCTGGTCCCATTTCAAGCTCTGGTCCCAGCTCTCTGGTGCCATCTCAAGCTCTGGTCCCAGCTCTCTGGTGCCATCTCAAGCTCTGGTCCCAGCTCTCTGGTCCCATCTCAAGCTCAGGTCCCAGTTTCTGGTTTCATCTCAAGTTCAAGCACTGGTCCCATCTCGAGCTCAAGCTCCGGTCTCATCTCGAGCTCAAGTTCGGTCGGTCGGTCTCAAGCTCACATCGCACCGTCATACCAGACCAGCTCGGTCGGTCGGTCGGTTGGTCGGTCGGTCGGTATCAAGCTCACCTGGTATCCGCTGGTCCCAGGCCCTAAGGTTCTCAGCCACAGGTCCCCAGCTCATCGGGTCCTCAGCTACCACCTGGTCCCAGACCCAAGCTCTGGTCCCAGCTACCTCCTGGTCCCAGCTACCTGGTTCCAGACCCAAGCTCTGGTCCCAGCTACCTCCTGGTCCCAGACCCAAGCTCTGGTCCCAGCTACCTCCTGGTCCTAGACTCAAGCTCTGGTCCCAGCTCTCTTCTGGTCCCAGACCCAAGCTCTGGTCCCAACTACCACCTGGTCCCAGCTACCTCCTGGTCCCAGACCCAAGCTCTGGTCCCAGCTCTCTCCTGGTCCCAGACCCAAGCTCTGGTCCCAGCTCTTTTCTGGTCCCAGACCCAAGCTCTGGTCCCAGCTCTCATCTGATCTCAGCTCCAAGCGCACCTGGTCCCAGACCCCAACCTCAGCTCTTGGACCTGGTCTCCCATCTCTCCAACTTGGTCTCAATCTTCTCAAACCTCATCCCAACAGCAACAAACCCAGATCTCATCACTGCAGCCAGCTCAACCCATCACATTCACCTACCTTGGAACCGACTGCAACACTCCCACCAACCTAATCAAACACGTCTTCATAGCGAATTAGGAATAAACCAACCCATCCTCTTATTTACACAGAGGACGTCCAGTTAGGGTGGACGTTAAGGTGCACCGGGACTTACGACCCCGCCTTAGTGTGCATACCCCCTATCATTGGTCCTTCGAACCGGATATTTCTGTCGTGTGAAGACGTCAAGATTCAAGTTTGTGTTTGTCGATACCCAAGTTTCTAGTTCGTTCCTAGTACCCGAAGATCAGTCATCATTGGTGCTTCGAATACTAGATATTCCTATTCTGTGTAAGACTGTTAAATCTAAAACCTAAATCCTTTGTTCCAATCTTGGCAGTCTTACCCAAATTCAACATGGAAGCTCTGCTAAGCAAAAGGAGAAGAATTACTTCCGCTCTAACCACCCATGAACTGATAGTTCAACAAGCTGTAGAAGACAAGGCAAACCAACGAAGAGGCAATCGTATTCTAAACAGCCTTAACCTATGGCTGAACACCCTTAATGAGCTCCAAGAGCAGATTAGGGTAGAGGGACAAACCAACAATTCCGCAAATGAGGATAATGAAATGGAATACATCAAACTATGTCTCAAGTACGACCGAATCAGAGCCTCAATTGAGTCGTTAGCATCAATGCAACCATTACATAATGTTAAAGCTCAACCTCCTCCTCTTGTTGAACTCATCTACAAGCTCCCTCCCATTGACATTCCAAAGTTAAACGGTTCAACACAACCGGCCTCATCAACAGGACCTCGTCGATCTAGCTTACTATCTCGACAGGCTCCGCTCAAAATGAAGGATCTGGCTCAGCATAGTGGATCTTCCCCATTGGGTCCTCGGGCTCAATTGCCTTCGTATCTTCCGGGTGTCCAAACATCAAAGAATCGAATGGCAGCATCTCAACCGCGTAAGTCGGGTCTACCGTCTTGGCCGGCTCCATCTCAACCGCGTCAGTCAGGTCTACCGTCTTGGCCGGCTCCATCTCAACCGCGTCAGTCGGGTCTACCGTCTTGGCCGGCTCCATCTCAACTGTGTCAGTCGGGTCCACCGTCTCGACCGGCTCAGCTCCAACAGAAGGTTCTGGCTTAACATAGTCAACCTTCACCATTGGGTCTTCCGACTCAATTGCCATCCGCTTCAACCGGCCCCACCATTCCTACCGGCTTGAACGGCTGTGCTTCATCGGCTCGATCGGCTGCGCTCCATCAGGACCACCGTTTCGACTCGCTGCAGCAAGAGGGTCTGGCTCAACATAGTCTACCTTCTCCATTGGGTCTTCCGACTCAATTGCCATCCGCTTCAACCGGCCCCACCATCCCTACCGGCTTGAACGGTTGTGCTTTATCGGATCGATCGGCTGCGCTCCGTCAGGACCACCGTTTCGACTCGCTCCAACCGGAGGTATTGGCTCATCATAGTCAACCTTCTCCATTGGGTCTTCCGGCTCAATCGCCTTCTGCTTCAACCGGCCCTACCATCCCTACCGGTTTGAACGGCTGTGCTCCATCGGCTCGATCGGATGCGCTCCATCAGGACCACCGTTTTGATCCGCTCCATCAACAGGATATGGCTCCACAGAGTCTACCTTGTCTATTGGGTCTTCCGGCTCAATCGCTTTCGCTTCAACCTGGTGTACCAACCTCGCAAAATCGATTAGCTCCAACAAGTCTTCCACGTCGACCGGGTTTACCGTCCCGGCAGGCTCCAATCCATCCAAAGGTTCTGGCTCAACCAAGTCGACCTTCTTCATTGCGTCTTCCGGCTCAATCACCAACGTTTTTTCCTGGTGTTTCAAAGTCACAGAATCGATCGGCTCCGCTCCGACCACGTCGACCAGGTCTACCGTGTCAAGCAGCTCCGTCATTTACATTCTCTGCAGTATCTACCGACGTGATGGTCTCCGCTTCGACGGTCTCTGCTTCAACCATGTCCACCGCCTCGACCACATCTGCTGGCCTAACGGTCCCTACCTCAACATCATCTAAAAGCTCGACGGTGCTCGGCTCTACCTCAGATACCGGGTCGACAGTTTCTACCTCAACAGTGACTGCTGTCCAAACCAATCATACCATCTTTACCGGCTCCGAGGTCCTCACCTCATCTGGGTCTACAGTCTCTACCGGCTCCGAGGTCCTCGCTTCATCTCAATCTACAGTCTCTACCGGCTCTGAGGTCCTCACCTCATCTAGGTCTACAGTCTCTACCGGCTCCGAGGTCCTCGCCTCATCTCAATCTACAGTCTCTACCGGCTCCGAGGTCTTCACCTCATCTGGGTCTACAGTCTCTACCGGCTCCGAGGTCCTCGCCTCATCTCAATCTATAGTCTTTACCGGCTCCAAGGTCCTCACCGCATCCAAAGTCTGGACCTCATCTACCGGCTCAACGGTCTCTGTCTCATCTGGCTCTGCTGTTTCTACCGGCTCAACGGTCCTTGCCTCATCCAGCTCTACTATCCTTACCGGCTCACCGGTCTTTACCTCAACCATTCCAACTGTCTCAACTGGCTCAACATGCTTCATCAATAAACATCAAATTTAGCCTAAGGTGTATAGTGGTGTAGCGACTAGTGTACCAAAGCATTGGGAAGCTCTGAAGCTGAAGTCATCTATCAAGGCATCTGAACTTCCCAGGGTGGGCGGTCAACCTAAAAAACCTGATCTCTGCCCAGCCAGAAAGCACCCGGTGCTTCTGCCACAACAACATCTGCCTACTACTCTAGTCACTAACCATCATCATCTCACAAGCATACCAGCTGGACCTCAACCTCTCATTCCTTCTCGGTCTCCTCGGTCTTGGATCACAAACCTGCATCTGAACCTTTGGCACTGCTGGTACTCTGACAATCTTAACGAGCATCAGCAGCGTCCAAAGTTCATGATACCTCAGAAGAAGCTTCAAATCATCAAGTTTGGGTTTCCAAAAAACCTCCATCCTCCTCTACTTTGTTGGAAAAGATCCAAGGTCATCCCACATCACCCAGCAGCAGACCATTGCATACCTGCTACCACCGTGCAGTCATCCGAGAAGGCAATCACCACCTACCAGCAATTTCACCGATCTAGACATAAGTCCAAACAAACTATTATGTACTGTGCTTACCATGTTTTTCTATGCTACCTCGGTGTATTGTGCAAAATTAGGTTAGTTCTCAATATACGTAGCTATTAAGCAATCAATTTAATTATTAATTACTTTATATCATTCAAAATTAAAGTACTATTACCCTTTTCTCTCTCTGTATGTTAGCTAAATTAATATAATCCAAATAATATTCATTTATTTATCTAATATGAATCTCTTAGCCATTATTGTGCCCTTTAACATGATCTAATCAATTTCTAGGTGATACCATAGGTTAAGAACAAATTTCAATATTTCAAATTCCTAATTAAGGTCTATTATGAGCCCTTGTGCTTATAAGCCCTCAGAGCTCATGGTGGGCGGAATGTTCAGTAGTGACTGTACAGCATGGTCGGAAATTTTCCATGACGTCAGAGCATTTGGGTTTGGGTTGCTCTCAAACCCAGAGTACTGAACGACTCTTAAGTTGCTCTCAAACCCCCACTTTTGTATGGGTCTAAGAGCTTCAAGTAGTAGAAGGAGCCGATGCCTCAGCATGCCTCAGCATGCCTCAGCATCAGCTCAAACAAAGGAAAGAGAGCAGTAGCATTCAGTCCCTTTTGGCACTGCTCTCAGTCGACCAAAAACCACCAAAGCGAAAGCAAGTGTCCGCTCTCGAGTCTGACTCCAGCTGTCCTAGTGTGACCATCTCCCTGCTCTGTGCTCTGAGCTTCCGTTCTTCCAAAATTACTTCAAAATTATATTTCAAAGTCTTCGTAGTAATTTACAAATCAAGTATCAAAAACCCCCCCTTTTTATTCAAAATTGAGCTGCCACACCTTAATCTCCACCACATAACCATTAGTTGCATCACAATCAGATTCTCAAGTGCACCATCCCATAACCTTCCATAAACCCTGCCAGTGCTGTTTACACGCTATTTACGTGTAGTCAAGCATTTGCATTGTGGTCATCTCTCTTTGGGCGGCTGTCATCATCCTTGAGACCTCCGCTACCCGCAAAAACTCGAAGAAGACAGTCACCCGGGCATCGCACGAATCTCAACTCACCCCAGGAACAGAGCCAGAGCAGCGGGACCGGAGGTACCGTCATCATCATTGTTGCTCGTTTCCCCGGTTCCCAGACATCGATCACGTCCAATCTGCACTCCAGAGCACCTGCCTTAGCACCAGGACCGGACCATCACTGCTCCTCATTGCCCCGGTCCTAAGACGTTGGACAGGTCTAGCCTCACAGCCGCCTTGTGCTCCCAAGCACTTGCCTTGTGCTCCAAAGCACTCTCCTCGCTCTCTCGAGCAGCCGCCTTGTGCTCTCAAGCGTATACCATATAGCCCGTCCTGATCAGCTCATCCTCGGTCGGTCTCAGCTCACATAGCCCGTCCGGATCAGCTCATCCTCGGTCGGTCGGTATCAAGCTCAGTCGGTCGGTATCTCGCTTCATCATACCAGAGCATCATCATATCCGAAGCTCAAGCTCTGGTCCCAGCTCTCTGGTCCCATTTCAAGCTCTGGTCCCAGCTCTCTGGTGCCATCTCAAGCTCTGGTCCCAGCTCTCTGGTGCCATCTCAAGCTCTGGTCCCAGCTCTCTGGTCCCATCTCAAGCTCAGGTCCCAGTTTCTGGTTTCATCTCAAGTTCAAGCACTGGTCCCATCTCGAACTCAAGCTCCGGTCTCATCTCGAGCTCAAGTTCGGTCGGTCGGTCTCAAGCTCACATCGCACCGTCATACCAGACCAGCTCGGTCGGTCGGTCGGTTGGTCGGTCGGTCGGTATCAAGCTCACCTGGTATCCGCTGGTCCCAGGCCCTAAGGTTCTCAGCCACAGGTCCCCAGCTCATCGGGTCCTCAGCTACCACCTGGTCCCAGACCCAAGCTCTGGTCCCAGCTACCTCCTGGTCCCAGCTACCTGGTTCCAGACCCAAGCTCTGGTCCCAGCTACCTCCTGGTCCCAGACCCAAGCTCTGGTCCCAGCTACCTCCTGGTCCTAGACCCAAGCTCTGGTCCCAGCTCTCTTCTGGTCCCAGACCCAAGCTCTGGTCCCAACTACCACCTGGTCCCAGCTACCTCCTGGTCCCAGACCCAAGCTCTGGTCCCAGCTCTCTCCTGGTCCCAGACCCAAGCTCTGGTCCCAGCTCTCTTCTGGTCCCAGACCCAAGCTCTGGTCCCAGCTCTCATCTGATCTCAGCTCCAAGCGCACCTGGTCCCAGACCCCAACCTCAGCTCTTGGACCTGGTCTCCCATCTCTCCAACTTGGTCTCAATCTTCTCAAACCTCATCCCAACAGCAACAAACCCAGATCTCATCACTGCAGCCAGCTCAACCCATCACATTCACCTACCTTGGAACCGACTGCAACACTCCCACCAACCTAATCAAACACGTCTTCATAGCGAATTAGGAATAAACCAACCCATCCTCTTATTTACACAGAGGACGTCCAGTTAGGGTGGACGTTAAGGTGCACCGGGACTTACGACCCCGCCTTAGTGTGCATACCCCCTATCAGCAAGTGTCACCTGAACTCTACTACAGTTGTATGCCACCGGAATCTTACTACCCCTACAATTAAAAATATTGTAGACGCGACTGTTTTATTTTTTTAAATAAGGCAAATATTTTTGTATCTAATGTTTTTATATTTTACAATTTTTGTAATTATCAAACTAACAACATTCATGATGATAAAATAAACAATATTGCTAAAACTGCTGTGCATACTACTACCAGGGAACCAACTAAATATGACCATGTTCGCTCACCCCAAATAGAATTAAAAGTTTTAACTTCTAAATAACTATCACCTGTGAAAATTAGAAATACCTATTATTATTAATTTATTATTTTTAAAATAGCCTTTCAGTCGGCAATATTAGCATAATTGCTTTATGATTAAATTATAATTTTGATTTTAAATCTTAACAATTGTACAACTCCATCATTTATAGTATTAAAACTATTTTGGTCAAAATGAAACTTAATTTGTGTCACTTTCTGTCTACTGCAAATTGATTCAAAACCATCAACTGCCAATAGCCAAATCGATAACAACCTGCCTACTGTCCCCACTTACAGCTAATTTTCCTGCTGGAATTTCTATGTCAGTATTTTTAGATGCTGAGCTTTAGCTCATAGAGCATCTTATAAAATGGTTTTGTCCGTCCTCCTCCTTCCCGTCTGCCTGTTTTTTGTTCCTTTGTCGTACGCCTGGCGTCATAATTCATAAACAGGTTGATTTAAATTGCTATTAAACTCTCACAAATACGATGTAGATGAGCTGTATTGTTTTTGGTTATGATCTATTAATTATTTTTTATGTAATTACTGGTTGAATAAACCAACTCCCAAAAGTTTTTTACACTTCAATTTGTCACTGACAAGGTTACAATAACGTGCATACAAAAAAACTACAAATTTCTACATGCCATTTCCGTCGGTATAAACGCCGCGGGTAAAATCTATGCACATCCACCAACCAATAATAATATTGAATGAGACATGTACGGCGACGTCCATCAGGGCGGCGGGATTTTCAGATGCTGAGCTTAAGCATCGCTTGAAATGGTCATGTCCGTCTGTCCAGCATTAGGAAACAAGTTTAAGTGGAAGGGAAGGGGAGAGGGACAGGGAAGTGGGCAGGATGGTCCATAAATGACGTCCCAAAAAATATTACTCGTTTATTGGGATCATTGATAAATGAAGTCCCAAAAAATCTAACTTGTTTATTAGGATGGTCCGTAAATGACTTCCAAAAAAAATAACTCGTTTATTAGTATGGTCTGTAAATGACGTCCCAAAAAATTTCACTGGTTTATTGGGATGGTCGGTAAATGACGTCACAAAAATATTACACGTTTATTGGGATTGTTTATAAATGACGTCCCAACAAGTATCACTCGTTTACTAAGGTGGTCTCCCTCACAAAAATATAGCTTAGGATCCGATCGGATAATGCTCCACAGGATTAAATGCAAGGTGTCCCGTGGGATCCTATCGCATCCTACAGTGATACCGACGATAGGAGACACATACAGTTTTTCCGATAGGACAGACTATAGGATGGAATTGTCATTTTTTTGAAAAATATTGCATATGACCCAGATCCACTAGTAAATGAGCTTAATAAATTTTAAGTAACATGAAAATCAATAAAATAATTATTAATATCTAATTTTATTTTTTTCTGGCAGTTTTTTAAAAAAATGTATGGAAAGATATAAGACTTACTGCAATTAAATACTATTTGTATGTAGTATTCTCCGTGTATATTCAAAACAACATACATTTGACTTACTTACTTAATTAGTATATTTAAAAAATAAATAATTAGTGTAAATGTAAACTTCAACGAGATTCCTATAAGTCTCGTTTACTTTCCAATCTCTTCAACTAATACATAGTAGCAATGGGGTTAGGGTTGCAGGGTATAGGTACTGAGTCCGGGGTTCGATACTCAGTCACGGCAACATATTTTTTTCTGGTATTGTGCATACAGTAGGAATTTCTATGAATTCTCCTATCGGAGAAGGGTTGTCGGAAATGTCTGCAATTCCGATACCTTGCTCCGATCGGTGAAACTATAGGATGCCATCGGACAGTTCTGTGTGGGCTGTAAATGACGTCCCAAAAAATATCACTCGTTTATTGGGATGGTCCATAAATGACGTCCCAAAAAGTATCAATCGTTTATTGTGATGGTCTGTAAATGACGTCCCAAAAAATACCACGTTTATTGGGATGGTCCGTAAATGACGTCCCAAAAAATATCACTCGTTTATTAAGATGATCTATAAATGACGACCCAAAAAGTATCACTTGTTTATTAGGGTGGTCTGTAAATGACGTGCCAAAAAATATCACTCGTTTATTGGGATGGTCCACAAATGACGCCCTTGAAAAATCACTCGTTTATCGGGATAATCTATAAATGACGTCCCAAAAAGTATCCCTCGTTTATTAAGGTGGTCTGTAAATGACGTCCCAAAAAATATCACTCGTTTATTGGGATGGTTCATAAATGACGTCCCAAAAAAATCACTTTTTTATTGTGATAGTCCGTAAATGACGTCCTAAAAAATATCACTGGTTTATTGGGATGGTCGGTAAATAACGTCCCAAAAATTATCACTTGTTTATTGGGATGGTCTATAAATGACGTCCCAAAAAGTATCACTCGTATATTGGGATGGTCTGTAAATGACGTCGCAAAAATATTACACGTTTGTTAGGATTGTCCATAACTGTCGCCAAAAAAAATATTACTGTAACAAGATGTTGGATAAATGACGTCAAAAAACTTTTACTTGATAATTGGAATGATCCATAAATGACGTCACAAAGTTATCACCCGTTCATTAGATTAGTCAATAAATGACGTCACAAAAAATATCACTTGATTATTGGGATGGTCCGTGAATGACGTCATCCAAACTACTTTTCTGGTAAATTGCTATTTTTCACATTTTGTTGTATAAAAATTTCACTAGTCCCGTTGACCATACCTATTACAGAATTTATAGACGGTGCAATGTTCATTTTTCAATTTTTTGTAAATTTCTTATTTCTAATCAAACCTGCCTCGTCCTAAAATTTTGGGAAAGAAAAAGCTCGTAACGTCCGGGTTTGTGTCTTGTATCAGTCAGGACGGGACAGGATATCCCGCTCTGAACGGAACTCTATACCTAGCCCACTCGTACGGGTGCCATTCTTTCCAATTATACCTAAATCGGCACTACACGTGCCCAGCAAACCCAAATCTGTACTAATTTCTCTCGAACTGGCGCAATCCTCAACAAGCTCAAGTTACTTGTACCCTGCCAACTGGTACTAGCAAAACTTGTACCTAGTACACTTGTAACGGTGTACCAACTCAATCAAACCCCCTCGTACCAGCACTGCTTAAATCCTGCCCATTTTTACCACCAAACCTTGTACCTACTTCACTTTTGTGGACACGAGCTGCACAGATTTTATGTTAGATTTACTGTATAAACAATGTTTTCCAGTGATCAAACAAATTCGCTGTAAGCTCAGCATCTACTTCGGGCCCTCGGTGGACAAATCCGGCGCAAAGCGCCGGATTTTTTAGCTTTATTAGGAGTCAACTGGTAATTATCCTTCCTAATTGTTTAAGCGGAATGGCTACAATACACATTTTCACGTTATAATTGGAGTAAATATTACTTTAATTCAATATAAGCTTTTTAATTGTTTTATTTTAAGAGGCAACTATTTTTGATATTAATCATGGTTCAACCATTAAACCCAAAGACCCAAATAATGTTATTTTATTTTCAATGTAAGCAAAGAAAACAAGAGTCTTACGGTTTGGATAAAAGTCTCCTTCATAGACTATGTATCGCAATAAATAAAGCGGATTAAAAAAAATTTAGAAACCCTAAATACCAGTTTAACCATTTTCCAAAACGTTCTTTCTTTACAGGATACAGCTGCCAATCTCTTCGTCATAAAATATTTTCTAAATGCAATATTTAATATGATCATGTTGAAAGAAATTAAATTACATTTTAACAACATGAGGAACCAAACTAAAGATTTGTGAGATTTTAGGATCATAATATGCATGTTCTTGTTTTTTTTAAATTCCTGTTGAATAAAAGTTACATTTTAATTTTAACTAAAAATATTTTAATGCATCAATTTAGAAACAAATTGTTATCGAGGTTCACGTAAAAACAACTGGGCGTAAGACAATAGGTAATATACACACGCATTGATTTATGCTTACTCAACTTGCAAAATAAAAACTAAATTCCCTACATTTTAGTATAATTCAGCAGTTCAGCAGTTCAACCAGCACTCAACAACTATAGCAAAACTTTTATTCAGGCAAATCGGGAAAATCAAATTAAAAAAATTGTTTATGATTCAGAATTTAATTCTAACTTCAAATCTTTGTTCTTGTTTAGGTAACACGTGACAAAATTCTAATTCATTAATTATACATTTTTAAATGGGAGTGAATTTACTGCTTACGTTGGAATTACATATTTTATTATTTGAAAGCATTAGGTGTGAAAACTGGAAATCTGTTTTGACGTGGAAAGTAGGGTGTGGCAAACAGAAACTTTGAGGATTAAGCTCGATTTGGTGTGTTAGTCGTTAGTGATTTGTGTTTTGTGTTGATACTGATCAGTTATTATGAACAAAATTAACGTAGTTTGTTAAGTAGTCAATGGTGTCACAGAGTTGTTCTTGCCGTTCTTGGTCTGTGTATCGTATGATAATATCTTTATAGCTTTAAACAAACCTAATTTATTTCTTACTTTATTAAAAGTTGGGCAACGTTACTGACTAATAATTATTCAATAAATTGTATTTAATTTATTTAATGTATGCATACTGCACGTAAGGCATATTCTTCAACTTCTATATCTTTCATAATAATACATTTAATACTTAATAAAGGACAGAGTGTACAAGTAGATTGTACAACAAATTGTTTCTCCAGTCGTCAGAGATGGACGTAGTAATTTTTAAATCACGTTACAAACATACGTATATACATCAAAGGTGTTAAGGGATCGTCCAATAATAGGGTCCTATAAATTAGAACATAATTTTTAAAGCCATAAAAGAAAGCAGTTATCTACTTGATTGTAATTTAAAAACGCGGGAAGTTTCTGTACTTTTCATTTTTAAGAGCAGCTAACTTTTTAAATATAACTGAATACATCATGCTTAAGTTGCATATCATTATGGTCCTGAATTCCCAATGTTGCACAGGTAATATAAAAATCCGGCGCCTCGCGCCGGATTTGTCCACCGTAGGCCCAAAGTAGATGCTGAGCTTACAGCAAGTAGGTTTTATCTTTTATCACTGGAAACAAATTTTCTTGCAGTAAGGTTAGCAATCTCGTAACTAACTAAATCCGAAGCAGTTATCTCTAGTAAATACCCTAGATACGAGCTATTCTGGCACAAGTAGGCTAAGTCCAAGGGCTGCTACCTTTATTGGGCTCAAATAAAATAGCTCCGGTAAGAGTGAGCTAGGTGCGTACGTTGATGATGAGATTGGGCCGGGTAAAAGTGATCCTAGTACAAGTTGGCTTGGTAGCATAAGCACATAAACATACTGGTTTGATACAAGTGGCTCTGTACAAAGTAGGAGAAGTACGAGCGATTTCGTTATTATAAGGCTCTGTTGAAGTATAAATAGCGCTCAGCAGCATAGGTTCAGAATAGCTAGGTAGAAGCAGCGTTGTTTCAAAAAGTAATGTTGCAGAAACGATTTGGATACAAATTTCACAAGTTATGCTATTAAAAATTTATCTTAAAAAAATAAAATACGTAAAATAAAATAATTATGAAAAATAAAAATACTCGCGTCACTTTTTCTCAAACTGTGTTTGTGCACTCCTTAAAATAATTTAGGTGACATTAATTATGCCAAACACCTTAGCCGTTTCAGTCATGCTTATGTGATATTTGGTCGGTAAATAACCGTTTATTGAATTCTTAAACTGATGACAAAGAAAATCTCTAAATTGGTAGTATTTAAATTACGTCATTTACGGACGACCCCCGTATGCAAACTAGCAAGACCCTATGATAAATATTTCTGTTTGCCTAATTCTAGAACGAATAACAAAGGAGATCTCCAAACTGATTTTGTTTGAATACCATCATTTACGCACGATCCCCTTATGGAAACTAGTAAGACCCCATGATAAAAATGTCCTTACACTTAATTCTTGAAATAATTACACAGGAGATCTCTAAAATCAAAATGATTCTACAACGTTATTTATGTACAATCCCCTTGTGCATATTCGTACGATCTCACGTTCAAGATAATGTGTGCTTACGTAATTCTTCAACTAATGACTAAGGAGATCTCGGAATTTGTAATGTTTGAATAACGTCATTTACGAACGACCCCCGTATGCATACTAATAAGATCCTATGATAGAAATATCACTTTACCTTATTCTTGAAATAATTACAAAGAGGATCTCTAAAATCCTAATGTTTACATAACGGTATATATGGATGATCCTCTTATGCATAATCGTAAAATCTCACGTTCAAGATGTCTGTTTACCTAATTTTTGTACTAATGACAAAGGAGATTTCGGAATTTATAATGTTTAATAAATTATATGTCATTTTACTTAATTCTTGAAATACTGACAAAGTGGATCTCAAAAATAGTAATGTTAAAATAACGATATTTATGGCAATCCCCTTATGCATATTAGTTAGATCCTACGGTAAGGTTATCTGTTCAAATGTTTCCATGTGCAAAGTGAAAGGAAAGGAATATAAAAAAGAAAAAGGATGAAGGTCCTACACAAACAGCGACATCATAAATTTTTAAAAATGTTGGGTCATCCGCACTTCATGTTACCCTTCTAAGCAATGCGTACATAGTAATTTGTTTCGTAAAGCATTAAATATTTTAAGTTACTCACCCTTAACTTATATGACGTATTTATGTTTGGCCCGTAAACTTAATGAATGGAAGAATGCACGCTATGTGATTTCAACGGCAGTTTTTTTAGAGGAAAAAAATTCTGTGTTGAGGATAAATATCTAGGTATCTAATTTCTGAAGTAATGACATTGGGGATTCTAAAATCATTAAAATTTGCATAACGTCATTTATGAACGATCCCTGTATGTGTGCTAGTAAAATCTAATTTTAATGATATGTGTTCATCCATTTTTGGAGCTAACGACAAAGAGAAGGGGGGGGGGGTCACTAAAATGTTAAGATTTCGAAGACGTCATTTGTTGACGATCCCTGCCAGTATGCTAGTTAAATGCATTCACACTCACAAGTACTTAAGACGTACCAAGCCACTTACCTATGTTCGGAATAAAATATCACTGGGGAAATTCCATACTTTATTTAAATGTGTAACACAATTGGGATCGTCCACGAATGATGTCAACAGTAGAGTTAAGAATACGAGTCAGTAAAAGGGTGACAAAGAGGATGCGGAAAGCTGTACTCGAAGCCTGGAGCCCAGAGCTCAGACTACTTACTGTAGCTGAGATTGGTTTGGTCTGTGCTGTAAGATACACTTGTATTCGTGGCGCAGAATTGAAAATGCCAAATGTACATAAACAGTTTCGTTTGTTTACACGTCCTTAATGGTTTTTAAGGGAGCTCAATTCCCTGAGTTTGGACAAGGGTCAACTAAAATGTCAATTGTGGATAACTGACTAGTGCGATCAAACTCAGAAACAATAGGGCACCTCTTGCTCGCATTTGTGGTCGTTGAAAACAAATTCGACAGTTATCACTTAAAAACTGTGACCTGTAGAGCACGGCCAACAGACGGACGGACGGACAGACGGACAGAAATGACCATTCCAATAGATGCTTGCTCAGCATCTAAAAACAGGATTTTTCTAAAATTATTATTATTTAACAAGGGGTTCAGTGAAAGACTGACGCCGCTGAGGCCATATAATTTCATATCGCAGAATTTTTCTAAAATACTGGGGGGGGGGGGAAGGAACGACATCTGTTGCCACCCTATAAATTTTATGGGGGAACGCGGTGCTAACCTTGCCCCCGTGGTTCCGACGCGCCTGTCCATGTATAATAAGATGTTGCATTTTTCGGAAGACTACTAGTGGGCCAAAATTTTTTTGACTAATCCATTTTGAAATCCTACTCTCCTCAACTTTTAATGATTGATAGTAATAAAATCATATAGATTTACATTTGTGTTAATTACTCAAATTATCAACCTAATTTTCCATGAAATATGTAGAGAAAGTTTTTGCAAGTGGCATTATCGTAATCGCGAAGGAAGAATAAGTGAACAAAATTAAACGTTAATAAGTAGCCTAAGCAGTAATGTATAAATTATTGTTTGTAATAAAATTGCCCTCGTCATAAGTAACTGGTTTGTGGGAATGCTAGAACAATAATAGCTATAATAGTTCATTTCAAATTCCGAATTCATTAATTGATAAGTGTGTTTTATTTTATTGGTGGCAAAGGGCTATCGTCAACGAAGCATGTATCTCACTCACTGTAATAAATGCGATAAGATCGTCTATAAATGATGCCACTACTAGAGTGGGTGGGTCAAGTCGGGTATTGATGACACGCCATGTTAAAGATAGTCGTTTACGTAATGTTAAAGATATAACATAGATAGGGGTGGGCCAAAAAATTGAGATAAATTGAGTGACATCATTTATGGGTCATCCCTAAACATACTATGCATACAACTCCTATACTGCTACCTAAAGTAAACGCTCGGAACAACGTACTTTTTAATGCACAAGAGCTCAGCTTAAATATATTTTGTGACATGCTGTTCTTTAAGTGTATTTGCATGAAAAGCAGAACTACCCGAAGTACCCGGGTACTTCGCGTACGGGTACAGGTCCATCAAATAGTTGGACCCTTCTTATAATAATGATTTCTGGATGACGTCATTGATGAACGATTCCTGTAAGTTTACTGGTAACATCTGAAGTTAAGGGTAATTATCTGTTTACCTTATTTTTAAAATATTAGCATGGGGATCCTTGAAAAAGTGATATTCAGATGACGTAATTTATGGACGATCCGAGTATGTATACTAGCGACATCCCGTGTTAAGGATATCCGTTTACCTAATTTTTGAACTAGTGACAGGAGCATCTTTAAAATGGTCATGTTTAAATGACGTCATATATGGACGAGGCTTCTCTGTTTACTTGTAACACTTTATGTTAAGAATATCCGTTTACCTAATGGCTAAACTAATGACAGCGGGATCTATTTGTCCTGTAGAATTCAAAACATTAGGTATATACATGTCTGTTCTGAATAATGGTTGTATACTGTCTGTAAGTAATTATTTTACTGGTTTTTGTTAGCAATCATTTCTATTGCTCAAAAATTTGGTCCATTTAACCGTCAATTATGAAAAACTAGTTAGTTTGATCATATTCTAAAGCGATATGGCTCTTTTTCCTTAAATTTCGTTTAAAAGTTAATTAACAAAAATCGGTTAGAAACTGTGACCTACAGCGCATTTATAACATACCAACGGACAGACACCCAAGCGGACATGACCATTCCAATAGATGCTTAGGCTTAGCATTTAAGTACTTCCGACATTCTTTCTCATTCCTGATGATTAAATGCGTTTTAAAGGATGATTTACGTGAACTATAATTGTTTGGCATGAAGGTGGGTGGTTTTTAAAGGAATATTTGCATGACACAGTTCATGCCCAACCCCTTAGCCTTTACCTAATGTTGATGGAATAACACTTGAGTGAGTGGGGCCTTGGGGATAATTTACATGTAACGGTATATGCTGAACCATAGCTTTTGGACGATTTAGTATAAGGAGCCCACAGCAATAATGTTATCATTTAGGTAGGTGCGTCGATATGAAAATTCTCGATTTGCATTGTGTTTAACATTAGTGGGAAGAAATGGGTAAGTTAGAAAATTAAGGTAATGTGTGGGCATCATTTGTGAACGCTCCGCAGCATTTAATTTCGTATGTTATTTATGTGCGCCTTATGTTAACAGTGCGGAATGTACAGCAGTGAACATACAGCGATCGTACCTACCTAGGTGCATTGGTTCAGAAGGAAGTATGTATTTGCCCTATAAACATACAAGCCACCCGTTTTTGTTACCATACATTTTTATTGCTGAAAAAGTTGCTCAATTTAACCGCTCATTGTGGAAAACTGGTACATCCAATCAACTCCAAATACAATAGGGTTGCAATATTTATTAGCTGAACAGTGACAACTGCCACTGTTCAGATTTGTAAATTGTCATAAAATTAACGAGCAACTTTTAATTTCATTTTATCATTCACGAAGGAAAGACGTATACCAATTTTTGTCCTGTATTTTCCGAATCAGGTTTTCAACTTATTATCTACGAATAATCTTCTACTTGTAATTTGATAGTATTTGAGTGTGTTTGGGAATAAACTTTATTTATCTTAAACTCTCTACTGTTTATTACTTCCGATAATAAATGCGGACTGCATTTTATTATTACAAACAAAACTATTATAATTATGATCATTTGTGTCAATAATAATTACTATCAATAATATTTTATTTAATAGTAGTAGTAGCACTATTAAGCACAAAAAGCCTAACACCATTACTTTGACCCTCATCTGGGTGAGATGCACCAAAATCATCATTTACTACAATAGTTATAACGTTGAAGGCAACAGGTCCAGCTGTTAATTTCATTTTATCTAATTGCATTAATTTTCCTTCGTACGTACAATCAAGTTGGGTTTGATTTTAGCATTCATATAATGGAGATAGTGAGATTTTTTTCTTTGCCAACGATATTACTACTATCACTACAAAAATGTGAATTATTCTTTTGCATGTCTTGAGCTAACAAACGCTCAGACCTAGTTTATTTTTAGCTGGGAGCAATGTGTCGCAAGCCCAAATTTGAGTGCATACACTTTTATCGATGCACGGTATCTGTTCAGCAGCTGACACTAGATACTAGATATGACCATGCTTGTACACATTAAAATAAAATTAAAACCAAGTGTTTAAACACTCCTTTTAAAATCGTGTGTATTAAATAACACTTTGCTTCTTTGAGTTGAATTTAACTTATAGCATGCAATGGATATGCTTCAGGAAACAACATCACTTAAGTACAATTGTATAATAAATAGTTTTAAACATTTCAGTTTATTGTCAGTTAGTTGCTCCAAAACAGTTTTCTATCTATGACAGGAGATTAAGTAGCTACCATATTGCCATTGTGACATATTTTAAGTGAAATAAAAATGCAACCATAACATCCTAAAAACAGTTCGCCAAGCACTAACGTTTTTTTCAGCCGTGCCCTTTGCACATAGCGTTTCACATTTTATAAAAACAATTATTCTACTGAAACAGTATCATTGCTCTGAAATTTAGAATAACATTATTTTTAAAATCAAAAGTGCGTTTTGAAAATTCTGCATTTAAATTTTAAAAATTTTGTTAGCAGTGTCGAATTTTAAAAGCTTTTAGTAAACAAAGTTTACGAGAAGTTGTACTGCAACTCAGTAGGTTTCAAAATATTCTGTTAAATAAAAATCCGGCGCGATTTGCCGACCGTGGGGCCGAAGTAGATGCTGAGCTATGCAAGCATTTGCTTTACCAAAGAAGCAAGATAATTTCAGCAAATCTGAAAGATAATCTACGAACTATAGACGTTTAATTCCGTAAGACTGCTTCTATAAACTTCGTAGTTTAAAAAAAATTAGTTTAATAGTGCGACCTAAAGCATGCCAACTACAGATAAGCAGACCGGACTACAGTATAGTACTAGTATTTACCCCGATTGACGTCACAGACCAAGGACATCTGAAAGGCAAGGACATCAATGTACATTTCAAGATGGCCGCCAGAAATGACACTTTCAGCCAAGGGCAGCGTAAAAAAAAATCCGAAGGTGTAAGCTATCTTGGGTGGTAATTTTCAAAAAATAAAAGAATAAACGTGACTTCAACACGCAGCAAATTCTTTGAAAAAATTTGGTAGGTGCAATTAAGTAGCAAGTTATATATCATTGGTGAAGAGACATTCTGATGTAATTCTAGTTCACAGCTAAAATCATTGCCGTAAGTTCATACGATTCTAGTCATTTTCTTGTATTTGCATTGAATGCTTTGAAAGCATTTGGTGTTTGCAAATAAGTAGCAAGCTATATATTGTCGGTGAAGAAACATTCGGGCGTAAGATCAGTTCACAGTTACAAATATTTTTGTAAGTACATTTTAATTCCTAAAGTCATTCCTTTGCAAGTTTATTTAATTAATAACTGCTGGAGCAGCCAATGAAATGGACGTACGACAGAGTGAGTTAAAAAAATATAATGGATTTGCTTTAAAATTAATTTTGCGGTGGACTGGACCTATTTCCAAATAAATCTTCACTGACGATAAATGAAAATCAAAATGTAGCAAAATTGGTAAAAAAGATGGTGAAATAAATTATTTAAGTGAAATACAAAATATTAAATTTTTGTTATGTGTATTTAGTTTAATTCCATTGTAGGTTCCGTCATATATATTAAATAATTAAAAAACTTCTGAAATACATATTACAAGTTATTGCATTTTGCACTGTTATGAAAAAATCGCAATTCAAGTACAGGTGCATTGCTTCTAAATGCGTATTGATAAGTAAGTAAATGGGCTGTCATAAATCATTGTGCATACTTATATATTTGAATTGTATGTTGCACTGTTTAGATATTTAATGGACTCGATGAGTAACACAAAGCAATAAATAATATATTGCGCATTGCTGGTGATGTGGGTAAAAGAAGTGAAATGAAAAAGCTTTTAGGCAGTAGAACTCGCTGAAAGCATGGAAGTCAAAGACGAAAACCAGAACATTCTTCAACTGCGTAGATGTGCTACATGATGTTTATCATTAGAGCACGGACTCTGGATAAATGACTCTTGAGTAAGTGCGTCGCAGAGACTCTTCAGTTCCTTTAAGCTTCATGAGCATCCACACAGTGAGCTCGTATTACTTTCTATGTAATTACCGTATTTTATTAATTAATCCGTTTAGATATTTAAGATGGGGGATTAAATTCTTGTTGCATCTAATGCTTGTGTAGTAATAATACAGAAAGTTAACTTTATATTGAAGACTTGCCGATTAAAAGAGCCTTGCACATTATGGGATGAAATACGGTAGAGCAGAGCGTATGGATGGGGAGAAGTGAAACACGAATCTTGTATCTTTTCCAATTGACGCATACATAGGTACCTAATTTTATTCTTTCTTTTATTGGACTCAGCGCCTTACGTTTATTTCGAATTTAGTTTCAAATTACGAAAACAATTGACAAGATGTGCGTATAATATTAATGAGATGATGCTCTTTTTTCATGAATTTATTATTTTATTTCGTACGGTCAGCTAGCACAGTCTGATTAGATTTTTTGTCGCAATTTTTGCAGACATTTTTAATTAAAATATTTGCAATTTTAGTATTAGTTTGCAAAAATGCCAACTCATTGCGATTTAATGGAAACTTGTGAGGCTTGCCTTTATTCTTGTTGGTATGTGCAAGCTGCAGATTATACATACCACTGTATTTTGGATTTGAAGGACTTGGGACCGAAAGTGAAACGTATTTTTTCGGACGTTTCCAATTGTACACAAGTTCCTATTCCGTTGGACCCAAGTGTTAAATTTGTTATGGGTAATTATGTTATTTGAATAATTTTGATTTAGAATAACATAATTAGAGCGTAGGCAAATAATTTAATACCCTCTATTTTATTTTATACTGAAATGAATTTATTACAATCAGATATATTACAAAATTCTAAAATTCTATGCGTATATAATCTGTTCTGTTTTCGCGTTTTATTTTGCGCGTGATATTTAGATAGCAAATTGCAAATTATTACAATTTAAAATTGTTTCGCTTACTTTTAGAAAATCACTGTAATGTTGTAAAACTTTAGTTAGTCACTGTCGTGTATTATAACAGAGCCACAAACCCTAACTAGGTAGTTACAAATTGCTACACCTTCCATTAAACGTCTGGCTAATATACAAGAGCCGCTTTCTGGTTTATGACATACAGTCAATGTATGTGGAATGGTTTAAAAACCAGATTTGTTTGATCTTTGTTATTATAGAAATTACTTATTTCAATGTTTCAGTTGGGGGTGGGTTCGGAATTTTTTTGGTCACGTGTCTCTTCTGCTACATTATTTTTGGCCTGTACAAGTTCATAAGGCGACAGCGAAGAAACAGAAGCCGTTCTCAGGGTTCAACAGGTGGAAATGAAAATATTCCTTTGGTAAGAATTAACCCAATGTATGGGGTAGCTGCTGCAATGGATAGCAATAATCCCGAAAATTTTGACCACAACGGGTCACAACAGACAATAGAGCAAGGGCAAAAAATGACTTCCTTTTGCACACCGAAATTGTCGCAACAGCAGCCACTACAACAGCCAGGTATAAAAGTATCACCGCCCCAGCCGCCACTACCACCACCACCTCTTTCAGAAATATTGCCCCCACCACCACCACCACGAAAGACAAAATTGTGGATTCGAGATGATACTGGCAGCGTTAATGCAATTCCTAATGATGACAGTGAACCCAAAAATGCTGAATTTGGAAAGAGCTCAGAGGCAACAAATCAAGGTAGTGAGAAGGGCCTACAACTAAGTTGGAGCGGTGTTGAGGTAATGTATTTACTAACGAAATACTACAAAGTAGTTTTGCTAAATAAAATGTGTGCAATAATTTAATTGTTAATAAAAATGTGTGTTGTAAGTAATTTAAAAATTATTACAGCTATTATTAAACTTTTTCAGTTCCATCCACCTGACGTCGCAAGTCCAAATAATGCTAGAATCAGTAGCGAAAGATGCAGCCCAACATACGGGACAATGTATGGCCAGGATTATGACCAAATGGATGAAATTCCATTGTAGATGTAAAAGCACAACAATTACTGAAAACAAATTGCTTTATTATTTCCATCTTTTGTTTTTTTTTGCATACATGCGAATACATAATACATAGTTTTTTTTAATGAAAAAGACAATTTCGTTTTATCTCTTGCATTTATTGTTGTGTTTTGTGTAACTTAAAATTAGAGAAGCCACTGTAGCAGTGCGCCTCAGATATTTAAGCTTGTACTTAAAATTATTTTAAAACCGTAAATTCAATATTATTAATTTTTATTTAGTTTTTTATGTAATCTATAAATTATTGATTTAAAAGATTAATAAGGTACAATGGCATCCTGAATTTGCATTTTATTCTAGTTAGTATTATTTATATGCAAAACGCAAACATTTGTAGCTACTGCATTGTTGTTGATTTTGTAGACATAGATTTCGTAGCTTTTAAATTCCTGGGCGGGAGACGGCAGACGAACGCCGGGCATGAAGTTTGTAGCAGGAGAAAGTATCAGAGACGGTGGTCGGAGGAAGGGAGTTTCCACTAATAATGTTATTTGTGACATGCTTATACCTATACTAACAATAGAATGGATTTTTTATTATGAGCTTGAATAAAAAATGCCCATAGCCCACCCACGAAGTGAGAGACAGTATTTATGCATACTGCTGTACATACAGATAGACAGGAACTGGTCAGCATTTGAGTTTTCAGCAGCAGCTACAGTTTGAATTTATCATTTAGTTTTAGTTAATATAGTGTGTTAATTCGAATTAAAATTTGTGATTGATAGTTTTAGTTTTCCTGTAAACTTTCCCTACATTATTTTAATGAATTAAATTCTAATTCAAACATTCAGTTCCAGTGAAATAGTTATAATTACATCATTAGTTACTAGGAATTTGCTGTTAAGTGGAACTTATTAACAATAATGGGTAATTGGGTTTAATTTATTTTACATAAAATTGAATATTTGAGTGCTGCTATTATTTTTGTTTAACTATGTTAACAGGTTAAATTATGACAGAAAATAAATAATGTATGTATACATGTTTGATTGTACAATAAATATAGGGATGTTTATGTAACTATATCTACTAGCGTATTGAATTATTAAAGTAAAGTGCATGATTTCATATAATTCATAGTACATATTTATTTAATATATAATTAATTGCAATTATTTTGTATTTATTTTTTAAGTCGTTTCATGCAGTGATTGTGTTGCAAAAAGTTGGTACTTTGTTACACTCAAGAATGCGACAAGCCTTTGTGTACGAGATTTGGCACGTTGGGGTGGACGGTTTGTGACTGCGCGTACTGAGGAAGATGAGTGTCCAACGGATTTAGTTAATTATTATGGTAATTATTAAAATTTAATGCTATTAATTATTATGGCAAATATCAAAAATCAATAATTTTGATTATTAATAATCAATAAAAATATAATTAATTATTTATTTATATGCGTAGCAGCTGCAGATGCGTTGTTTTATTTTCATTAGCGGAAGGATTAGTGGAGGGCCACCATTGACGAATTTTGAAATAATTTATTATTGATAGGACCAGCAATGTTTTCTCGTCGTTATTTACTTTCTACGGTTAAGCTAGCAATAGTTCCGCGAAATGAATATTTAGGGTGGTACAGAGGCAAAAAGTATTCCTAGCTTATACCTAATCTTAGTAGGCATGGTTAACGTATGGCATTGAAGGGCAATTATTTTTGTTTTGGGTACTATTTTAAATGTGGAAAGGGATAGCTGTTGTTCCAGCTCTACTTGAGACATCTCAATATAAGATAATATATTAATTGGAATGGTACATTTGTGTTACAGGTATGCGCGTTGGAATACCTGTTGCTGCAGTTAGCCTTGGACTAATTGGCAGCGCTCTGCTTTATTTTTTACGCCGTCGTCGTCTTCGCAGATTGTACCAAAGATTCGAGAGTACTCTGAGTCTTGTTCGAGATGGCAATTTGGACGACGACTCAGAAGATGTGATCTTGTTTGATCGGACTGCAATTCGCACCGTGGTTCCTGCTCCTGTTGTTCAAGCTGACAATTTAATTTGTCAAGATGATTGTGCGTGTGGAGAACTCGAAACTGAGACGAGTGAGGAGTTAAATAGCGTCGAAGCAGAAGAATCTGCCGAGCAGATTCCAGATTCAATTCATAATTCTTCCGGAGATTATGTTACTCTTGGTGAAGAGCAATTGTCTGAGGATGCTAGGCTCAACGAAGAAAGTAATTGTGAGGTGTGAAATTCAACGGTTCATGAATGCTCTTTAGGAACAAGGCAGGGCAAAAAAGTTATTTTCAGGCTGTAATTTGTACCATGCAAAAACCACTATTTTGAGTTTATTCAGGATTTTTTTTGATAAACAAAAATTTTCCATTTTAATATTTTATAAAATAGCAAAATATTTTAATTTAATGATTCCAAAAAGTTTATTATGTTATATTTACGTATTTTTAAAAGTGCAAAATGTTGCATTTACATTTGTTCTTAAAGGGGTTGAATGTTGTATTTGTATGTTTTTGAAATATCAAAATAAATATAAGCGTGTAACGTTCAGTTTTAATCGTTTACTGACTGCCTATACCAACTACTTGCAGTTGCATTAGTAGCATATTATTCTTGAAAATTATGACGGCAGAATTAAAAAAATACTGAACGGTTACATTTGACTGGGAGTGTCAGACTGTATTTACAGAATGAAGTTTTTTTGCTAGCTGTGTGGAATTGGTTTTTAATGGAAATATATTAGCCATTACGCACTGACGACTCACGGGGATTACCTTCATAAAATACCTAGCTGGGTGCAGTGCGAATAGCTTTATCGAAGCCTAAGTAGGCGTGGTTCACCTTTAATTTTTACCTACGTAAAACGCATTAGGCAAGACGTAACTACCTACGTAAGTAGATGGTTTGTGCAGTGTGAGTGTTACTTAACTAAAGGGCTTGCTGTCACTACTAATTGCATTTTTGCTCTCCCTATAATCAAGGATGCTTTTATTCTTGGGCTGCGTTGCTCATTGGCTCAAAGCATAACTGAAACCGCGAATTGCTCTAACTAATCACGGGACAGCGTGTTAAGTTAGGTGAGTTAGTCCGTGTTCCCGCTCCTAAGTTACCAACAACTGTCATCAGTGCGGATTGGTTGAATTATCTATGTAATCTACGAACGTCACATCCTTAAGGGCTCAGTGCGGAATGGCTATATGTTATTTTTTCATTAATCGTAAAATGTTTATATGCAAAATATTGCAAATCCTATTTGCAATAATTGCCTTTATAAATTTAAATAATTAAAATAAGGGCAAGCATTTTAAAAATAATATTTGTAAAATCTATAATTGTGCTGCTAAATGGAAACAAAATACTATTAAATACTACAATTTGTTTATTAATTCAAATGCTAAAAAGCGTTTGACCATATTTAATTTTAGCCAAAAGCATACAGAAGCATATGGTTTATATTGGTTTTATGTCTTTCTTTTTTAAAGGGCTAATAATTATTATATACTTTGTGCGAAGCTGAGATCAAATTTATTTTTTTTTACAAACCAGACCCAACTGCGTAGCGCTCAATCGCAAGACACTTACATTATAAAAACGCTCATTTAAACAGATGCTCTTTTTCAGCTATACTTATGTGTCTGAAAACCATTCGATTTAAATGCATGTTGTAAATCAAAGTTTTTATTTAGTAATGCAAAATAAGAAGCCTGAGATATTAAATGGTTTTGTACTACGTCGTTATTTTTGTACAAGAACAAACTAAAATATAAATACCGTATTTCCTGGAATAGAACATTCTAAAATTTACTGCGTCTATATAGTTACATAATTTGGAATCGCACATTATTTTCAGTAGTGTACTTACAAAGACAGACTGAATAGTTTTAGTGCCTGGGAATTTTTAATGACAAGTGTTGGCGATCGGAGATTTTACGCTAGGCCAATAGGTCCGAAGCTTTTGTTTACGTAACGTATAGGAAATTAGTGGCCTATTTATTATTTTGATAGACATTAAACAGAGAATATCGCGTCCGTGAACTAACACATGTGTAAAGCTTATTATATGCTATTGCATAATATTGCACGGGAACGGAACGTAGGCATTTAAATTGAATAAGACATGTACGTCTATTACATGAAATACGGTAACTTACAAGCTATACATTCTTGAAGGCAAAAATGTTTTAAATACATGAAGCATTGGTTGTTTTAAGCGCAAATGCACATATGTACATGTTCAAGTACGAAAATTTTTCTGATCACTTTTAATGTGATTCCTAGTGGGCATTGTGGTTCAGTAACGTTTGGATATCTTAAGCGAATTATTCACTCCCGATAAATTCATAAAGCTCTTGTATTTTAATTGTAATGATTTAGGCACAACAAGGTTTTGATTTGCATATTTAGTCTTTAGACTTTCTTCAACAGGGTACAGTGTGACATTAATTTTTAATAATTTTGTCCATCCCTCTGTACTTAGTTATACTTATTAATTTGCAATGGACAATATCAAAGCAGTAGTAACTAAAGTTTGCTGCGAAATCTGCAGCGAGGATATTTTTCAAAATCATTCTGCAGAGGGTGTTACATTTTCATACAACGAAACAAAAATAAAAACAACATCTGACGTCACGTTTCTTAAAAAATTGAAGGAGATTTTGTGTTCCACGAGCACCGCTAAGAAATTTGTACAGCTAAAAAAAGAAAAATGTTTTCACAAGTTTCATGCCAATTGTTTTTGCAAACACTTAAAGAACGAAATAAGAATTTATTTTGCTTCTAAAAGAAATGAAAATCATTTTTTTCAAATTAATTGCCCAGTCAGTGGATGTCATACACAAATTGGAAAAATTACAGAAATTTTATTGGTTCGAAAGACGGAATTTTTAACAAAATTAGAGCCAATTGCAAATTATTTGTATCGTGACGAGACTCAGCTCTTTAGAGATACATTTGAAAAAATTGAAAAGACTCAGGAAATGTGTGCTAATTTGTCTAATTTTGTTAAAGACTCTTGTGAAGATCTGAAAAAGGAATTTCTATATTTAGAGCAGTACAAATCAGAGTATTTGACAATTAACTATATAAAGTCAAAATCATATGAAAATGCCAGTAAGAAACTATATCTAGTTCATAGCAATTTATTTATTTAAAATTTGTTAGCCCGGTAAACGCAGTTCAAAATTATTTTTTAGATAACTGTTTTTGCATCGTTTGGCGCAGTTTGTTTTAAAACCCTAAAGATGTGTGAATTTACAGGTGCGGTAATTTAGATAATAGTTTTCAGAAACCTTTTTAAAAATTATTTTTTTTTAATTCTGTAGATAAACTAAATGCGCAGAGTCCACCGCAACCTGTCCCACACGAACAGATTTTTCCCGAAAAGGAAAACACAAAAGCTAAATCGTTTGGGTCAAAAGAATCTGGGAAACACAATGAGAAAAAAAGTTCTTGTGCATTTTCTGGAGCCAGTCGCAACTTGGACTCCCCATCAAATTTGACAGATAAAGCAATTTCTGAGCCACAGACAACTGTCACAAAACATCGAACGGTTTCGGTGAGCAGCCCTACGAAAGCTGGAAAAATTAAAAAAGTCGAAACTACAAAAACAATTAGGACCACCAAGTGCTCTGCACTTTCATCTACTGATTTAGTTGACATTGATAAAACGTTAAAAAAGAAAAAAATGGCCCAGAATGATGAGACTAGTACATTGAAACAAAATCCAAACGCCAGCCACAAATTCGACAAAATTTCAAAAAAACAAGGTAACTGCTATTTTTTAACAAAACGTGGTCATGATAAAGAGTATAATTTTAAGATCTTAAATTGCACTTCTAAGACCAATGTGGGGTTAAAAAAAAATGTGTATGAAGTAATATATTTTTCAAAAAGCTTTTTAAGTATTTGTTTAATTATATATACTAATTTTTTGAATTTTGTCTATTTAATCTCAGCCTATACAACACTTATAGTTACGA
Organism: Dicyrtomina minuta; assembly: GCA_949802685.1. Lineage (NCBI taxonomy): Eukaryota > Metazoa > Arthropoda > Collembola > Symphypleona > Dicyrtomidae > Dicyrtomina > Dicyrtomina minuta. The sequence continues at coordinate 55,954 of CATKUY010000009.1, forward strand.
GTTTTATTTTGTAGATAACTTATTTTTACGCTGATAATTTATCCTTCGGTTTTATAATTTTTTATTTCCAACAATTATAAAAATGATATATTGCATGTCAAATTCTGTTTAGAAACGCGTACACTAAGTAAATTAAGTAGATATGTGGAACGTAGAGCAACGTGTTTAGAGAATAAAAATGTTTTGCAAAATAATAAATGTATTATTTTTACTAAGTACTTTTAATTTAAACAGCAGATTTATGTAATCTCAGCCCGTACAATTTGTGTAATTATTAATAATTTAGCGTTTACAATGGTATAAAACTGGCAACGTTGCGGGTGCGGAAAGTTGATTTCAGTTACAAATACAAATAATTTATTTTAAAAGACATTTTATTTTAAAACGAAATTTATTTGACAGGGACAAAATCTGAAAAACACGGTCAAAATGCTTCTAAAAATGGCATAAATCACACCATTGGAAACAAAAAACGTAAATGCAGTCACAAAATGTCACCAAGGCAGTCAACCAATCGTTCTGTCACGTCACATGAGATAACAAATTGTGACACAAGAATTCAAGTGGCGGCCGCAAGAAGTACGTGTCAACCAAATGTCACTAATATGTCCCATGAGATGACAAATCGCGACATGAACGTCCAAGTAGTGGCGCATCCTCAAGGTGACAATTATTTAAATGTAGAGTATGCTAGTTTTATTTTAAAAAATAAATAGGAACGCAATTCAAGTTTATAGTGAAAATTATGAGATATCATATTTGCATAATTTAGATGGTCAAATACTGAGCGTCAAGTATTCAAATCCATCAACTACTATTGGAGGGATGTCATATAAGGACTTGCTGCATCCTATTGATTTCCAGCAGTCGTCAGGGACGTTTGGGTGTCCTACCTTGAATTTGCCTAGATTAGGTACCCAGCCACAACCAGCACCTGAACAGCAAAATACTGCATTTTAATTGGGGCTTTCAAATTCAGTAATGTCCTCTGGCTTCTGGGATCTGTCCAAGCTTTTTGAAAATGGGTGCAGTGCCAACGCTACCCAATTAGGCTTCTTTCAATCTGAGCCAATTGTGACGTACCCAGCTGACGATGACGTCATGATAAGATCAACACAGCAAAATAAAAATGCACAACCTGGGTCATCAGATGAAAACGGAGTTGAGATTCGCTCACTGCCAATGAGCACTGTCCATCCGTTGCCTCGTTTTGAACTGAATTCTAGGGCAGAAATAGGTGAAATTTACGAAAATAATTTTAATAGTCGTATTTCACTGTACAGCGAACAGGAATGGAACTCCATATTTTTAGCAAGTAAATACTTACTGCAGCTTTTAGTATAGCTGATAATAAATCGAAATGTACAAGGCTGTTCTAAATTATATTTTTTAATATTTATTTTAGCCACTGGAGAAATGCTATCTTTGGCAACGTCAGCGTCGCCCCTGTCCCCGCTCCCGTCCCCGCCGTCGCTATCATCATCTTCAAGTTCGTCCAGCTCGTCAAGTAGCAGCTCCTCGTCAAGCACAAGCAGTAGCAGTGACGACAGTAATTAGATATGAGGAGCAGAATTTTTAAATGTATAAACTCTGAAATATTTTAATTTTAAATATTGTTGTTTTCTAAGTTGATAACTAATAACTGTTTTTTTTTTCAATGTTGTGTGCTATGGATTTAGTTTACGTGTGAGTTCTATTTATGACTATTAGATAATTACATCCCTATTGAATAGCATGTTTTACTTTAATTTCAAGTAATTTTAAATCTAATATTTTTATGTAATATGTCTAATTACCCTTAACAGTGTGCATAAGAAGACAGCTTTGAGGCATTGTGGTTCGAATTTATAACCATTATTTTAAAACTAATTGAATTATTTGACAGTTAAACCTAAGTTGACTGAGTTAAAATAATTTTGTTTTACATGTTCTATAATTTTTTTAAGCTTAAACTAATTTGTTTTAATTATTAAATGTTTTTAAAACTATGTAGTATTTAAGGTGCACTACATATTGAGCCTTAAAAATAATTATTATTTTATTTATGGAAAAATTAATTAGAAACTATTTTAATTACAGATTACGCGTGACGTGCAGATAAAATAAAATACATACATAAGGTAGATACTTCGCATTTGTTATCTGGCTTACGGATTTTAATTATTTAAATAATGTGTGTAAACATTGCAAACAAATGTGAAATTGCTGTATAAAGGCACATTACTTGTAAATTGGAAAGTACATTTACACAATTAAATGTCTAGCGTGTCAATCAGCTGTTAAATATGTTAAAAAGCGTGAAAACAAATTGAATTTATTTAAAATCCACAATTACTCAGGCAATAATTTTAAAACTTAAAATGCCTACTAAAATAAAATTCAAAAGTGTTAATGTAAAGTTGGACAAACTACCTAAATAATATGTTAAAAGTATACGTAATATTATAGAATTATACTTTTTGTTAGTTGCTACATCTTGAAGTACTTATTTATTAAATTGAAATTTAAATGTGAACAAGGACATACCTATTGTATATATAGCTGTATAGAGATTGCCTTAGGCACATAAATTGAAAATGCATTATTACAACGCCAAAAGTGAAACTTCACATCGTATAAAAAGCCTAATTATTACAACGCAAAAATTAAATATTTAATATGTATACAAAGCATTAAAAACTATTGATACGAGTGTAAAAATAATAACAACTCAAATTATTATCCAACTTTTTAAATGCCACTATTTAGCATTCAGAATCAGAGACGTCGCTGAACATGTTTTCGCCATCGTCGCACCAACGTAAGTTGCTGTCAATCTTCTCAAGTTTCTTCATGTGCTCTTGATCAATCAATTTGTCTTCAGCGTCACGTCTGGCAAGAGCAGCGTCAATTGCTCGCGAAACAGCGTATTTGTCAATATTGTTTGTGTCCTTTTCAGAGCTCGTAGAAGTAGAGGGAGCCTCAGCTGCGCTGCTCATGGCAACTTCATTGCTGCTCAAGTCACTTGGCACTTTTGGTTTAGGGCTGTACAGCGGACGGAACGATTCGTTCACGAGTTTCATCTGAGCCTCAAGTGGGGCCATTTTTTCGTTTAGAGTTGTGAGAAAGTTTTTGAGTGCGGTCATTTCCGGCAGCGTAAATGAAATGACAGAGCCAACCCATTCCTTTTTAATCATGATTGCGTAAGGAATATTTGCATTGATGTGAAAAACGTAAGCGCCTGTGAGATTGTCGCGTGTCAGCCGAAGACGCACACTAGAGATTGCAAGATCTGGGTCGCTCCAAAATGTGATATTAGCTTGTTTGTCACTTGTTTTTGGTTTTTGCTTTGCGCGCTCAGGATCGTTGTTGAAAAAAGGAAGCAACTGAGTTTCTTCTTTTCCTGAAACTATGTGCTTTTTGTACTGATCAAGTATTTCCGAAATAAAATCAATGATGGAATGGGACTCAAAAGTTGTGAACTTAATTCGGCTATGCGTCACTTCAGGATTTTCACGCCCAAAGTGATAATATGACAGCGGAGGGTTAACTTTAAATTTCTGCCGAGCATAAATATCTTTTCCAAGGACGAAGCAGTTAATAGCCTTGAAAAATTCCCAATTTGCAGGGTCGTCATTTTTGACATAGAATCGGTCTTTGTCCTTTTGTCGTTGCGCATTCTCTCGTTCCAACCTTTGCTGGATTTCCATTGAGTCAGAGCTGCCCCATGAATACAGCATTTCTGTTATGGGATGAGTGCCTTGTGTTTCAAACGGTGTCAGTGACGCTTTTGGAATAATTTGCTTGCTTAGCATTTGTAATCCTATAAAAAAATATTTTATATAAGACTCTAATAATATGTAGCTCGACACTTTAAGCCTTTATTCACATGATAATTTAGATACATAATATGGACTTAACTCTTTCTGCCGTTCGCAAGTGATGTGGGTTTTTCCATTACTGCTGAGCTTGAGTTTGTGCGGTAGCATGTTGTCCCTTTGTCACTTTCATCGTCACTATCCATGGATCTTACAGTATTTGATTGGTCGTTTGTTTGGGTATTAAGATCTTTCTGTTGCTTACTTGTGTCACAATTTAAAATATCGTCAAAAGATCGTTTTTGGGAGGATTTCATAGCGACAGTTGTATGTCAAATGAAAACTTCTTAAGCAATAACTTTTGTAACTGTAAACTGTGTGTTTGTGAGGAATTATTTTGATTTTAATATTGTAAGCAATGGCGTTGGGTATATTTATAGAGAAACATGAATCCACCCATTTTAAATTAACCACCCTGTGCTTTTCCATCAGCCAATAAAATGAGCGCGCAAGATTACTTCTCTAGAATGTTCCAAATGTTTTCATCACAAATCATTGGGAATCTTCAAGAACTTTGTAGATATGCGTAGTGGTACCTAATGTTATTATGTCGATTGGTTAAATTCAACACGCCCATTTCGTTGAGTTGCTACTTAGGCAAAGTTTGCTATAGCTATCATTTCTTGTTACACAACTCAAGAAAACGTTTGCTACTCAAGCTTATGAAACAAATATAATTCAAGTAATTTGTGTTACACATTTGTTAAAACTCTGAATCAATATGAAGGCTCCAAGTAGTTTCAATCACGACTATTATTACTGTGTTGGTTCGGTCCGCGGGAATTGTGAAAAGCAAATACAATACTGTTTTGAGTGTCATCCAAATCTTATTGTGATTGGAGATGACCAAATGTGCGGTTTCTTTTGTGACAAATGTGATGGGACTGATCTTGCACTTTCAATTATTTATAGAAAACGACAAATCAAGAAAACTAACATTGACGAGTACTACTGCCAAGTTTGCAACGAACCGTTACTTGTTGTTAGAGTAAGTCAACTACGGCGAGTGCGTGGGTCACGTGGAATTCAGTGTGAAGACTGCAGACGCGTTGACAATTTTAAATAGATTGTGAAACTAAAAATGATTTTAGTTTACTGCAAGTTTTGTCAAACTGTAATTTTTATACGGGACCGTAGTAATAATATTGCGCCATACTCTAATAATTACCGTGAGCGTCGTACATTTGGAAATGTTGAATTTATTGATTTCTGTAAGAAATGCAAGGAACTGGTTAAACAAAGAACAGAAAGAATAACTACAGTATGGGATGCAAATACGGCTGATACTCAGCAATGGGTTCCAAGAAAGTATGTGCCAAAATTTGCTCATGAACGTCTAGTCCCGTACGCGCATGACAAGCAAGACGCTATTCACGCGTTTGATATTAAGTGCTGTAACATAAAGTGCAAAGAAAATCCAAATACGTTTTTAAAACTTGTGAAGACACGGTTTAATGAGGGTGAAATAGAAGTACCTCCTCTCTACCACTATTTTGCATTTAGTCCGTTGCACCGATTGTGCTTCAGATGCTTTTATAAGTTTGATTTAAATACAAAAGGAAATTCAGACTTTAATTGCAAGTGCGATTTAAGTTGTGCTGTGACAACAAAGTCGTTAAGTATGGAATCCTTATTTGACTATAATTGGCAAGCGTGGCTTGAAATACGTGCTCCAAGCAGTCGATTTAATGATGCACCAGATATATCGTACAATCAACTGAGCGCTAAACAACAACATATTGTAGACGTTGTGCAACACAGACTTAGACTGACTTATGACCAAAGGTATGCAGATCCGCTTAGAATGATTGTAACAGGAATAGCGGGTGGTGGTAAAAGCATAACTCTTATGCATGTTTGGTATATTTTGCAACAGAAAATGCAAAGCTCACTTAATCAGTTTCAGTTCAAGCTGTGTGCATTCACGGGAACTTCGTCGTTTCTTATTAAAGGTACAACGTTCCACAAATGCTTCAGCATAAAACCTTTTTCATGTGAGACTTACATTGGTCAACTTGAGGATGGACTCACAATGCAAACTATAAGTGAATTTAAAAATGTACAATGCGTTGTAGTGGACGAGTATTCCCTTATTGGATTCCACATGTTTGCGTTTGTTGATAAATTTTTAAGACTCGCTGATCCTGAAAGAGGTCACATTCCGTTTGCAGCAAAAGATATTTATCTTTTCGGAGACTTGCATCAAAGTGTATGTGTTTGTGATGTCCCATTCTATACGGTTAATACAACTGATACCGAAGAAAACTCCTTGCAAGAATTTCACGATACGCGGGAAATATTTTATACGTTCACAACAGTATTTACTCTGAACGATCCGTTCCGTCAGCCAGGGGACAATTTGGACTCTCGCCAGTATTTTGAATTTCTTATGCGATTACGCCACGGGGACACAACTACCAATGACATAATATTGCTGCGTCGAAGACGTAAACGTGTGCTCAAAACACTGTTAGCAGCTTCAGATGTTACAGCATTTGAGAATTCTATTTATCTATTTCAGTGGAATCAGGACGTTCGAGAACACAACCGGTAATTGTAAGATACATAATAATATGTAGTACATAATGTACATTGTGCTTACAGTAGATTATTTATGAAGGTTAATGATGCGATTGCGGCATTCATACTATGTGACTATTCTACCGGAATTTCCTGACAACTGTCCCGTAGTTCAAGGGGATCTTGATTGCATTGAACTTGATTATGACGTGCCAGTTGTTTTAACAACGAATGTTGATACGCGAATAGGATTAACTAATGGATCCCAAGGAACAGTGGTTGACATTATATACGACAAATGGAAGAATAGAAAAACCTGGCATAATTATGTAAGAGCCATTCTTGTTAATTTCCCATACTATACAGGGGACAACTATTACGTATCTTGTCGCGGCAAAGGAATTCCTATTTACCGCAAAACAATGTATGTTACGTGCAACGCAACGAAAAAAGATGTCCGAATCCGACAGTTCCCGCTTAAGGTTGTAGATTGATTTATTTGTATATTACGAACTAGAACAAAACTAATATGTCTAAAATTAGTTTAACTCTATATTTCAGGTTAACTATGCTACGACGTTCCACAGCTGTCAGGGCCTATCACTTGCACGAGGATGTATCAAACTAGATTCACGAGAATTATTTCCATGCTTGAGTTATGTCGCTTAGTCAAGATTTAAGTCATTTAATCATATTATGATTTTGGACGATACAATCAAGGATGAGCGCCTAATGTTCAAGGATAGAAGAGATAAGCCAGAAGTATTGAAAAACATTATTTTGGAAGAACAGCGTCTTCAGGAACTTGAGTTTTATCATTACAGATCCGCCTAGGGCATCATCACACAAGTTTTAAGCTAGATTTTAAATATATAACTAATAATACTATTGCAATTAGTTTGATTTGTAAATACGAAGCAAAGACAGAATGTCGTCCGAAATACGCCGCTCCGATTTAAATGAAAGACTTGCAGGAAGCTATGGGGGATTAGCGTCGTTTTTAAGAGCACACCCAAATTTTCGAGATCGCAAACAAGTAGATCGTGAATTGCGACAACTTGAAACATACAGCTTGCATCGACCAATTAGAAGAAAATTCAGACGAAGAAAAGTTATTGTTAATTTTATAAATGAAATTTGGGTTGCCGACTTAAAGGTCCTTGGCAATGAACTTGTTAAAGCAAATTTTAATAACAAGTACATACTTTTTGTAGTTGATGCTCTGTCAAAAAAATTATATACGAGATTTTTAAAGGAAAAAACTCCTCAACGCGTTATTGCTGCTATGAAAAGCATATTTAGGCAGGCAAAAGCAAAGCCAATATTTCTGTTTTCCGACCAAGGTACTACGTGAGCATGTGAATAATTGCTAAAAATATATTTCAACTACCTAAATGTAAACATATGTGTTATAATATTGAAAGCAGCTAACATGTTTGCATGTATTTTAAATAGGCGTTGAGTTTCGAGCAAAAGAATTTCTAAAATTTTTAAAGCAAAACAAAATTAAACCTTACAACGTGTATACTGAAATAAAAGCAAGTCTTGTTGAGAGAACTATAAGGTATTTTATAAATATTGTTTCACGTGCCATTTAATAATTCGTTAAACATTGTATTATATTGTTTGTAATGTATTTATTGTTCTATACAACAGGACACTATTTGAGCAAATAAACAGATATATTGAGTACAAAAAATCTAACCAAATAACAGACGTTTTGCAAGCATTCACAAATTCATATAACAATACGTGGCACAGCGTTATAAAGAAAGCGCCTAACGAGGTCAACAAATTAAACGAACATGCAGTTTGGGAAAACATATATTCAAACCTTATTAACGAGTCATCAGCAACAGAAAAACCTAAGTTTCATATAAATGATCTAGTACGGATATCTAAATCAAAAGTTCAATTTGAAAAGGGCAAGATAGATTTAAAAAAAATAAACCTTTTATGAGCTAATATATATAATAAATGTATTGTTTAAATATATTTATTATGATATTTGAACTTACAGGATACACATCTAAATACAGCTTGGAAGTATTTCGAGTTATTCGTGTACATACTGTAAGAAAACCAATCGTTTATTCAATAGAAGATCTATCACATGATCCTATTCAAGGAATATTTTATTCAAACGAACTTGCATTGGCATAACTATAATACAATATATGTTTAAGTCAACTGAACAATTGCAGCCTTTACAAGTCAACTGCTCTACACACGTCATGGCTGATACCTGCTGTTATAGTTTATCTTAAAGGATTCCAACTTCACTTTTAAATAATAGTTTATTAGATAATATATTCATTACTATAAGAAATGATCAGGATTTAGACATTTTTCCAGGAAATGCAAGCAACAATTTTTTTACTTTACTCCCACATCCTTTAAATTCATTGAATTATGAAGTTGGTTTAGTAAGCTTAAGGTACCATTCAAAGGAACAGTCAGAAGTTACTGTGGCATGCAACACATATATTTCACCTGCAAAACGACTACGACGTTCTGCAGATACACCAGTTATAGAAAAAACCATGTTGAACAACGAAGGCAACGTTGAAAATACAAGTGTTATCGAAACTAGTAAACTTCTTCCAGATGCGTTACCGAGCATTAAGAAAACAATCACCTTCAAAAAAACTGAAACGTCATACATAAAATTTATGCAGAAACTTATGGATTTCATAGCAGCACAAAACTTTGAAATGCAAATTGAGTTTCAAGTAATTGAAAGCAAACCGTTGTTGTCATGGACTGAATTTATAATTACTACAACTAAGCCATTACTTTTGGTTCAGATAACGTAACAATTTGCTAGTGCATTCCATTTTAATCGATTTAGATTCCTGGCAGGCACATTTTCATGCTACAAAAATACAACTGATGCAGATTTTGAATCGATTCAATTTAATACGAACCTCGAATTCACAACAGAAGAATATCAGAATATGTCAAACATTATAACTGTGCACGAAGGATATAAATGTACTATGCCATTCCGTAGAGATAACAGTGAGGGAGACGAGAACTACAAAACATACTTTGAGAGGTTAAATAAATTACTCCAAGATGATGATCGTCAGTTATCATTTACAATTCCTGATTCAGTGATGACGGAAAAGAAATGCACTTTAATATTTACTGGAAAACCTCATGAATATGCAGTTATACCAAGTGAACTTGGCACTTGCTTAGGGTTTGTGCAAGATAAGTTTTACAATGGACATTATACATCAGACTTTGAGTTTAATTTTGACGCGTACGACCAAATTGTGGATCTAGAATATATGTATTTCCGATTTTTCAATATATATGCCAATTTAATGGCGATGAATGAACCAACAGAACTTGATGTTATTTACGTTGTGCATGAATTGAATTTGACATTCCCAAAGTACTTGTGGTCAGATACTCAAATTCAGTTTAATATATCTGCAGGAATTCTGAGCGTGCTAGACCTTCGAAAAGATATAAGCATCCAATTACCTGTACAATTAAATAGGTATTTTGGATTTGCGGATGAATTTATTTTTCAAAAACAAACAAAAGCAAGCATTCGCCCTGAATAAGTTCAAGAAGAGGAACAAGAAAAAATTATTGACGAAGGGCAAGAAGAGATAGAACCTACAACTCATCTTGTCCCTGCAAGAAGATTACTTGTTTTATGCAATATTGTAAAAAATCAATACTACGCATCAAAAATGTATCCCTTGCTAAGATCTGTTGATCTAACTAACAAATATAAAACTGAAACCAAACACGAATTCCAGACAATACATTATCTACCTTTGAAGGATCAACACATCCAGTTTTTACGAATAAGCCTCATAAACGAATTTGGACATCCAATTGAGTTAGCAGATGAAACAATTAGTTTAATAAAAGAATCAACAACAAGCACAGACAAAAGTGATTCGCAAAATACAATTGTTACTAAGCTACCCAGCCAAACCGTTGTCAAATTACACTTCAGACCACGTAACGACTAGCATGAGAAAAATATCTTGTTTACCAGTTGATGAAGCAGGAAACCATCTTGAAGAAAACTACGAAGATAAAACCAACGCCTTAGGTGGTTCAAGCAACAGTAGTGATAATACAGTGGAGACTGCATATAACCAGGAGCAGTTAGCAAGTGGCAATTACACAATTGAGTGTACACTAGACCCGCCAGCAGAAACTGAAGTTACACCTCAGCAAGAACAAACAAATACACAAGTAACACGTAAACGACAAAGCCAACAAGGACGAGGTACGAACAATCAAAAGCGTCAGCCAAAAAGAAACAAAAATACTAAAACTCACAACATAACAAACGCCAAACGCGTTAAGGGTGTAAATACAGGGGATAGTTTAGAAGAAACACAAACACAATCAGAGCCGTTTATAATAGAGGGCTCGACTAATTCAGCATATTTGATTCCAATAGAGACAACAACAGCAACATTACAAATTTCAAAAAAGCCAAAATTGTTAAAACAAATAGGACAAAGAAGGCAGAGGCAAAACCAAACTCATTTAAGACAAAGTCATAGTAAAAAAACATCCAGTTGTTATAAAGCATCACGTAAGCAGGTGAAACGGATCAGTTAACCACAACGTCGAAAGTCAGTAAAAGCAAGTGGACAATCAAGCCGTGGAATACAAGGGAAAATGGTTCAGCGAAGGCAACGAAGTCAGATTGGTGGACGTAGAAGGCGTAGACGCAGAACTACTGGATTCAGACAGATTGGTGGTAAATTAAGGCGCATACCTGTTTCACGCATCAGTCGACAAAGACGACAGCGCAGAAGACGTACAAGAACACAAATTGGTGCCGGAAGAAGACGTGGAAGACGTGTATGCACACGTAGATAATTCAACTTGTTTTAATACAATTAAATAATCATGGATCCCACAGCAGTGTACAGTAATACAACGATATTTGAAGGAAGTCAACGATCAATACAAAGTAACTTACTACTAGAGAAACTACCTTTGACAAATATAAGTATTCAAGATCCTGGCGAGTATTTTACTTATTTTCCAATCTTGGCTACAAAAGACACGGAAAATCCTTTAATCTTTGATTTAATTGGAATTCCTGGAAAATACATCAACCTTTATGATTCCTTTCTCAATATAACGTGCCGACTTGTACTTGCAGATGGAAAACCTTTAGAAAAAGACGACGTTGTAGCCCCGTCGTGCTTGTTCTTTTGTTCAATGTTTTCAAATTTAGAGTTTTATATGAATAGCACTTTAATAACTGACTTTGGTAACAACTATGCAATAACACCGTACATGCGACGCCATTTATCAAGCAGCCCATTAGAAAAAAGTAATGAATTGTTAGACCAGCTTTACTTGGAAAATGACAAACAAGAGGTATTTACAACTGATGACAGTGGCTTCAAGGCACGATATGAGATTTCAAAAGAAAGCCAGTTGTTTACATTGCAGGGACGTTTAGAAGCGCCACTTTTTAACCAAACCAAATTTCTTCCTGGTGACGTTGACATACGCATTTTATTACGAAGATCAATCCCGGAAATGTGTATTGACTGTAAAACAGATACAAGAACAGGTTTCACTGGAAGATGCCCTTATCGTGTTGATATTATGGATGCGACACTCTATGTAAAAAAACAAAGTATTGCACCTATTCTTGCAAATAAACATTTAAGTTTCTTGAACAGTGGAGGAACATTCAAGTATCCCTTGCGAAAAACACAAGTCCGAAATTTTGTCATTCCTTCTGGAGTTTCAAGTCACAATATTGAAAACGCAATTAATGGGCCATTACCAGAATTACTCATATTAGGTCTTGTATCATCTAAAGGATATATGGGGAACTTGACAAAATCTTTTTTCAATTTTCAACACATGAACGTGTGTGAAATTGTTGTTACTCTGAATGCTGAAACTGTGCACTTTAAAATTTTACCGGTGAGCTTTAAATCTACTGCTGGTGGAGGCCACGACAATTTTTTACTTGCACTTCAAAGCCTACGAAAAAGTGCAGCTAACCCAGTACTTGGCAATGGAATATCACAAGACGTTTTTCTTAACGGAAATGTACTTTACTTGTTTCAAATTTTACCGATGCAATCTGATGCACTATCCGTCAATAGAATAGGCCAAATAAAAATATCAATGCGATTTAAAGAAAACCTAAGCGAGTCCATAACAGCAGTCCTATACTCTCAGTTTCAGTCAGTTTTGAAAATAAATCGAAACAGAGAGGTTATAATAAATCAGTAAATGTGCAACGTAAGAATTTTATTGAACATTATTACTGGTATTAAACGTAGTTATACACACTGGCTGAATAAGTTAAAGATAAGGTTTAGGTTATTTAAAACAAACTGTAAGTTATTTTTAAACAAAACGTTTACTTGTAATTATTCAATGTTAAATAAATTTCTTACAGATAAAACTCATTCAATGAACACTGGGTCGTTGGAACACGCTTTGGAAATCTTGCTAGATAAAGCAAAGTCTAGAACAATGTACTTTGTTGTGGCAGCTAATACACTATGGGAGGCGCTTGAGGAAGCAAAAAAAGCTACATTAGATAGCAAACTAACCTATACATTGTATATAATTCAAAATACTGAGAAGATATCCCACAAAGGCCTTCATTGGATAGAATGGAACGTTCTTTCAGCAGATGGTGCAGAATATATGGACAGTTATGGTCATCACATTACACGCTATCCGCATGTGCAATGGCCTGCTAAGCATATTGTTGCTGAAAATTGTACAGTACTGCAATCTGGAAAGAGTTCACTTTGTGGTGGATATGTTTTGTATTTTATTTATTGTCGTGGTATAGGACTAACATTTAAACAGTTTTTAAACTTATTTACAAATTCTGTCACCCAAAATGATAAAAAAATAAGAAAGTTTCTATCTTCTATTCCAAATCTTTCGCAAACTAGTACGTATAACTGCCCACATGATTTAGTGCAAAGTAATACTTACAAAATAAATTGCCCTCAGTTTTGTCGAAATTCTGTATATATGTTTAATTATAGAATGTAAATAATGTTTATTGTTAATTAAGTAAGCAACAATTGTAGTTAAAAGTAGCACAAATTAGTCTCTTGACTTCAGTTATTTATTGCAATTGCATTGAAGCACATGGAATACACTAACGGTAATAAAAGTTATAATACCTCACAAATTCGTAGTGATACTGTCGACTTCACTCTTATTCATCCATTTACAATGCAAATCATTTCTCCTACTGGTGGCGAAAAAACAAGCCTTGCCCTTCAGATTATTCAAAACCGTCATAATTTAATAGGGCATTCCATTAGCAAAGTGGTTTATGTCTACAGTCACTACGAGCCAAAATTTGCAGAGCTTTCAGATACTGATAATTCTATTGTATTTACTACTGAAATAAATCAAATTCAATACCTACTAGGTGGTACTAACGGTGACGATGAGCCCATTGAAACAGAAATGGCTTACAATAGAGCAGGATTAGTTATTTTGGATGACCACGTGAACCTAATTGAAACTGATTCAAAAACAAGAAATTTAGTACAGCAAATGTTTAGCGAATTTTCTCATCATCTTAATTACAGTATTTTCTTGTTGCTGGAAAACCCATTTGTGAAACACCTAAGAACAATTAATTTAAATACGCGATATATGGTTTTATTTGACCAGGCTCGAAATAAAAGCTCCATACAGATTTTAGGGAGACAAATCTGCCCTGCTCGACCTATGTTGCTGCTAAATGCGTTTGAAAGAGCATGCGCAAGACGTGGGTTTTCCTATCTTATGGTTGACTTACATCCAAAATGTCCAAACCCACAAATGTTTCTACGTAATAATATATTTCCAGTTACGGGAACTGAAAATTATATATAAGCTATTTACTTAAAGTACCTATTTAGTCAAACAAAATCAACTGAATTGAAGTTTATAAGCAGACATTAACTCTAGTTCTATAAATTCTAACCTGTGCAGCTTAGAAAAATATCATAAGTTCTTGTATAACCTTTATAATTGTTCACGAAAAGAATACCTGAACATTATGAAGTGCGCAACAGCAAACGAGCTAAAAGCGCTCACAGAGTGTGTATTTAATATTGAAAAATTTCAAAAGCAATTTTCTAAGTCCGATAAACATAAAATAACAAACCTTAAACGAACTTTAAAAAGAACAGCCGGAAACAAGGGTATCCAGCGCACACGTCAACATTTTATTTCACACGTATCTATAGTAAAAAGAATATTAGCAACAATATTTCTTAAAATTTGCGTTGGCGAAATTAGTATCTGCATTTTAACCAGTAGTTTGTAATATATTAAGTACAATCACACTGCTGACAAACGCATTCCTAAAATAGTTTTCAATATGACCACAACAAGAATTTTGAAGGCAATTGAGCCAAATTTATATCGCGAACTTATGAAAATTCGTACAGAACAATTAAGATTAGAAACTCAAAATAGGTATCAAAGTGATAATTCAACAGACAATACAAGTTCCAATCAAATTGGAGGGACTTCAAATATCAAACCCGCACAGCTTATGGTATCACCAGCGCAACTGCAATTCAACAATGCGCAAACTGAACAATCATTTCCAGAAATATTAGGGAAAACAAAATCTACTAATCAGAATGAATGGCAAACGTTATCTACAAAACGTAAACAACGCAACCGTGGTAGCATACCCAAAAATAGGTTGAAACGGCAAACTTTAACTACCTATAAAAGTACACGCAAACCGAATTCAAATTCTAAACAATACACAAAACGTTTGCGGTAATAGATTTATGCTATATATGACACGCTCAGGCAAATTGTGCTCCAGTTATTCAAACCTATTCAAAGTGAAACTATGTCAAAACTGTGCCATTTAAACTTTAATAAGGGTATTATGCTATGGTTGCTGGTATGTAGCGTATCAGCAATAGCATTAAAAAATAATAACATCAGCGCTGCTATATCGTCATCCGCTGCAACTATCCAAACTAAACAAATTGGGGAATCTACAAGACAAATAACATTCGGCGATAATAAAACAGTGGATGATTTAAGTGGGATTAGTATTAAGCTGCCACCTAACACTGAAAAAGAAAATACTAAAATTGATTTTTACGGTCCTCAAGAAGTAAATACATTACAGAGAGTTGAACATATTTTAGGGAAAAAACCAGATAACTTACAAAACTGCGACACAATTTTAAAATCGGCAAATTGTAATACTGACGATATGTATTCAAATGTTAGCCCACAAAATGACAAGACAAGTACAACATTTATGCAACACATATTAGTGCAAGCTATAAAACTCATTGTAGAAAAACTTACATCACAAGATAAGATAATTAATGAGGCGGTAGTTCTTTTGAGTGACTTTAATCACCACAACACTAACATAGGCAACAAAAATGCAGGAGAAATTTCTTTCACACAAAAAATTGTCGACGAAGTTGGTACGTTATTACCATTTAAACATAATAATACTCACACTTTCACATTTCAAATTGTTTTATAATGTCTATATAGGCGAATATAATAATTTAATATATTTTATTTTTTCAGCGTTGTATATATCGTTTATTCTTGTATTAGCGCTCTTTGTGATGAAGTTGTGCAAATTCTGGCAACGCACAAAAGATAAAATTAGCAAGGTAAAGGACCTAACTAGCAAAGGAAACTTTCAGACAGAACCTACAAAGCATACAAAGCTCTAGAACAAACTGTTAGCTACGTTTAAAATGCACTGCACAGGCGCAGTAATCATCTGAAAAACAAATCGCAGACGGATATATACCAGCCTATGTGGTGCGTTCACGTTTAGTTGATTCAAATCTAAATTCGTGGTACCTTATTCAAAACGACTACAAATATCTCAAACGGAAGTTTCAGTAAACATTAAATTACTTTGTGCTAATATAGCGTAGCAAGACCAACACAGCTTGTGTCACTTGTAAACAATATTTGTCAACATCTGGCTTGATTTACCTAACATGGAGCGACAGTTTTGCAGATCATCTATACTTAAACGACTTTCGTCGTTTAGGCCACTGTACCAGGAACAAACTACTTACCCACATCCACAGAAGCAAGGGACAACAAATTACGTGAGTATTGGATTATTACTTATTAGAAATTTGTGACCACAGTGATCTGTAACATAGACCAAGGCTTACAATTATTTCATATATTTATTTATTGGTGACAGGTTTTCAAATGTTTCATTCCAAGTTGTACATTTAGTACGCGACGTTATGTGCAATATGATTCTCATATTGAAGAAATACACAAATGCTCCGACTGTGCAGTCTTTTGCACAGATATTTCTAAACACAAGTGTCCTCGTGAGAACCAAGAAGGAGGTCATATAGACGGAGATAGTGCTAGACAGCAACGACTTACTAGACGACAACAGCAGCGAGAAATTTAAGCTGTCACATCAACATCGACATTATCGGATCAAACTACAAGGACGCCAACAATTACAGATGACCCAGATCAACAATCTTCACCACAACCAATTGCAGGGCCTTCTAGATTGCAACCATCTAATGACCAGCCAAGAAAAAGAAATCGTCCTCTGATTGATCTTGATATCTTTAGAGAGAAAGGTCGTTCTTATTATGGTGCTGTTGTGACGTACGTGTACTACCCTACAGATATTTTTCAAGACATTCAATTTATTCTCACGTATTTGTATGAACCTATAGTAAAACTGCTTATTGAAAATCTTGAATTACACCCTAGTATAAAATCTAAATTTATTTTTTCAATCACATTAGAACAAGTTACACGTACCGACGAGGAAAGCGATAATCAAATTAATAGCGACAGTACAATTGCAGATCAACGGCAATCACCAACTGAAGAAACAGATGCCGTTCCTCGCATTGAGACTGTTTACATACAATCTAAAGCTCATGATATATTCAACACACACGAAATAGATGATTTTGTATTTAAATGTGCAAATGAAATTATTAATTCACTAAATAATTTCAATAAATTTGGATCAGGGTGGGCAGTCCTAGAAATAGAATCTGTGAAAATAGAAGTAGGTGTTTTAAATTTATTAAGTAACGCTAAACCTAAAGGCTACCTGCCAATGCCAAAAATGAACCCTCGTAAAACAGGGTACCTAAATTTAAAAAACCAGGATGACAGGTGCTTTCAGTTTTGCATAGCAGCTTTTAAATACAGACACAAAATTATAGAACAAAATGAACGACAAAAACATCTCGAATTGCAATACAATTTAAAATCACGAAAAAAACAAACATTAACCTGCGTCAAAAACTACGAACCGTATTTGACGTGTTTTGATTTCTCGAACATACAGTCGCCTATTGACTTAAAAAACGACTTGCCAAAGTTTGAAGAAAAAAATAACATTTCTATTGACGTCTTCACACATTATGGAGATAGCGTTATTAATATTAGAAAAAGCCATCGTTACGATTAAACAGAAAAATGTAACCTATTTTTAATTCATCAACACAGCTCTGACGAATCCTTAGGCTTAAAAAAGTGCCCAAAAGCGTTGTATCACCTTGTACTTATCACAGACCTTTCTAAATTTATGTGTAATGGAAATCCTCATAGAACGTTTTGTTGTCCTTCATGTTTTCGCTCTTTTAGTTCGAACCAGAGTTTTGAACATCACTCAGGTAATTGCCAAACTTTAAAGGAACGTAAACTTAAGTTTCCAGACCCCTGGCAACGAGTAAAGTTCAGTAAGCCGTGGGTTACACTTTCATTTCCGTTTTTAATAGTCTATAAATTTCAAACAATATTAGGCTCCTCCCCAATTATTACCACTACTAAAAACAACTTTTCATCAAGCTCAAAAAGTAAAATTGACGGTTGCATAGTACCTGCAGCCTACACGTTTATTGTGTTACGAAATTCGTCAGAAAAAACTCACATTGTAGCGTTTGAGTATTTTGATGGTGAACAGTTGATAAATCATTTTTTTAAACGCGTATTTTACTGGGGAAAGCAAATTATAGACCACATAAGACAAACAAATAACTTTGTTCGTCCTACAGCAGAAGAACAAGCAAAGTTTGATCAGGCACAGTATTGCGGATTGTGTCACAAAGCATTTGATCAATCCCGTAATAATTATAAATGCTATCACCATTCTCACGACTCTGGAAAATTTCTGTTTGCTTGCTGCAATAAATGTAATTTACAAATTAAATACAAACACGAGTTACCTCTTGTGTCGCATCAAAGTTCAAATTTTGATTTTAATTTCATTATACAAGCCATGAATACAAATTATTTTAGTTCAAAGCATGTCAAAGTAATTGCAAAGTCATGTCACGAATTTTTATCAATGACAGTAACAGCAGATGACTATTGGTTGCCTAATTTTTGTGAACAAACAGATGCTTGTTACACAGAAGTCGATTTAAATAACATTTTATTCTTTGAATTCAATAAATCTGAAACAAATTGCAGTACTGGAAAATCAAAAATAAAAATTCGATTTATTGATTTAAATTTATTCTTGTCCTGTAGCTTAAGCAAACTTATTAGTTCCCTATGTTACGAAAATACCTTCGATGAACTGAAACTGATGCCGCAATGCTTTCAACTTCTATTTCCACATTCCTATTCACAAACCGATCTTAATTTGTTAAAGCATTCTGTTCGCGCATGTGCTGCGAACAGTAGCAACCAAGCACCAGTAGGCCCTCAACTATTTTTAGAATATTATAACAAACATTTAAGTACAATTAAAATGATAACATTTGCAGACAAATGCCTGTTAACCAATCCAATTCCGTTTCCCTACAAAATATTTACAGAGAAAGACATATTTTTCACTAAAAACGATACTATTTTGCCTTTAAATCGCAATATGTACAGTAGAAATTTAAAAGACAATAGTCCGCTCAAAGATTCAGAATGGAAACAAGTTACAGATGTTTGCACTCGATTTAATTTGCAAACAGTTCGGCAATTTACAAGGTTTGCGTGCATGCTAGACACCTTGTTGTTAGCAGAAGTATTTCAGAATTTTCGTAAACTTTCATTGGAAAGCTATGAAATTGATCCTTGCTACTTTTGCACCCTTCCAAGCCTTTCTTGGCAATGCTTTCTAAAGTACACTAATGCCGAAATAGATTTTATAAGAGACGCTAAAATGTACGAAATGATTAAACAAGGCATACGTGGAGGTCAATGCATTTATACTAAACACATTGCTACTGCAAACAATAAAACCTGTTCCCGAAAATTCAATAGCAATTTGCCACGTACATACATAGCGTCGTTTGATGTAAATTCATTATATGCCCACTGCATGTTAAAACCAATGCCTGTTGGTGATTTTGCATTTGTTGATCCGTCAGAACTTGTCAAAATCAACTGGCAGGATTGCAATTTAGGTAAAATAGATCACATAGGTTACATTTTGTGTGTAGATTTATTATATCCTGCAACATTACATGACCGCGACCAGTACCTGCCACTGGCACCTGAACAAGCTCGAATATACTTTAATTCACTCACGTCAACTTCACATAATAGTGAACAGCAGCAAACTAAACCATTTATGAAGGAATTCAAATCTCCGTCAAAGATGTTGTTAACATGTTTTAATAAAACAAACTACACCATACATTACAAAACACTTTGCTTTTATTTATCTAAGGGTCTTGTTCTTACTAAAATACATTGCGGTATTCGATTCCGAGAGGAGGCGTATTTAAAAGATTATATTTTAAA
The DNA here is from genome assembly GCA_949802685.1 of Dicyrtomina minuta. Lineage (NCBI taxonomy): Eukaryota > Metazoa > Arthropoda > Collembola > Symphypleona > Dicyrtomidae > Dicyrtomina > Dicyrtomina minuta. Next base: position 76,065 of record CATKUY010000009.1, read on the forward strand.
TAATTCAGAGATGCGAAAACGTGCTAAAACACCTTTTGAAAAAGATTTTAGTAAAAAGTTATCTAACATTGTATATGGGTATTCAATAACAAAAATAGAAAATTTTATTGATGTTAATTTGTGTACTAGTCGAGCACAAATTGAAAAGGCACTTGCATCACCTAGATGCACTGATTTCAGTGGGTTAGCTCCTAATCTAAGTTGTACTTCTGAACAAAAAAAGGATGTTTATGTAAATAATTTACCCCATCTGGGATTTAGTATTTTAGAAAAGGCTAAAAAAAAGTTTTATAAACTGTGGTTTAGATTAATTCAAATATTTGGCAGCAATGTTCATTTATTATACTCTGATACTGATGGAATGGACCTAGAATTCGTGGATTACTTTAACACATTTTTTGATGATCTTGTAAAATTAGAGTCCATTTTAGATTTTTCAAAAATAAGACCTAATCATTCTTTGTTTGACAAATATTCTCAAATAATACCAAACATTAGAAATAATAATTGTGATGTTAGCGGTAAGTTACGTGTAGAAAGTTTAGACATCCAAGAATTTATTTGTATTAGACCTAAAATGTATTCTTTATTGTATTCGAATAATAATGAAACCCAAAAGTGTGCAGGGATTCCTAATATTAGTCAACATTGTAAACATGAAATGTATAAAAACTTTGTAGCTAATCCGGAACCAGTACACCTTGATATTAAAACAATCAGAGCTGTTGAAAATCAATTGTATTTAGTAACTGTAAATAAACTTGTGTTTAATAATTTAGATTCTAGCCGAGTATTTCCGGATTCCAAAAATATTAATTATAGTCTACCTTTTGGTCACTATAGTTTACAATAAGTTATGTTACCCATGCTGTGTTGTAATTAATATTTAATTTTATTTGTTTCTTTTATAAATGCATTTACTACGTCCTATTATTTTACAGTTTCATGATATTATTTCATAAACGGTCTTTAATTAAATAGTATTTATTCTACATTGGAATTTGCAAAACGTTCGGCATATGAGTATTTCGAAGCATTTTAAAAACGCAGTAATAAAATTAACTGCTTATCTACAACCCAACAACAATATAATTTTACTGTCCAAAACGTTTTATCATTTGGTTATCTTTAAATAATGGCGGCAATCTTTCTCCTAACACGATGGTTGACATCCTGGAGTTTCCATTGTCCTTGGTATTAGGTGTCCTTGCTGGTGGCCATCTTGAGCTTTGCATTGATGTCCTTGACTTTTAGATGTCCTTGTAATTCAGATGTCCTTGGTCTGTGACGTCAATCGGGGTAAATACTACTACTATACTGTAGTGACCGGCGGACAGACAGACACAAAAAACGTTTTTGATTGATGCAAAGCGGGAAACTAGGGTGGTACTCAATTTACATAACAATTTGGTTGACATCATTTATAGACCATCCCTAGCCGAGACGTCGAAACTAGTAAGTAGCGACTGGGGGAATATCCCCGAGTTTTAGTGATGAAATGAGAGCGGGTCAGTACTAAATAATTATTAGTTTGGTTGACATGATTCACGAGCGATTCCTAAGTTTAAGTGTTGAAATAAAAAAGGGATATACTTCATAGAAAATACTTTGGGTGACATCATTCACGGACCATCCCTGAGTTAGAGTGATGACATGAAAGTGGGGTGGTACTAAATTAGAGATAATTGTTGTGACACCATTTATAGACCATTCGTAAATAAATCAGTGTCAGACAAAGCAAAGGTACCGAGCACTCTCACGTTCACGACCGCATATGCGGTCACCTCTGGCCTCAATTCCATTCGATTTCTAGGCTCAAAAAATAAAAATATTCAAAGGCCGCCCTCATGAAGGCGCGCGAGGGCTCCATCAGGCTCCACGGAGCTTTGGTCCCTGAAAGTCGTTGGGGGTGGTGGACGATTTTTTGCATTGGTGAGCCGAGTTATATATTTTTGATAGTTGTGCAGTGGTAGCAGTAGAAGTACGTATGTACCTAATGTACATAAATGTAGTATGGTAAAAAGTACAGAAAACTAAATTTTACTACTTTACTAAACTACTGCAGTTGTACCACTGACAGTTCTCGTTCTTGCACTATACTTTGTATATTATATTAAATATGTTCTATTGGTCATTTATATATTAATAATAAATTAATTATAAATAATAAAATCCCTATATTATTAAAATCCAAAAGACGCTTTTTCCGATTTCGACTTTCCGATTTCCGTCCTCGACTTTTTGATTACCCTACTATTTTTACCTTCTTTACCCAGCAGGGCTAAATAAACGTAGAATATGAATTAAAATGAGCTGCAACATTAGTACATCAAGCAGTAGTAAATTAAATTAAATTGTCTACCTTTTCCTAATTTCCACTTTCCGATTTCCCTTTTTCCTTGCCTTTTTTGCTTTTTTCCGTCCACTTTCCGACTTCCGCTTTCTGATTTCCCCTATCTGAGTTCCACTAATTTTAAACGCTTAACCCAAAAGGTGCATGTGGTCGTAAAATATAACAGAAAAGAGCTAACTATGCGCATAAATTAAGCTAACTGAAAAAACTAGTGTCATTAAAAATTTAATAAAATTTAAAATCCTTGCCACAGTTTCTTAGCTGCTGTTATGCCAAATAACGCTCAATACCGCCCATTAATATATTAATCGATAGAAAATTAAATTGTCTACATTTTGACACCTTATTTATTATTTTAGCTTTGCCCAGTGTTTTGGACCGTACTGTATACTGTCGACATACAGTTGAGTTTGCATTAATTAATTTGTCCAGTTTAGTATAATAACTCCGGTTTAGTTAACTGTAAAACAAGGACGCATTCCTAACCCAGTATGAACATTGCAAACATTTTGATTTTGATACATTTTGCTTGCCGTGTTTATATGATAAATCGACCCCGTATACCACTAAAGATTCAATCTTTACAATCTGCCTAAAATATAGAAACCAATTCTTGAATTCAATCTGATTAAGTGTTGGCGTATCAATTCGTGCGTGCCAGGTATTGCTTTTGGCTACCACACCGACTTCAGACCTTAAACAAAGATGTCTTATAAGTTTCGTGCATTGTGTCTGAAGAGACATGAGCCAGACATGCGTGTGAATAAAAAGATCAAGTTTGCTTCTCTTAATTTAGGTAAGGCTGTGTATCTCTTCTTTGAGGTTACCGTAAACGCTCTGATACAACGAACCGCGTTGTATTGACACTCCCCGCGTTCTATTAGAGACCCAAATTGTAATAAAGACCATCGTTGTAGTGAAACCTTTGCATTTCCAACCACATATGCGTAATTTTAACGCATTTGGAACCCCCGCGTTATATTAAATAACACTCCAAAACTTACCCTCCGCATTGTTTCAGAGACCCGCGTTATATTAGAGCATTTACGAGAGCTACAAGATTATGCATTATCTGTAATTTATTTACTTAACTAAAAGTAGCAAGACAATCTTTTACCTGATTACTTTAACGGCTATTCTGTGTTACCTTGAAGGATGCAAAAGAGCTTGCAAACCCCCTAATAAAACTGAATTGAAAACTATTCTCTGGATACAAAATTAAGATAGCTAAGTAGGACTGTCCTTACAGTTTTATATCCATGCAAACAAGTATAGGCAGTATAGGGTGGGGGGGCGTATTGGCAGTGAATTAACGCGTAGCTTATTGGCAGTACAGTGTTTCTGGCAATGTGCAGTATTTATTTTATGTACCCAAAATAGGCAGTATGAGTTTTGAAAGTGAATTTTTATTTCAACAATATGTTTTGAAAATATTTAATTGTAATATGGAAATAAATGGAAAGAAAAGGAAATAAAATAAAATAAATTGACACAAAACAAAAGGAAATACTACTGTCGGATGAGTGATTGTACAAGCACTTATTACACATAGTTGAAGGACTTCCATACATCGTAACATTCCATTCGGTCTTTAGTGATGCAATCAACATATTAGTGTTAAATAATGGAAATTTTCAGTACATGACCTGAAGGATGTTTGGCGGTGTATAGAGGAGACTGCAGTGGATGGAGTTATGACAGCGGAAGGAAATTTACAACATCCTGCCCTGTACCATGAAACTCATCCCCCAGTGTGGCAAGTGGCATTAAAGCACATTGACCTGACTAATTAATTTCCCTGTCCGTTATCCCACACTAGGGTCATCCATTTTGGGGAGCAAAAGCTAAACCTCCAATCTTAATCACCATTTGCAGGTATAGAGGCATGCATTTAGAACATTTTTTCTTTATATCCCCCCTCTTAGGGACATTTTCCACTCAAATCGTGCAGGGGACATTTTCTTTTAAGTATCGAAATCAATAAAAAAATAACAAATGTCCCTTTACAAAAACTATGCATTCGCAAATGTTTTCGGAAGTATGCCAAAATCATAAGCTGAAGAACGACGTCAATTTAAATGCATTTCCCTACTTAAACTGTCAAAAATTTATTACAATGCTACAAAATCTACATTTTACTATAAGCTAGGCAAAAGTTTGACGTTTGAATTATTCAACTTAGTCAGGAAAAACTAATAAAATCAGACTCAGAATCTTTTTATTAAAAAAATTGATGAAATGTAAAATAGAATATGAATGTGTCGTTTATCTAATAATGACATCCTTTAAATACTAATAATTGAGTCAATATTTAAATATTTAAATATAACCACAATGGCGATCTCATTATTCCTTGGCGATGAATGTGAAATCTAAATTAGAATTTAATTACTTATAAGTAATAAGATCCAAATTAGTATCTTAAAGTGGATTTTTTCTTATGATGAATTTTTTCAATCTAAATGTGAATATTTCATATTACTACAATTCTATTTTGTGTATAAGGTTTTCTTAATTATAAAATCAAAATATAAATCGGAATTGTATTATTGCTTAGTAATGAAATTCAAATAGGAACCCGAATGTGACTATTTCCTAATAATAAAATCCTTTAAATCTAAATTTCTTAATAATGAAATCAAAATTGAAATCTAATTATTTCTTAGTAATGAAATCCAAATAGGTGTTAATTTTAAAACCTATGTCGGGCGTATTGTTAACGCTTTTGTATGCTTAAACCCTTTTTAAAAATATTAACTTGGGTATCGAATAGAATATGTAAGCGTGTAAACCAGTTCGAAATGACGTTCGACCCTATAATAAGTACAATTTTATTAATAAGTTGTAATTTTGGTATCTTAAAAAAATTGGCTAAAAATGCACTAAAATATGTTAGACCTGCGATAAGATGAATCATTTAACTTAATATTGTGTAAGCATATTGAAGTGTCTTAAATGATGTTACATTCCGTCCGTAGGACGGGCCGGGTTACTTAAGTAAGAAAGTTAAGAAACTAACTAACCACTAAACCACTAACTGAGACTAAGAAAGTCTGATTTCAAACTCGGATGTGTGTTACATAAATAAAACAGCGTACAAAGAAATTATCGACGATAACTAATACTTATTTTAATACGTTGCTAATATCTATATTGCAAATTAAAAGTTTGTAATTCAATTATGTCCCACTTAACATGAAGTCCAGAAAAATGTTAGTTTGTTGTAATAAACAGATAATAACCAAAGAATAGTTTATGCTCCTGCGATTACAATGTTAGCTAAAGAAAAGTTCCGTCCGCAGGACGGGCCGGGTCACTTGAAGTGACCCGGCCCGTCCTGCGGACGGAACTCCTTGTTGCCTAACAACCTAATCGGAGGAGCATAAACTATTGTTTAGTTATAATCTGTTTATTACAACAAACTAACATTTTTCCGGACCTTATGTTAGTTAAGACATACTTTAATGACCCACTTTCGAATTTGCAATAAGGATAATTGCAACGTATTAAAATAAATATATGTTCGCATCGATAATTTATTTGTGCGGTTTTATTTGTGTAACACGCATGCGAGTTTGAAATTAGGCTTTCAAGTTTAATTGTTGATCCTATGTTATTAACTTTGAGTCCTTCTAGAGAGATTTTACACGCTAAAAGGCTAAGTATATCTGGCTATGGCAAACACCTGCTTAAGGAGGTACAGTTTAACTTGATTAAAGGTTTGTGCTTGCGCACTGTTAATAGTAAGTGCAATCTCATCTTTACATCAGTGCATTTAAATATATGACACTAATAAACGTAAATGATTTATTTAATAATTAATACAATTGTATACTTGGCACCCCTATCTATTCTCAAAGACCTACTTACCAACAAAGACGTGTAAATATTACACGATCAGAAAAATAATGCAGATTAAGCTCGTCGGAACAACTTCATAACTAAATCTGCTAATTATTAAAAACGTGTACCACTACTAGACGGGCCGGGTTACTTAACCCGACTAAGACTAGTAGTGGCTCAGTAGTTACTTAACTTTCTTAGTTAAGTAATGTTATATTTTTGACTGCACTGCCAGTTATTGGAATTTTTTCAAACAATACTCAATAAAAAATAATTATTAAATCCAGCTGCTAATGCACTGTATTTACTATGTCCAAGTTCTATATTAAATAATTAGAATAAAACTACATGCGTATCTATACGTCATAAAAAAATATAGTTGTTCCGACGAGCTTAATCTGCATTATTTTTCTGATCGTGTAATATTTACACGTCTTTGTTGGTAAGTAGGTCTTTGAGAATAGATAGGGGTGCCAAGTATACAATTGTATTAATCATTAAATAAATGATTTACGTTTATTAGTGTCATATTTTTAAATGCACTGATGTAAAGATGAGATTGCCAGGAAATAATTATTGATAATTAATGATTATTATTTCATAATTAATGGCTCAAAATTCCAATTTTAAATTTGTAAATCTTTTAAAAAGTCCATCAGATAAAATAAATTTGTAAAATTGGCCTCTACATCTGTTACTAACCGTTCGTAGAACGGGCCGCTTTACTTGACCGCTTTACTTTATGTTTGCCGAGAAATGTTGTAAAGGGTTCTGGAATGCGTTTTGTTCTGAAATTTTGAAATTCGAATTTTTAATTTTTTATCAAAAAACCTTGATTAAAAAAGGGGTCTCAAAAGTATGACATTTTATTAATTTTTCGAAAAAATAAAAAAAATTCGAATTTTAAAATTTCAAGAAACTACTTTTTAGATAACAGTCTGAACATCACAAAACTGCAAGTTTCATTGAAATCAGACAAAAACTGTAGAAGCTACAGCGTGGCAAACTTTGAAAAATTCGGTTTTTTTGAACTTTGGCGGGCTGCTGCTAAAGCACCGCGCAAAATGCACTCGAGTTATCACACTATTCGTTCATTCTGAGGTCCAAGGAAACGTTTCTGGCTATGCTTTTCCAGATCCCGGGGTAACATAGTAAGTGGTTTGCTTGTAAGTTGAATAATTCAAACGTCAAACTTTTGCCTAGCTTATAGTTAAATGTAGATTTTGTAGCATTGTAATAAATTTTTGACAGTTTAAGTAGGGAAATGCATTTAGATTGACGTCGTTCTTCAGCTTATGATTTTGGCATACTTCCGAAAAAATTTGCGAATGTTTGCGACGTTTTTGTAAAGGGACATTTGTTATTGTTTTATTGATTTCGATACTTAAAAGAAAATGTCCCCTGCACGATTTGGGTGGAAAATGTCCCTAAGAGGGGGGATATAAAGAAAAAATGTTCTAAATGCATGCCTCTATACCTGCAAATGGTGATCAAGATTGGAGGTTTAGCTTTTGCTCCCCAAAATGGATGACCCTAGTGTGGGATAACGGACAGGGAAATTAATTAGTCAGGTCAATGTGCTTTAATGCCACTTGCCACACTGGGGGATGAGTTTCATGGTACAGGGCAGGATGTTGTAAATTTCCTTCCGCTGTCATAACTCCATCCACTCCAGTCTCCTCTATACACCGCCAAACATCCTTCAGGTCATGTACTGAAAATTTACATTATTTAACAATTATATGTTGATTGCATCACTAAAGACCGAATGGAATGTTACGATGTATGGAAGTGGTGGTGGTGGGTGTTTATGAGGTGGCAAGAAATTAAAAACTGAACATGAGTAAAATGAAAGTTGACTCTCGAAAATTGCTCTGAAGGTTTAATCTAATTTAATTTATCGAGAGTTTGCAGTACGGAACCTCTCACGTCAGTTATGTGTGTTGTGTTCATGTCAAATGTAAATTTCACCACAAAGTAAAATAATTAACTTTAGTTAAATCTACAGCTGGAGCTTTAATGCTTGTATCATAGTGTGAGCGCTTGATTGCATGTGCATTTTTTATTTTGAAATAATGACATATATAATGGAAATGCTGCAACTGTCGACGAATGTATAGCCTATACATTCCTTTGCTTTCTCTAAATATATTAGGGTAGGTAATGGCTTTGGTCATATATATATAACCATATACTATATAAGTAACCCGGCCCGTCCTGCGGACGGAACTCTTCGTTGCCTAACTAAGTAATCGCAGGAGCATAAATTATTGTTTAGTTTCAATCTGTTTATTACAACAAACTAACATTTTTCCTGACCGTATGTTAGTTAAGCCATAATTTATTGACACACTTTTGAATTTGCAATAAAGATAATTGCAACGTTTTAAAATAAATATTAGTTCGCATCGCTAATTTATTTGTGCATTGTTTTATTTGTGTAACACGCATAAGAGTTTGCAATTAGGCTTTTAAGTTTAAATGATTCAATGTTATTAACTTTGAGTCCTTCTAGAGAAATTTTTCACGTGAAAAGGCAAAGTATATCTGGTCATGGCAAACATCTGCTCAGGGAGGTACAGTTTAACTTGATTAAAGGTTTGTGCTTGCGCACTGTTAATATTAAGTGCAATCTCATCCTTGCATTAGTGCATTTTAAATATGACACCAAAAAACGTAAATGATTTATTTAATAGAATATATAGTATGCTTGACACCCCCATCTATTCTCAGAGACCTACTTACCAACAAAGACGTAAGTAAATATTACACGATCAAAAAATAATGCAGACTGAGCTCGTCGGAATAACTTCATAACCAAATCTGCTTATTATTGAAAACCTATAGCAGACTCAGTTAATAGGGCTCCGCAGCAATTATGTTAGCGGGTAACGGATTGAACGTTCTGCGTCTAAGGAAGTTGGTATTGATAAAAGGAAAACCGTGGCAATAAAACAAACTCATGATTCTGCAGAATACTTAATTATTCCTTTTAATTATATCCATGCGAATTAATAAGTTAACTTAATAAGTTAAATAATAGCGAGAGCAATCTCAAGAGTGGATTCAGTTTTATTAGGGGGTTAGTAAGCAGGCGTGCTTGGGTGAGCGGTTAGGACTGCAGACTTTAACGAACTTTACAGTGCCAGACCTGGCTTCTATTCGTGGCCACTGCTAATTGTTTACGGCTCGGTGTTGTACAGTCACTGGATTATTGATTGAAACCCAATCCCTTTCAGTGCTTTGTAGTGACCACTACTTACTGTAGGGGCCTAGGAAATGGGACTCCTTCACTGTGGAGGAGGGGACGGGGATAGGTGAAAGGGTACAAAGACCGAAACGATCTATTGCGGTAACCTTCTATTTCCCCACCCACAGCAACTGGCTGAGTCTGGTTGTAAGAACTTCGGTTATATCGACCTAATATTCATTTATTTTTTTTTAATAATGGGTAAGTTGTGGATATTTGCTACTTGAAAATCGTTTATCCAGCCATTCAGCTGTTGCATTTCTAAAGGATGTTTATTTTCATACACAGTAGCAAAATTAAGATTATTTGGTTTGAACTTTTAAAATTTGTCTACAAAATATACGTGTTAATGTGAGCTAAACTAAGGCATGCTTAGGTTGCTCATTATTGGAGCAGCAGCTTCCTTGAAAATTTTAAATTAATGTTAGTTTGTGTCGCTGTCTTTAAAGTTAGAAGACTGGAAATAACTTTAAATGCGATATTAATTTTGTGATAGCAATCCCGACAGTGTTGATAGTTTTTAATTCAGTTTTATTAGGGGGTAAGCAAGTTCTGCTACCTCATTTAAGGTATGAAGGGACTATCGGCAAGCGCCACAGTATGTTTTTTGGAATATTTTGGCAGCAAACGCCGGGTAGTAGACCTTGATATGCGGACCGTGAAGAGCTTATAAAACGGCAGTTATATTTCATTAAAATTTTTCAATTTTTCTGTTCAAGAGCTGTAAGTGGAAAGGTAACGTTTGTATAGATTTTTTACTTATTACTTTGCTTCGTTTCCGATCTCATAGTGTGTGAGTCCAGTTGTATTACAGCAGCAGCTTGAAAGATGATTTTAAGTTTATCAGTACGCTCAATTTTAAAGTGCTAATTCAATAATTAAAATGTCATTATTTGAGTGTTTACCTCAGTTAACGCGAATTGCTCTAACTTTAAAATTTTAAAATGCTCTAAATGCATTGTTTGAGGTTGTAATTTAATTTAAATAAAGTACAAAATACTGTACAATTAAATGTTTTGAAAATTTTAATGTTAGAATTAAAAAATATTACAACGTGCAAAATGATCTAAATACAACGCTTAAGAAGTCCTAAACGCATAAAATACCTATAATATTCAAAATTGTTTAAGCGGTGGATTTTGCAGTTTTCAAAATCATGTATCCAGATTTAGGGATGGCAAATTCAAAACTCCCTGCGTTTCGCGCCCGGAGTATTGATGGCTCCCCAGGGAGCTCTAAGCTCCCAAAACTCCCTCCTAAACTCCCTAGTTTCAAAACTCGTAGGTATAAACTAATAAACTATAATCAACACAATTTTTTATAAACAAAATTTTTGAAATTTCAATTTGCCTTTTTGTCCGCTGGTTATTTAAATGTAAATCAATATGAACTGACTTTTGCTGTGAATGTTTGGCATAGAAATCACAGATGCCATGTTTTTGGGAGTTTTTCCCATTCAAACTCCCAAAACTCCCAAAACTCCGAGCGTGAAAACTCCCGGCGTTTAGAGAACTCCCTGAAGAGTTTTCAGAGGAAGCGCTCCCAAAACACCCGCTCGTCAAAACTCCCAAAACTCCCAATGTTCCCTCCTTCCCAAAGCTCCCAAACTCCCTGGCAGTTTTGAAATTGCCTACTCTAATCCAGATTAAGTTGCAACTTTAAACCATGTAGTTAGAACATTTTGAAATTTTTATAATCATGTAGATAGAACATTTTGAAATTTTTAAATTCATGTAGTTAGATTAGTTTGCAATTTAAAACCAAGCAGTTAGGAAAATTGTCACTTTTACAAATCATGTAGTTAGATTAGTTTGCAATTCAAAACCAAGCAGTTAGAACATTTTGCACTCATTAAAATCATGAAATTGGAGCAACCCGCATTTTATACTCACGCAGTTAAAACCATTTGCAGTTTTTAAAGCCACCATAATCATGTATTTAATGCATTTTGCATTTTTTTCAAATTATGAAGTTAGAGCAATCTGCATTTTAAAATTAGGTAGTTAGAACCATTAGCAGTTTTTAAAGACATGCAGTCAGAACGTTTTGGGTTTTAAAATATGCAATTAGAGGATTTGCAGTTTTCATAACCATGTTAATATGAATTGGCCAGCTAAAATGCGTATTTAAATCAAAATTGAAAGGACACGGATTTGCTTTTAGGACAAAATGGATAAAAGCGGATTTGCTTTTAGCGAAAAATAGAAGGAAACGGATTTGATCCTTCTACGAAGATATTATGTAATAAGCTCCTGTTTTGCAGAAAGTTTTCCAGCTACCTTCCTAAACTGGGGAAATTATTATTATTGTATCTTGGCGGTATATTACATGGTACACCACATTGGCCTGAGTTAAAGTAATACATTTGATGTCAAAAGGAAGGAAATTTAATTCTCTATTAATTAGTTCACTGATAGAGAATACCATGCAGTTATCGCGTTAAAAGGAGCCAGCAAACTGTAGCAAAGTTTTTGTTTTAATAATTCTTAAGGATTCTTAGTTCTTGCTTAAGTAGCACAACTAATATGCACAGGCAATTCATTTCTTAATTATTCTTTGTATGTATATATACATCTCCAAGATTAAGGGTTAAAAGTAGGTAAGGTAACCCGACACGATACCGGACACCGGACACCGGACACCGGACCCCGGACACCGGACACCGGACACCGGACACCGGACACCGGACCCCGGACACCGGACACCGGACACCGGACACCGGACACCGGAGTCCGGAGACCGTGATTTGGATTTTATTATTATGTAATCTGTTGCCACCCCATAAATTTTATGGGGGAACGCGGTGCTAACCTTGCCCCCGTGGTTCCGACGCGCCTGTCCATGTATAATAAGATGTTGCATTTTTCGGAAGACTACTAGTGGGCCAAAATTTTTTTGACTAATCCATTTTGAAATCCTACTCTCCTCAACTTTTAATGATTGATAGTAATAAAATCATATAGATTTACATTTGTGTTAATTACTCAAATTATCAACCTAATTTTCCATGAAATATGTAGAGAAAGTTTTTGCAAGTGGCATTATCATAATCATGAAGGAAGAATAAGTGAACAAAATTAAACGTTAATAAGTAGCCTAAGCAGTAATGTATAAATTATTGTTTGTAATAAAATTGCCCTCGTCATAAGTAACTGGTTTGTGGGAATGCTAGAACAATAATAGCATTAATAGTTCATTTCAAATTCCGAATTCATTAATTGATAAGTGTGTTTTATTTTATTGGTGGCAAAGGGCTATCGTCAACGAAGCATGTATCTCACTCACTGTAATAAATGCGATAAGATCGTCTATAAATGATGCCACTACTAGAGTGGGTGGGTCAAGTCGGGTATTGATGACACGCCATGTTAAAGATAGTCGTTTACGTAATGTTAAAGATATAACATAGATAGGGGTGGGCCAAAAAATTGAGATAAATTGAGTGACATCATTTATGGGTCATCCCTAAACATACTATGCTTACAACTCCTATACTGCTACCTAAAGTAAACGCTCGGAACAACGTACTTTTTAATGCACAAGAGCTCAGCTTAAATATATTTTGTGACATGCTGTTCTTTAAGTGTATTTGCATGAAAAGCAGAACTACCCGAAGTACCCGGGTACTTCGCGTACGGGTACAGGTCCATCAAATAGTTGGACCCTTCTTATAATAATGATTTCTGGATGACGTCATTGATGAACGATTCCTGTAAGTTTACTGGTAACATCTGAAGTTAAGGGTAATTATCTGTTTACCTTATTTTTAAAATATTAGCATGGGGATCCTTGAAAAAGTGATATTCAGATGACGTAATTTATGGACGATCCGAGTATGTATACTAGCGACATCCCGTGTTAAGGATATCCGTTTACCTAATTTTTGAACTAGTGACAGGAGCATCTTTAAAATGGTCATGTTTAAATGACGTCATATATGGACGAGGCTTCTCTGTTTACTTGTAACACTTTATGTTAAGAATATCCGTTTACCTAATGGCTAAACTAATGACAGCGGGATCTATTTGTCCTGTAGAATTCAAAACATTAGGTATATACATGTCTGTTCTGAATAATGGTTGTATACTGTCTGTAAGTAATTATTTTACTGGTTTTTGTTAGCAATTATTTCTATTGCTCAAAAATTTGGTCCATTTAACCGTCAATTATGACTAGTACTCAGACTAATAGACAGCTTATTTGGTCATAGTCGCGAATTTTGAATTTATATTTTTTTTATGTTAGACATACATAGGTAAAGCCCAGTGGTGAAAATATTTTGTCACAGAATCCCCCCACATGGGGTATGTGATTTTTTTAAGTGGTGAAAAGCGACGTTTTGGGACGATTTGGTCATGCTGTAACTTTTGCAATTATGCACGGATTTTAGTAAAACTTGGTACACACGTTCTTTGTACTAAAATATAAGAGCGTTTTGGAGGAAAAATAAAAATTTAAAAAATTAACCGAAAAAACAAATTTTGAAAGTTCAAATTTTTAAAAAATTCAAAATCCGTATTTATGCCTTAATTTTTTCCAGAGTAGTTTTAAATGATGTAAAAACACATTTTAAAACTTTTTTGTGTCAATAAATTTTTTGGTTTAGCGACTCCAAACAGGAAATAAATCAAATTTTTGACTTTTTCCCCTTAACAATGCGCCGTCCACCCCCTACGCCAACAACGTTTTACATATACATATGTAACTCAATGGTTCTATGCACAAAATGTAAAGCACTATCTAATGGGTACTTTAGTTTTAACATAAATGAGTTGCATATTAAATGTAAATGACATTTTCATAAAAATATGAGCATTATTGTGAAAAATTTTCGCAAATTGTCTAATTAAGATGCCAATAATTCCTAAACTACGTTAACGATTTAAATGAATATGGGTGCATATTGAAGAGAATTAAATTTACTACAACATACGTGAAAATAATAAAAACGCTTTTGTTTTAAGCAAAGGTACAAGCATAAAAATGTATTTATGAATATTGGTAATTACAATCAAAATTAAATGGCTTTTATTAAATCAAAGAGTGCAGTGACAGTTCATAGTTCAGCATGATTGGATCCAAGTTGTAGTCGAAGTTTTTTAAAACGTACGTTAAAATTTAGAAATTACACTGTTATAATCAGATTCTTCTAAGTAATAGATTCGACCAGTAGGAGTTGAGGGAACTTGTAATTTCTGAATTATGCTGTGAAAATCAAACATCAACGTTTTGGGATTGGCAAACCACGTAAATGAGTTTTTCCGGAGAGTCTGTTTCATTGCTTGGATTTCAAAATCTTCATTTTCCGTAGAAATTTGTGTGACACATCCCACAAAAAAAGATGCATTATTTTTCACAGCAACAAAGTCTCCGATGTTAGGCAAAACTTGGTCGGGGTCCTCAGTTTGCTAAGTTAGTCCTCCGTTATTAGATGTGATAGGAAGTATTGCAGGTGTTTCACATAAGAGAATTTGTCTAATTTCGTCGTTCGTGTCAGAGGAAAACTCTTTCATGCTTAGACTACCATTTTCAAAAGGAATAAAGGCATGGCATTTTCGAGTGCCAGGAATTGATGCAACAGAATCGTATCTTGCTTTTAATGTATCTTTACATTCTTTGACTTCGGCGTTGGAAACCCAAATGGTTTCGACTGACTAAAGGTCGTCTCTGCAATGCGTATAGAAACTGTAAGGAGATAGTATAGTTTTTTTCTTGTTTTTGTCTAAAGATAGACTTGCATTTCTAGCACTTCTCTTCATAAGAGCGCCGTTGTAATCGCATTCTCCCTTGCCGTGGCTACTTGCTGAAAAATGCCATTCACAATCCAATCCAAAGTCTTTTTTGTAATACAAAATATTCAAAATATTTTTTGTGTTTTTGTACTGTGAGGCTGCTCCATCAGATACATACTTAATTTTGGTTATGAATCCAAGCCTGGTCTTGATTTCTTCAATAACCTTTTTGCGAAATGCATGAAATGATGTTGCATCATGATCACGGCAATCACTGACTACACCAAAACTTTTTTTCACCATTTCGTGGTTTTCTGGGTTATGGTAAAAGAGAACAAATGGATGAATAGTCACTTGAATGTTAACCCAGTGAAACGCTTGTGGAGCATCCTGCGCGATACAAGTATAATTCATAGCAAAGTCACAAAGTAACATTGCCGCGTCTTCTTGGAGACTTTAACCATTTTTTACATGCGAAATAAATTGTTGCTGTTGTTTCATGACGTAATGGTGCTTAGCAAATTTAGGTATAAAAACTTGTAAGTGATCTACAAAATCTTCTCTTCTTTTTCTAACAGTATGTAGTTGTACTCCATATGTGCGTTCCAGCTTTCCCCAGCTGTCGTATTGAACTTCGTCTTGATCATCGTCTAAATTTTTCAGCAGGTTTACTATGGACCCCTCTTTAGGACACTCTTGACAGTACTAAAGCATACACACCTTTGAATCACAGCTGCAGAATATTTCTGCTAGAATTTCCGATATTTTTTGGGGGTCAGAAAATCCACAAGCAATCATAAGAAGCTCAAAGTTTTGGTGAAGTTCACATGTGCAAGTGTTGTAAAACCCTCGTATGCCAGCCCATACACACTGCCGTGGCCGAAGCTTAGGAAAGGTTGATTCTCCTATTTTTGCTTGAGAGAATTCCTGCTTAAATTGAAGAAAGAGGTCTTTCTGAGTCATCATTATTGCTTGCTTCGGAACGGGATGTTTTGTGCTATCATCATGCCGTATCATGATGGTTTCCCCAACAGCAGGGTAGACGCGACTATTTTCAGGCGACAAGAAAAAATCGTGCACGATTTTTTTAACTTCTTCCGAAATTCCCATTACCTGTCGTTTTGGAGGAGCTGAACAAGGTCCAAATTCTTCTCGCAAAGTATCTGCCTTTCGTGCCATGTAGGGATTACATCCTAATTTGTCAATCATGTCTTGGCGAGTAAAAACTCTTGGCAAGGATGTCAAAATTTTATACTTTTTTTCTCGAGAGTTTTCCTGTTGCATTTTTTGCGATATTTTATCAATTGCAATATTGCATGATGAACAACTTTTAACTGGTAGAGTTAAGGAGCGGCGTCTTCGTGTGCCTGCGGTGGAACTAAGGATATCAGCGCTAGGCACAAGGGGCAGTAAAGTTTTCTTAAGAACAGATCTTCCCTGTTGATATGTCTGGACAATAGTTTTCTGATCTTTGCTGGTTATTGGTTTAAGGTTCAGAGCTGCGGCTATTGCGTTGGCTTCAACCAGGACTTCATCAGGTGGTACGTATTCATCACCCTGTTGGCCTTGACTTTCATCAGATGACACTTCAAGTGAAGCGTGCTCCAATGCCTGAATTAATGACTAACTTTGTAGGGATTTCTTCTGAATGTGCAGTTTACACTGTACACATAACAACGAATCAGATTGCAAATCGTATACATCCTTGACTTTGGCGTACAGGCTTGGCTTTATTTTGGACTTGGAGTCAACTCTTTTTTTGTCGTTGTGAAGATTGCAAGGATTACTGCAAACCAGTGGCCTTCGTTTACCTGACGATGAGGATTGTCTATACATAGAGTGTATATAATTTTAGTCAATAACGTGCATTATTTACAACTAACTAGGTGCACCTAATTCAATTAAACCAGTGCCGTGAAATATGCATTAACAGGCAGTGCTTTAGATGCTCTACAAATGTTTGTATGAGACATTAATTTACGTTTGGTAACTTACCTCAACTCAAACAGCCGACGACTGACTGAATCTCTATCTCTTTGACTTCGGCTTGCAGTTTAAGTTGATAATGGTGAAAACCTAACAGGACGATCTGGGGTTGTACTTAGTGCGAATAGCACGCTTTTTTTACTCAGGTCGCGTCTGGGGGTCACTAAAATGGAAGTAGGCACGCTTTTTTGGCACAGGTCGCTTCTAAGGGTGACTGGAATTGGTGTAGGCACGCTTTGTTTGCTCAGGTCGCTTCTGAGGATCACTGAAATTGACGAAGGCACGCTTTGTTTACTCAGGTCGCGTCTGGGGGTCACTGAAATGGACGTAGGCACGCTTTTTTGGCACAGGTCGCTTCTAGGGGTGACTGGAATTGGTGTAGGCACGCTTTGTTTGCTCAGGTCGCTTCTGGGGATCACTGAAATTGACGAAGGCACGCTTTGTTTACTCAGGTCGCGTCTGGGGGTCACTAAAGTGGACGTAGGCACGCTTTGTTGGCTCAGGTTGCTTCTGGGGATCAGTGGAATGAATGCAGGCACGTTTTGATGGCGCAGGTCACGTCTTGGAAGACTTGAACTTGAGAGATGGATGCTTTGCGTTCCTAGCCTGCTTCCAGCAGCACTACTACTTGATAAAAGTACACTTTCGTGACCCAGATTTAGTTTTAAAATGTCAGCACTGGATGATAGCACGCTTTTTATACCCGGGTCGCATCCTGGGTCAGGTTGAGGATTCATTTAAAGTTTCGAATTGAGCAATTAAGTACGGAGAATAAAATGCCTGGTCTAAGTCTTTTCGTATTACAGGAATGATTAGTTGTGACGGTCGGAGTTGTAACTTATAGCTGACGCGTTTAGCATTGACGTTTCAGATTCGTATTGAGAGCGTAACCATATTTGTATTTGACTTGTTTAGAATTCCTCGTCGTAGCTTGCATTTGATTTCTTTAGGATTACCGTTCGGCGTTCCGTAGTTCATAACGTATGTTAGTAGCCACGCGGTAAAATACAAAACGTAAATTCACATTTATGCCTATATGTACCTATATGCAATGCAGACGATGCTTTGTGTTATGGAGTCCACATTAATTTTTCCATACTCAGAATAAATTGCTTGTACCTTTGCTTAAAACAAAAGCGTTTTTATTATTTTCACGTATGTTGTAGTAAATTTAATTCTCTTCAATATGCACCCATATTCATTTAAATCGTTAACGTAGTTTAGGAATTATTGGCATCTTAATTAGACAATTTGCGAAAATTTTTTACATTAATGCTCATATTTTTATGAAAATGTCATTTACATTTAATATGCAACTCATTTATGTTAAAACTAAAGTACCCATTATATAGTGCTTTACATTTTGTGCATAGAACCATTGAGTTACATATGTATATGTAAAACGTTGTTGGCGTAGGGGGTGGACGGCGCATTGTTAAGGGGAAAAAGTCAAAAATTTGATTTATTTCCTGTTTGGAGTCTGTTTGGTGGCAGAACTAAGATGCAAAAAAGAGGAAGATGAAAGAGGGAGGTCGTAAAGCTATCTTTTCAACTTCCTGAAGTATGAGTATGAGTACAAGTGCAGAGCATTGACGGGTGAAAATATCTGTACTTTTGAGGTATGAGATGCGTGGATTCAAGTATCCACCAGTGGACTTTACCAGTAAAATGAGTTGAGAGTGAGAACGTCAATTACAAAATACTAACAAAATTAAAGTTTATTAATAAATAGGGTAAAAGACGAATTGGTTTGGTAGAGTTTGGGAGCTGATCAAGCGAGATGTTGAGCAGTTAACAAGGAGTGGTAAAGTCTTAGATTTTGGAGTGAGTTAGTGGTAGTTATAGGAGATGAGGTGGGCATGGCCCGTAGGAGTTACAGAATGGAAAAGATCGAATTAAATATGTAGCTTTAGTACAACTAGACTCTGGAGTCAACGTGGACTAAAATTATTACAGTTATTAATTTAACAGCACGAATCAGGAGTTGAGTTCAAGGCTGACTTTGGTCAGCCAGAGAACTCAAAGAAACTAAAAATGTTAAGAATGCAGTAATTAACATAGGTTCAAGAAAGAACTACAGATAAAACTCAGGAGTTAAATTGATGAATAGAAATGGAATCGGTCGATGCGGCCGATTTACATAGAATTCAGGGAATGAGGAAAGTAACAAATTAATTGCTTTTCAATGCAAATTAACTACAGATACTGGACATCTCAGTCGATGTCAAGGAACATTGACAAAAGCAGTAATATAACATGGAAATATTAATGTTGGTAACGGTAAATGCTGGCATTTCGAATTACATAATGTGAATTATAGTAAAATCAAAATTACCTAAATTATCAAATTAAAAATACAACGAATATTAAATATACTTCGGTTCAATACCGAACATACTCCTCCGCTTGAGACAATGCAAGAGCATGGGCTCAAAACTTAACTAATAACATAACACAAAATTTGAAATTACAATGTACTGCCAGTCAGTAATAGTAAGTATATAGTATGAATTAAACTTAGTACTACGAACTTAATATATTTTGGAATACACCTATAAATTAAACATCCAAATATTACGTTAATGATTATTAACATACTAGTACTAGTAACTAATGATGAGATTTCACAAGTTGATTTTGGAAGCACTTTCACAACACTATGATGAATGTGGAACTGCTGGAGTTGACGATTGTTGATGTTGAAATGTTGAATAGCACAATTAATGCTAGGTAATACATACACAGCACACATAAACCTGGATATAATATTTGAACTTAATCTAGCCAATTAATTATTACATACATGATTACTAGAAGTACTAGTAGGCACTCCAAAATAAAATACCCAGAATATTATAACATAAATGAATTGAGTAAGTAATATAAAAGTACCTGGTTACTGGTAATAACAAAAAAAAAACAAAATTCTCAATTGACACTTTAATTGAAATGAGGATGGAGACAATAAAAAACACTACACGGTTTGAATTAACTTTAGCCACTTAGTTTTTCTTTGATGTTTTGAGAGTCAATGGAGATGAAAATGGGAGCACTTTTGGAGTAGGATGATGAATGACCTGGGTCTTGAGTTGAGTTGAAGTTTTGAGTTTCTTCTCCAGGATGAAAAATAGAATCACGCACAGAATTAGGTCCAGATCTTGAACTTCTTCCCTTCGATGGTTTTGGATCTGGATCTGTTCGTTGAGGGATCTCATCAAACACAGCAAAATGACAAAAGACACTATTATACATTTTTCTGATTTCTTCTTCATCATCACTGCTGGCTGGTGATCCACTTCGGTTTGGAAATAACTTCTTGTTTTCCATCCATGGAGATTTACGTTGAGGTTTGGAGAGAGATGACAATTGAGGTTGAGAGAAAGAAGGATTCGAGTCGATAGTAGCAAAATTGCTGCAGATTTTAGTTTTACATCCTGGGATGGGACCGGACAGCACCCAACCAAGAGCAGAATTTTGAGCGATGGGATACCCGGGTGGGCCCAATTTTCTTCCATCCTTCATAATTGATGCTAACAAGTCTGCACCAATGAGCATGTCAATTGAGCCAGGTTGATAGAATTGAGGGTCAGCTAGATCCAGATCTTGGATGGCTGGCCATGAGGAGACACAACGCTGGAGAGGCAAATCTTTTGTGACACGAGAAAGAACAAGTACTTGGATGTCACGAACAAACTTTGAATCAATGCGGGACTGAATACAAATTTTCATTTGATGCTTTATATTACCGCAACTGGTTGCACCAAGTCCAACTACGGCAATATTCACTTTTTCTCGGGGAAGTCGAAGCTGCTGGGCAAACCGCTCTGACATCATGCTGGCATGACATCCGCTGTCCAACAGGGCACGGCACACATAGGGTTGTCCACAAATATCGTAAACATTTATTAAAGCGGTAGATAGGAGTACCTGTTGGGTGTTTTGAACAGCTTGATGGGCTCCGACAATTTCAGGAGTTGGTGGTGACTGTGGAGTTGATTGAGGAGGAAGTGGTGGAGGATCTGGATTCTCGAGCTTCTTTTCAATGTGAAGCAGCGTGTGATGAGGTTTGCCGCAGTGACGGCACCTGTACTTATTAGTACATTTTTCCACCCCATGCCCACTGTGAAAACAATTAAAGCACAGGTGGAGGCGCTTGATATTTTCAGTACGGTCAGCTACTGACATTTTTAGGAATGCTTCACATTGATTGAGGTAATGATCATTAGAGCACAATTTACACCTGGGTGATGATGAGTTGGTTGTACCAGCATGGGCTGACACAGTTTTTGGCTTTGCAGATACTTTTGCATTTTTGATGGTACTGGCACCCAAGGCACGGGCTCGAGCTTCCAGATGAACGACAGTTTCGATGAATGTTGGAAGAGTTGTTGTCTGGAAATGTAACTCCCAGTCTTGACGACTTTCAGGAGTCAGGCGTTCCAGAACGAGGTGAATAAGGACGGCGTCCCACTGATTCACTGGCAATTGGAGCACTTCCAGTGCCCGGACACATTCTTGAGTGGTGTCAAGCAGCAATCGTAATTGAGTTGAGGAGTCTGAGGTCATCGCTGGTTGACGAGTGAGAAGAGAGAGTTGGTGAAGGATGAGTTCACGGGTATTCTCATACCGTGACTCCAGAGTCTTGAGGGCTACAGCATAGTTTTCGTTGGTGGGTTGAAAGGACTTGAGAAGTCGTTCTGGTTCTCCTTCCACAGCACTTTTTAAGTACTGCAGCTTCTGCCCATCCGTCAATGATGAGCTGTGGTGAATGGATGCGTAGAACAAATCACGGAAGGAGATCCAGTCACAGAGGTTGCCATTGAACTTAGGCAAATCTAGTTTTGGTAATTTAATTTCAATTGGTGAGGGAAGAGGAGAAGATTTTGGAATCTCAGCGAATATTTTTTGAAGCCGGCCTTCCAGAAGTATGATGAGTGCGTACTTGACTTCAAAGGAGGTGATGTATGGTGCCAAGTCAGTAGCGCTTACATTGAGGATGATGGTGGCTTCCAGAGCTTCTAATTCTTTGGTGTATCTCTTGAGATTTTCCAAGTACAACAGCACAGTTGATGGAAGAAGAAGTTCGGTTTTTGCGTCATGCTTGTTGACTGCGGTCTGCATTGACGTAAGACGATTTTTGATGGAAGTGCGTCTACTGACTGCATCGGCGGCGGCTTTGGCTTCAGCCATTTTTCGTTCTTTACTTTTTTGAGCCTTGGGTGAGATTCCTCCGGATCCAAACTTTACCATAAAATCTGGATTTACAGTAACACAATAGTTTAAATGGTATTGAGGAAGAGAGTTAAATTGTACGAGTGTACACACAAGAGGTTTGAGGGGATAAATTGAAAAGAATTACTCTGGGGTAAGTTGAACTTTTGAAATTTTCTTTTCACAACAAAACGACTTTTTTACGAAATAGTTCCGGAACTTCCACACTAGATTTTACCGGCATTCAGCATCCGGTTCGAAGGACCATGTTTGGTGGCAGAACTAAGATGCAAAAAAGAGGAAGATGAAAGAGGGAGGTCGTAAAGCTATCTTTTCAACTTCCTGAAGTATGAGTATGAGTACAAGTGCAGAGCATTGACGGGTGAAAATATCTGTACTTTTGAGGTATGAGATGCGTGGATTCAAGTATCCACCAGTGGACTTTACCAGTAAAATGAGTTGAGAGTGAGAACGTCAATTACAAAATACTAACAAAATTAAAGTTTATTAATAAATAGGGTAAAAGACGAATTGGTTTGGTAGAGTTTGGGAGCTGATCAAGCGAGATGTTGAGCAGTTAACAAGGAGTGGTAAAGTCTTAGATTTTGGAGTGAGTTAGTGGTAGTTATAGGAGATGAGGTGGGCATGGCCCGTAGGAGTTACAGAATGGAAAAGATCGAATTAAATATGTAGCTTTAGTACAACTAGACTCTGGAGTCAACGTGGACTAAAATTATTACAGTTATTAATTTAACAGCACGAATCAGGAGTTGAGTTCAAGGCTGACTTTGGTCAGCCAGAGAACTCAAAGAAACTAAAAATGTTAAGAATGCAGTAATTAACATAGGTTCAAGAAAGAACTACAGATAAAACTCAGGAGTTAAATTGATGAATAGAAATGGAATCGGTCGATGCGGCCGATTTACATAGAATTCAGGGAATGAGGAAAGTAACAAATTAATTGCTTTTCAATGCAAATTAACTACAGATACTGGACATCTCAGTCGATGTCAAGGAACATTGACAAAAGCAGTAATATAACATGGAAATATTAATGTTGGTAACGGTAAATGCTGGCATTTCGAATTACATAATGTGAATTATAGTAAAATCAAAATTACCTAAATTATCAAATTAAAAATACAACGAATATTAAATATACTTCGGTTCAATACCGAACAGAGTCGCTAAACCAAAAAATTTATTGACACAAAAAAGTTTTAAAATGTGTTTTTACATCATTTAAAACTACTCTGGAAAAAATTAAGGCATAAATACGGATTTTGAATTTTTTAAAAATTTGAACTTTCAAAATTTGTTTTTTCGGTTAATTTTTTAAATTTTTATTTTTCCTCCAAAACGCTCTTATATTTTAGTACAAAGAACGTGTGTACCAAGTTTTACTAAAATCCGTGCATAATTGCAAAAGTTACAGCATGACCAAATCGTCCCAAAACGTCGCTTTTCACCACTTAAAAAAATCACATACCCCATGTGGGGGGATTCTGTGACAAAATATTTTCACCACTGGGCTTTACCTATGTATGTCTAACATAAAAAAAATATAAATTCAGAATTCGCGACTATGACCAAATAAGCTGTCTATTAGTCTGAGTACTAGTCTTATGAAAAACTAGTTAGTTTGATCATATTCTAAAGCGATATGGCTCTTTTTCCTTAAATTTCGTTTAAAAGTTAATTAACAAAAATCGGTTAGAAACTGTGACCTACAGCGCATTTATAACATACCAACGGACAGACACCCAAGCGGACATGACCATTCCAATAGATGCTTAGGCTTAGCATTTAAGTACTTCCGACATTCTTTCTCATTCCTGATGATTAAATGCGTTTTAAAGGATGATTTACGTGAACTATAATTGTTTGGCATGTAGGTGGGTGGTTTTTAAAGGAATATTTGCATGACACAGTTCATGCCCAACCCCTTAGCCTTTACCTAATGTTGATGGAATAACACTTGAGTGAGTGGGGCCTTGGGGATAATTTACATGTAACGGTATATGCTGAACCATAGCTTTTGGACGATTTAGTATAAGGAGCCCACAGCAATGATGTTATCATTTAGGTAGGTGCGTCGATATGAAAATTCTCGATTTGCATTGTGTTTAACATTAGTGGGAAGAAATGGGTAAGTTAGAAAATTTAAGTAATGTGTGGGCATCATTTGTGAACGCTCCGCAGCATTCAATTTCGTATGTTATTTATGTGCGCCTTATGTTAACAGTGCGGAATGTACAGCAGTGAACATACAGCGATCGTACCTACCTAGGTGCATTGGTTCAGAAGGAAGTATGTATTTGCCCTATAAACATACAAGCCACCCGTTTTTGTTACCATACATTTTTATTGCTGGAAAAGTTGCTCAATTTAACCGCTCATTGTGGAAAACTGGTACATCCAATCAACCCCAAATACAATAGGGTTGCAATATTTATTAGCTGAACAGTGACAACTGCCACTGTTCAGATTTGTAAATTGTCATAAAATTAACGAGCAACTTATAATTTCATTTTATCATTCACGAAGGAAAGAGGTATACCAATTTTTGTCCTGTATTTTCCGAATCAGGTTTTCAACTTATTATCTACGAATAATCTTCTACTTGTAATTTGATAGTATTTGAGTGTGTTTGGGAATAAACTTTATTTATCTTAAACTCTCTACTGTTTATTACTTCCGATAATAAATGCGGACTGCATTTTATTATTACAAACAAAACTATTATAATTATGATCATTTGTGTCAATAATAATTACTATCAATAATATTTTATTTAATAGTAGTAGTAGCACTATTAAGCACAAAAAGCCTAACACCATTACTTTGACCCTCATCTGGGTGAGATGCACCAAAATCATCATTTACTACAATAGTTATAACGTTGAAGGCAACAGGTCCAGCTGTTAATTTCATTTTATCTAATTGCATTAATTTTCCTTCGTACGTACAATCAAGTTGGGTTTGATTTTAGCATTCATATAATGGAGATAGTGAGATTTTTTTCTTTGCCAACGATATTACTACTATCACTACAAAAATGTGAATTATTCTTTTGCATTTCTTGAGCTAACAAACGCTCAGACCTAGTTTATTTTTAGCTGGGAGCAATGTGTCGCAAGCCCAAATTTGAGTGCATACACTTTTATCGATGCACGGTATCTGTTCAGCAGCTGACACTAGATACTAGATATGACCATGCTTGTACACATTAAAATAAAATTAAAACCAAGTGTTTAAACACTCCTTTTAAAATCGTGTGTATTAAATAACACTTTGCTTCTTTGAGTTTAATTTAACGTATAGCATGCAATGGATATGCTTCAGGAAACAACATCACTTAAGTACAATTGTATAATAAATAGTTTTAAACATTTCAGTTTATTGTCAGTTAGTTGCTCCAAAACAGTTTTCTATCTATGACAGGAGATTAAGTAGCTACCATATTGCCATTGTGACATATTTTAAGTGAAATAAAAATGCAACCATAACATCCTAAAAACAGTTCGCCAAGCACTAACGTTTTTTTCAGCCGTGCCCTTTGCACATAGCGTTTCACATTTTATAAAAACAATTATTCTACTGAAACAGTATCATTGCTCTGAAATTTAGAATAACATTATTTTTAAAATCAAAAGTGCGTTTTGAAAATTCTGCATTTAAATTTCAAAAATTTTGTTAGCAGTGTCGAATTTTAAAAGCTTTTAGTAAACAAAGTTTACGAGAAGTTGTACTGCAACTCAGTAGGTTTCAAAATATTCTGTTAAATAAAAATCCGGCGCGATTTGCCGACCGTGGGGCCGAAGTAGATGCTGAGCTATGCAAGCATTTGCTTTACCAAAGAAGCAAGATAATTTCAGCAAATCTGAAAGATAATCTACGAACTATAGACGTTTAATTCCGTAAGACTGCTTCTATAAACTTCGTAGTTTAAAAAAAATTAGTTTAATAGTGCGACCTAAAGCATGCCAACTACAGATAAGCAGAACGGCGGACAGACAGACACAAAAAACGTTTTTGATTGATGCAAAGCGGGAAACTAGGGTGGTACTCAATTTACATAACAATTTGGTTGACATCATTTATAGACCATCCCTAGCCGAGACGTCGAAACTAGTAAGTAGCGACTGGGGGAATATCCCCGAGTTTTAGTGATGAAATGAGAGCGGGTCAGTACTAAATAATTATTAGTTTGGTTGACATGATTCACGAGCGATTCCTAAGTTTAAGTGTTGAAATAAAAAAGGGATATACTTCATAGAAAATACTTTGGGTGACATCATTCACGGACCATCCCTGAGTTAGAGTGATGACATGAAAGTGGGGTGGTACTAAATTAGAGATAATTGTTGTGACACCATTTATAGACCATTCGTAAATAAATCAGTGTCAGACAAAGCAAAGGTACCGAGCACTCTCACGTTCACGACCGCATATGCGGTCACCTCTGGCCTCAATTCCATTCGATTTCTAGGCTCAAAAAATAAAAATATTCAAAGGCCGCCCTCATGAAGGCGCGCGAGGGCTCCATCAGGCTCCACGGAGCTTTGGTCCCTGAAAGTCGTTGGGGGTGGTGGACGATTTTTTGCATTGGTGAGCCGAGTTATATATTTTTGATAGTTGTGCAGTGGTAGCAGTAGAAGTACGTATGTACCTAATGTACATAAATGTAGTATGGTAAAAAGTACTGAAAACTAAATTTTACTACTTTACTAAACTACTGCAGTTGTACCACTGACAGTTCTCGTTCTTGCACTATACTTTGTATATTATATTAAATATGTTCTATTGGTCATTTATATATTAATAATAAATTAATTATAAATAATAAAATCCCTATATTATTAAAATCCAAAAGACGCTTTTTCCGATTTCGACTTTCCGATTTCCGTCCTCGACTTTTTGATTACCCTACTATTTTTACCTTCTTTACCCAGCAGGGCTAAATAAACGTAGAATATGAATTAAAATGAGCTGCAACATTAGTACATCAAGCAGTAGTAAATTAAATTAAATTGTCTACCTTTTCCTAATTTCCACTTTCCGATTTCCCTTTTTCCTTGCCTTTTTTGCTTTTTTCCGTCCACTTTCCGACTTCCGCTTTCTGATTTCCCCTATCTGAGTTCCACTAATTTTAAACGCTTAACCCAAAAGGTGCATGTGGTCGTAAAATATAACAGAAAAGAGCTAACTATGCGCATAAATTAAGCTAACTGAAAAAACTAGTGTCATTAAAAATTTAATAAAATTTAAAATCCTTGCCACAGTTTCTTAGCTGCTGTTATGCCAAATAACGCTCAATACCGCCCATTAATATATTAATCGATAGAAAATTAAATTGTCTACATTTTGACACCTTATTTATTATTTTAGCTTTGCCCAGTGTTTTGGACCGTACTGTATACTGTCGACATACAGTTGAGTTTGCATTAATTAATTTGTCCAGTTTAGTATAATAACTCCGGTTTAGTTAACTGTAAAACAAGGACGCATTCCTAACCCAGTATGAACATTGCAAACATTTTGATTTTGATACATTTTGCTTGCCGTGTTTATATGATAAATCGACCCCGTATACCACTAAAGATTCAATCTTTACAATCTGCCTAAAATATAGAAACCAATTCTTGAATTCAATCTGATTAAGTGTTGGCGTATCAATTCGTGCGTGCCAGGTATTGCTTTTGGCTACCACACCGACTTCAGACCTTAAACAAAGATGTCTTATAAGTTTCGTGCATTGTGTCTGAAGAGACATGAGCCAGACATGCGTGTGAATAAAAAGATCAAGTTTGCTTCTCTTAATTTAGGTAAGGCTGTGTATCTCTTCTTTGAGGTTACCGTAAACGCTCTGATACAACGAACCGCGTTGTATTGACACTCCCCGCGTTCTATTAGAGACCCAAATTGTAATAAAGACCATCGTTGTAGTGAAACCTTTGCATTTCCAACCACATATGCGTAATTTTAACGCATTTGGAACCCCCGCGTTATATTAAATAACACTCCAAAACTTACCCTCCGCATTGTTTCAGAGACCCGCGTTATATTAGAGCATTTACGAGAGCTACAAGATTATGCATTATCTGTAATTTATTTACTTAACTAAAAGTAGCAAGACAATCTTTTACCTGATTACTTTAACGGCTATTCTGTGTTACCTTGAAGGATGCAAAAGAGCTTGCAAACCCCCTAATAAAACTGAATTGAAAACTATTCTCTGGATACAAAATTAAGATAGCTAAGTAGGACTGTCCTTACAGTTTTATATCCATGCAAACAAGTATAGGCAGTATAGGGTGGGGGGGCGTATTGGCAGTGAATTAACGCGTAGCTTATTGGCAGTACAGTGTTTCTGGCAATGTGCAGTATTTATTTTATGTACCCAAAATAGGCAGTATGAGTTTTGAAAGTGAATTTTTATTTCAACAATATGTTTTGAAAATATTTAATTGTAATATGGAAATAAATGGAAAGAAAAGGAAATAAAATAAAATAAATTGACACAAAACAAAAGGAAATACTACTGTCGGATGAGTGATTGTACAAGCACTTATTACACATAGTTGAAGGACTTCCATACATCGTAACATTCCATTCGGTCTTTAGTGATGCAATCAACATATTAGTGTTAAATAATGGAAATTTTCAGTACATGACCTGAAGGATGTTTGGCGGTGTATAGAGGAGACTGCAGTGGATGGAGTTATGACAGCGGAAGGAAATTTACAACATCCTGCCCTGTACCATGAAACTCATCCCCCAGTGTGGCAAGTGGCATTAAAGCACATTGACCTGACTAATTAATTTCCCTGTCCGTTATCCCACACTAGGGTCATCCATTTTGGGGAGCAAAAGCTAAACCTCCAATCTTAATCACCATTTGCAGGTATAGAGGCATGCATTTAGAACATTTTTTCTTTATATCCCCCCTCTTAGGGACATTTTCCACTCAAATCGTGCAGGGGACATTTTCTTTTAAGTATCGAAATCAATAAAAAAATAACAAATGTCCCTTTACAAAAACTATGCATTCGCAAATGTTTTCGGAAGTATGCCAAAATCATAAGCTGAAGAACGACGTCAATTTAAATGCATTTCCCTACTTAAACTGTCAAAAATTTATTACAATGCTACAAAATCTACATTTTACTATAAGCTAGGCAAAAGTTTGACGTTTGAATTATTCAACTTAGTCAGGAAAAACTAATAAAATCAGACTCAGAATCTTTTTATTAAAAAAATTGATGAAATGTAAAATAGAATATGAATGTGTCGTTTATCTAATAATGACATCCTTTAAATACTAATAATTGAGTCAATATTTAAATATTTAAATATAACCACAATGGCGATCTCATTATTCCTTGGCGATGAATGTGAAATCTAAATTAGAATTTAATTACTTATAAGTAATAAGATCCAAATTAGTATCTTAAAGTGGATTTTTTCTTATGATGAATTTTTTCAATCTAAATGTGAATATTTCATATTACTACAATTCTATTTTGTGTATAAGGTTTTCTTAATTATAAAATCAAAATATAAATCGGAATTGTATTATTGCTTAGTAATGAAATTCAAATAGGAACCCGAATGTGACTATTTCCTAATAATAAAATCCTTTAAATCTAAATTTCTTAATAATGAAATCAAAATTGAAATCTAATTATTTCTTAGTAATGAAATCCAAATAAGTGTTAATTTTAAAACCTATGTCGGGCGTATTGTTAACGCTTTTGTATGCTTAAACCCTTTTTAAAAATATTAACTTGGGTATCGAATAGAATATGTAAGCGTGTAAACCAGTTCGAAATGACGTTCGACCCTATAATAAGTACAATTTTATTAATAAGTTGTAATTTTGGTATCTTAAAAAAATTGGCTAAAAATGCACTAAAATATGTTAGACCTGCGATAAGATGAATCATTTAACTTAATATTGTGTAAGCATATTGAAGTGTCTTAAATGATGTTACATTCCGTCCGTAGGACGGGCCGGGTTACTTAAGTAAGAAAGTTAAGAAACTAACTAACCACTAAACCACTAACTGAGACTAAGAAAGTCTGATTTCAAACTCGGATGTGTGTTACATAAATAAAACAGCGTACAAAGAAATTATCGACGATAACTTATACTTATTTTAATACGTTGCTAATATCTATATTGCAAATTAAAAGTTTGTAATTCAATTATGTCCCACTTAACATGAAGTCCAGAAAAATGTTAGTTTGTTGTAATAAACAGATAATAACCAAAGAATAGTTTATGCTCCTGCGATTACAATGTTAGCTAAAGAAAAGTTCCGTCCGCAGGACGGGCCGGGTCACTTGAAGTGACCCGGCCCGTCCTGCGGACGGAACTCTTCGTTGCCTAACAACCTAATCGGAGGAGCATAAACTATTGTTTAGTTATAATCTGTTTATTACAACAAACTAACATTTTTCCGGACCTTATGTTAGTTAAGACATACTTTAATGACCCACTTTCGAATTTGCAATAAGGATAATTGCAACGTATTAAAATAAATATATGTTCGCATCGATAATTTATTTGTGCGGTTTTATTTGTGTAACACGCATGCGAGTTTGAAATTAGGCTTTCAAGTTTAATTGTTGATCCTATGTTATTAACTTTGAGTCCTTCTAGAGAGATTTTACACGCTAAAAGGCTAAGTATATCTGGCTATGGCAAACACCTGCTTAAGGAGGTACAGTTTAACTTGATTAAAGGTTTGTGCTTGCGCACTGTTAATAGTAAGTGCAATCTCATCTTTACATCAGTGCATTTAAATATATGACACTAATAAACGTAAATGATTTATTTA
Organism: Dicyrtomina minuta; assembly: GCA_949802685.1. Classification (NCBI taxonomy): domain Eukaryota; kingdom Metazoa; phylum Arthropoda; class Collembola; order Symphypleona; family Dicyrtomidae; genus Dicyrtomina; species Dicyrtomina minuta. The sequence goes on from CATKUY010000009.1 coordinate 107,286, forward strand.
ATAATTAATACAATTGTATACTTGGCACCCCTATCTATTCTCAAAGACCTACTTACCAACAAAGACGTGTAAATATTACACGATCAGAAAAATAATGCAGATTAAGCTCGTCGGAACAACTTCATAACTAAATCTGCTAATTATTAAAAACGTGTACCACTACTAGACGGGCCGGGTTACTTAACCCGACTAAGACTAGTAGTGGCTCAGTAGTTACTTAACTTTCTTAGTTAAGTAATGTTATATTTTTGACTGCACTGCCAGTTATTGGAATTTTTTCAAACAATACTCAATAAAAAATAATTATTAAATCCAGCTGCTAATGCACTGTATTTACTATGTCCAAGTTCTATATTAAATAATTAGAATAAAACTACATGCGTATCTATACGTCATAAAAAAATATAGTTGTTCCGACGAGCTTAATCTGCATTATTTTTCTGATCGTGTAATATTTACACGTCTTTGTTGGTAAGTAGGTCTTTGAGAATAGATAGGGGTGCCAAGTATACAATTGTATTAATCATTAAATAAATGATTTACGTTTATTAGTGTCATATTTTTAAATGCACTGATGTAAAGATGAGATTGCCAGGAAATAATTATTGATAATTAATGATTATTATTTCATAATTAATGGCTCAAAATTCCAATTTTAAATTTGTAAATCTTTTAAAAAGTCCATCAGATAAAATAAATTTGTAAAATTGGCCTCTACATCTGTTACTAACCGTTCGTAGAACGGGCCGCTTTACTTGACCGCTTTACTTTATGTTTGCCGAGAAATGTTGTAAAGGGTTCTGGAATGCGTTTTGTTCTGAAATTTTGAAATTCGAATTTTTAATTTTTTATCAAAAAACCTTGATTAAAAAAGGGGTCTCAAAAGTATGACATTTTATTAATTTTTCGAAAAAATAAAAAAAATTCGAATTTTAAAATTTCAAGAAACTACTTTTTAGATAACAGTCTGAACATCACAAAACTGCAAGTTTCATTGAAATCAGACAAAAACTGTAGAAGCTACAGCGTGGCAAACTTTGAAAAATTCGGTTTTTTTGAACTTTGGCGGGCTGCTGCTAAAGCACCGCGCAAAATGCACTCGAGTTATCACACTATTCGTTCATTCTGAGGTCCAAGGAAACGTTTCTGGCTATGCTTTTCCAGATCCCGGGGTAACATAGTAAGTGGTTTGCTTGTAAGTTGAATAATTCAAACGTCAAACTTTTGCCTAGCTTATAGTTAAATGTAGATTTTGTAGCATTGTAATAAATTTTTGACAGTTTAAGTAGGGAAATGCATTTAGATTGACGTCGTTCTTCAGCTTATGATTTTGGCATACTTCCGAAAAAATTTGCGAATGTTTGCGACGTTTTTGTAAAGGGACATTTGTTATTGTTTTATTGATTTCGATACTTAAAAGAAAATGTCCCCTGCACGATTTGGGTGGAAAATGTCCCTAAGAGGGGGGATATAAAGAAAAAATGTTCTAAATGCATGCCTCTATACCTGCAAATGGTGATCAAGATTGGAGGTTTAGCTTTTGCTCCCCAAAATGGATGACCCTAGTGTGGGATAACGGACAGGGAAATTAATTAGTCAGGTCAATGTGCTTTAATGCCACTTGCCACACTGGGGGATGAGTTTCATGGTACAGGGCAGGATGTTGTAAATTTCCTTCCGCTGTCATAACTCCATCCACTCCAGTCTCCTCTATACACCGCCAAACATCCTTCAGGTCATGTACTGAAAATTTACATTATTTAACACTAATATGTTGATTGCATCACTAAAGACCGAATGGAATGTTACGATGTATGGAAGTGGTGGTGGTGGGTGTTTATGAGGTGGCAAGAAATTAAAAACTGAACATGAGTAAAATGAAAGTTGACTCTCGAAAATTGCTCTGAAGGTTTAATCTAATTTAATTTATCGAGAGTTTGCAGTACGGAACCTCTCACGTCAGTTATGTGTGTTGTGTTCATGTCAAATGTAAATTTCACCACAAAGTAAAATAATTAACTTTAGTTAAATCTACAGCTGGAGCTTTAATGCTTGTATCATAGTGTGAGCGCTTGATTGCATGTGCATTTTTTATTTTGAAATAATGACATATATAATGGAAATGCTGCAACTGTCGACGAATGTATAGCCTATACATTCCTTTGCTTTCTCTAAATATATTAGGGTAGGTAATGGCTTTGGTCATATATATATAACCATATACTATATAAGTAACCCGGCCCGTCCTGCGGACGGAACTCTTCGTTGCCTAACTAAGTAATCGCAGGAGCATAAATTATTGTTTAGTTTCAATCTGTTTATTACAACAAACTAACATTTTTCCTGACCGTATGTTAGTTAAGCCATAATTTATTGACACACTTTTGAATTTGCAATAAAGATAATTGCAACGTTTTAAAATAAATATTAGTTCGCATCGCTAATTTATTTGTGCATTGTTTTATTTGTGTAACACGCATAAGAGTTTGCAATTAGGCTTTTAAGTTTAAATGATTCAATGTTATTAACTTTGAGTCCTTCTAGAGAAATTTTTCACGTGAAAAGGCAAAGTATATCTGGTCATGGCAAACATCTGCTCAGGGAGGTACAGTTTAACTTGATTAAAGGTTTGTGCTTGCGCACTGTTAATATTAAGTGCAATCTCATCCTTGCATTAGTGCATTTTAAATATGACACCAAAAAACGTAAATGATTTATTTAATAGAATATATAGTATGCTTGACACCCCCATCTATTCTCAGAGACCTACTTACCAACAAAGACGTAAGTAAATATTACACGATCAAAAAATAATGCAGACTGAGCTCGTCGGAATAACTTCATAACCAAATCTGCTTATTATTGAAAACCTATAGCAGACTCAGTTAATAGGGCTCCGCAGCAATTATGTTAGCGGGTAACGGATTGAACGTTCTGCGTCTAAGGAAGTTGGTATTGATAAAAGGAAAACCGTGGCAATAAAACAAACTCATGATTCTGCAGAATACTTAATTATTCCTTTTAATTATATCCATGCGAATTAATAAGTTAACTTAATAAGTTAAATAATAGCGAGAGCAATCTCAAGAGTGGATTCAGTTTTATTAGGGGGTTAGTAAGCAGGCGTGCTTGGGTGAGCGGTTAGGACTGCAGACTTTAACGAACTTTACAGTGCCAGACCTGGCTTCTATTCGTGGCCACTGCTAATTGTTTACGGCTCGGTGTTGTACAGTCACTGGATTATTGATTGAAACCCAATCCCTTTCAGTGCTTTGTAGTGACCACTACTTACTGTAGGGGCCTAGGAAATGGGACTCCTTCACTGTGGAGGAGGGGACGGGGATAGGTGAAAGGGTACAAAGACCGAAACGATCTATTGCGGTAACCTTCTATTTCCCCACCCACAGCAACTGGCTGAGTCTGGTTGTAAGAACTTCGGTTATATCGACCTAATATTCATTTATTTTTTTTTAATAATGGGTAAGTTGTGGATATTTGCTACTTGAAAATCGTTTATCCAGCCATTCAGCTGTTGCATTTCTAAAGGATGTTTATTTTCATACACAGTAGCAAAATTAAGATTATTTGGTTTGAACTTTTAAAATTTGTCTACAAAATATACGTGTTAATGTGAGCTAAACTAAGGCATGCTTAGGTTGCTCATTATTGGAGCAGCAGCTTCCTTGAAAATTTTAAATTAATGTTAGTTTGTGTCGCTGTCTTTAAAGTTAGAAGACTGGAAATAACTTTAAATGCGATATTAATTTTGTGATAGCAATCCCGACAGTGTTGATAGTTTTTAATTCAGTTTTATTAGGGGGTAAGCAAGTTCTGCTACCTCATTTAAGGTATGAAGGGACTATCGGCAAGCGCCACAGTATGTTTTTTGGAATATTTTGGCAGCAAACGCCGGGTAGTAGACCTTGATATGCGGACCGTGAAGAGCTTATAAAACGGCAGTTATATTTCATTAAAATTTTTCAATTTTTCTGTTCAAGAGCTGTAAGTGGAAAGGTAACGTTTGTATAGATTTTTTACTTATTACTTTGCTTCGTTTCCGATCTCATAGTGTGTGAGTCCAGTTGTATTACAGCAGCAGCTTGAAAGATGATTTTAAGTTTATCAGTACGCTCAATTTTAAAGTGCTAATTCAATAATTAAAATGTCATTATTTGAGTGTTTACCTCAGTTAACGCGAATTGCTCTAACTTTAAAATTTTAAAATGCTCTAAATGCATTGTTTGAGGTTGTAATTTAATTTAAATAAAGTACAAAATACTGTACAATTAAATGTTTTGAAAATTTTAATGTTAGAATTAAAAAATATTACAACGTGCAAAATGATCTAAATACAACGCTTAAGAAGTCCTAAACGCATAAAATACCTATAATATTCAAAATTGTTTAAGCGGTGGATTTTGCAGTTTTCAAAATCATGTATCCAGATTTAGGGATGGCAAATTCAAAACTCCCTGCGTTTCGCGCCCGGAGTATTGATGGCTCCCCAGGGAGCTCTAAGCTCCCAAAACTCCCTCCTAAACTCCCTAGTTTCAAAACTCGTAGGTATAAACTAATAAACTATAATCAACACAATTTTTTATAAACAAAATTTTTGAAATTTCAATTTGCCTTTTTGTCCGCTGGTTATTTAAATGTAAATCAATATGAACTGACTTTTGCTGTGAATGTTTGGCATAGAAATCACAGATGCCATGTTTTTGGGAGTTTTTCCCATTCAAACTCCCAAAACTCCCAAAACTCCGAGCGTGAAAACTCCCGGCGTTTAGAGAACTCCCTGAAGAGTTTTCAGAGGAAGCGCTCCCAAAACACCCGCTCGTCAAAACTCCCAAAACTCCCAATGTTCCCTCCTTCCCAAAGCTCCCAAACTCCCTGGCAGTTTTGAAATTGCCTACTCTAATCCAGATTAAGTTGCAACTTTAAACCATGTAGTTAGAACATTTTGAAATTTTTATAATCATGTAGATAGAACATTTTGAAATTTTTAAATTCATGTAGTTAGATTAGTTTGCAATTTAAAACCAAGCAGTTAGGAAAATTGTCACTTTTACAAATCATGTAGTTAGATTAGTTTGCAATTCAAAACCAAGCAGTTAGAACATTTTGCACTCATTAAAATCATGAAATTGGAGCAACCCGCATTTTATACTCACGCAGTTAAAACCATTTGCAGTTTTTAAAGCCACCATAATCATGTATTTAATGCATTTTGCATTTTTTTCAAATTATGAAGTTAGAGCAATCTGCATTTTAAAATTAGGTAGTTAGAACCATTAGCAGTTTTTAAAGACATGCAGTCAGAACGTTTTGGGTTTTAAAATATGCAATTAGAGGATTTGCAGTTTTCATAACCATGTTAATATGAATTGGCCAGCTAAAATGCGTATTTAAATCAAAATTGAAAGGACACGGATTTGCTTTTAGGACAAAATGGATAAAAGCGGATTTGCTTTTAGCGAAAAATAGAAGGAAACGGATTTGATCCTTCTACGAAGATATTATGTAATAAGCTCCTGTTTTGCAGAAAGTTTTCCAGCTACCTTCCTAAACTGGGGAAATTATTATTATTGTATCTTGGCGGTATATTACATGGTACACCACATTGGCCTGAGTTAAAGTAATACATTTGATGTCAAAAGGAAGGAAATTTAATTCTCTATTAATTAGTTCACTGATAGAGAATACCATGCAGTTATCGCGTTAAAAGGAGCCAGCAAACTGTAGCAAAGTTTTTGTTTTAATAATTCTTAAGGATTCTTAGTTCTTGCTTAAGTAGCACAACTAATATGCACAGGCAATTCATTTCTTAATTATTCTTTGTATGTATATATACATCTCCAAGATTAAGGGTTAAAAGTAGGTAAGGTAACCCGACACGATACCGGACACCGGACACCGGACACCGGACCCCGGACACCGGACACCGGACACCGGACACCGGACACCGGACCCCGGACACCGGACACCGGACACCGGACACCGGACACCGGACACCGGAGTCCGGAGACCGTGATTTGGATTTTATTATTATGTAATCTGTTGCCACCCCATAAATTTTATGGGGGAACGCGGTGCTAACCTTGCCCCCGTGGTTCCGACGCGCCTGTCCATGTATAATAAGATGTTGCATTTTTCGGAAGACTACTAGTGGGCCAAAATTTTTTTGACTAATCCATTTTGAAATCCTACTCTCCTCAACTTTTAATGATTGATAGTAATAAAATCATATAGATTTACATTTGTGTTAATTACTCAAATTATCAACCTAATTTTCCATGAAATATGTAGAGAAAGTTTTTGCAAGTGGCATTATCATAATCATGAAGGAAGAATAAGTGAACAAAATTAAACGTTAATAAGTAGCCTAAGCAGTAATGTATAAATTATTGTTTGTAATAAAATTGCCCTCGTCATAAGTAACTGGTTTGTGGGAATGCTAGAACAATAATAGCATTAATAGTTCATTTCAAATTCCGAATTCATTAATTGATAAGTGTGTTTTATTTTATTGGTGGCAAAGGGCTATCGTCAACGAAGCATGTATCTCACTCACTGTAATAAATGCGATAAGATCGTCTATAAATGATGCCACTACTAGAGTGGGTGGGTCAAGTCGGGTATTGATGACACGCCATGTTAAAGATAGTCGTTTACGTAATGTTAAAGATATAACATAGATAGGGGTGGGCCAAAAAATTGAGATAAATTGAGTGACATCATTTATGGGTCATCCCTAAACATACTATGCTTACAACTCCTATACTGCTACCTAAAGTAAACGCTCGGAACAACGTACTTTTTAATGCACAAGAGCTCAGCTTAAATATATTTTGTGACATGCTGTTCTTTAAGTGTATTTGCATGAAAAGCAGAACTACCCGAAGTACCCGGGTACTTCGCGTACGGGTACAGGTCCATCAAATAGTTGGACCCTTCTTATAATAATGATTTCTGGATGACGTCATTGATGAACGATTCCTGTAAGTTTACTGGTAACATCTGAAGTTAAGGGTAATTATCTGTTTACCTTATTTTTAAAATATTAGCATGGGGATCCTTGAAAAAGTGATATTCAGATGACGTAATTTATGGACGATCCGAGTATGTATACTAGCGACATCCCGTGTTAAGGATATCCGTTTACCTAATTTTTGAACTAGTGACAGGAGCATCTTTAAAATGGTCATGTTTAAATGACGTCATATATGGACGAGGCTTCTCTGTTTACTTGTAACACTTTATGTTAAGAATATCCGTTTACCTAATGGCTAAACTAATGACAGCGGGATCTATTTGTCCTGTAGAATTCAAAACATTAGGTATATACATGTCTGTTCTGAATAATGGTTGTATACTGTCTGTAAGTAATTATTTTACTGGTTTTTGTTAGCAATTATTTCTATTGCTCAAAAATTTGGTCCATTTAACCGTCAATTATGACTAGTACTCAGACTAATAGACAGCTTATTTGGTCATAGTCGCGAATTTTGAATTTATATTTTTTTTATGTTAGACATACATAGGTAAAGCCCAGTGGTGAAAATATTTTGTCACAGAATCCCCCCACATGGGGTATGTGATTTTTTTAAGTGGTGAAAAGCGACGTTTTGGGACGATTTGGTCATGCTGTAACTTTTGCAATTATGCACGGATTTTAGTAAAACTTGGTACACACGTTCTTTGTACTAAAATATAAGAGCGTTTTGGAGGAAAAATAAAAATTTAAAAAATTAACCGAAAAAACAAATTTTGAAAGTTCAAATTTTTAAAAAATTCAAAATCCGTATTTATGCCTTAATTTTTTCCAGAGTAGTTTTAAATGATGTAAAAACACATTTTAAAACTTTTTTGTGTCAATAAATTTTTTGGTTTAGCGACTCCAAACAGGAAATAAATCAAATTTTTGACTTTTTCCCCTTAACAATGCGCCGTCCACCCCCTACGCCAACAACGTTTTACATATACATATGTAACTCAATGGTTCTATGCACAAAATGTAAAGCACTATCTAATGGGTACTTTAGTTTTAACATAAATGAGTTGCATATTAAATGTAAATGACATTTTCATAAAAATGTGAGCATTATTGTGAAAAATTTTCGCAAATTGTCTAATTAAGATGCCAATAATTCCTAAACTACGTTAACGATTTAAATGAATATGGGTGCATATTGAAGAGAATTAAATTTACTACAACATACGTGAAAATAATAAAAACGCTTTTGTTTTAAGCAAAGGTACAAGCATAAAAATGTATTTATGAATATTGGTAATTACAATCAAAATTAAATGGCTTTTATTAAATCAAAGAGTGCAGTGACAGTTCATAGTTCAGCATGATTGGATCCAAGTTGTAGTCGAAGTTTTTTAAAACGTACGTTAAAATTTAGAAATTACACTGTTATAATCAGATTCTTCTAAGTAATAGATTCGACCAGTAGGAGTTGAGGGAACTTGTAATTTCTGAATTATGCTGTGAAAATCAAACATCAACGTTTTGGGATTGGCAAACCACGTAAATGAGTTTTTCCGGAGAGTCTGTTTCATTGCTTGGATTTCAAAATCTTCATTTTCCGTAGAAATTTGTGTGACACATCCCACAAAAAAAGATGCATTATTTTTCACAGCAACAAAGTCTCCGATGTTAGGCAAAACTTGGTCGGGGTCCTCAGTTTGCTAAGTTAGTCCTCCGTCATTAGATGTGATAGGAAGTATTGCAGGTGTTTCACATAAGAGAATTTGTCTAATTTCGTCGTTCGTGTCAGAGGAAAACTCTTTCATGCTTAGACTACCATTTTCAAAAGGAATAAAGGCATGGCATTTTCGAGTGCCAGGAATTGATGCAACAGAATCGTATCTTGCTTTTAATGTATCTTTACATTCTTCGACTTCGGCGTTGGAAACCCAAATGGTTTCGACTGACTTAAGGTCGTCTCTGCAATGCGTATAGAAACTGTAAGGAGATAGTATAGTTTTTTGTTTGTTTTTGTCTAAAGATAGACTTGCATTTCTAGCACTTCTCTTCATAAGAGCGCCGTTGTAATCGCATTCTCCCTTGCCGTGGCTACTTGCTGAAAAATGCCATTCACAATCCAATCCAAAGTCTTTTTTGTGATACAAATTATTCAAAATATTTTTTGTGTTTTTGTACTGTGATGCTGCTCCATCAGATACATACTTAATTTTGGTTATGAATCCAAGCCTGGTCTTGATTTTTTCAATAACCTTTTTGCGAAATGCATGAAATGATGTTGCATCATGATCACGGCAATCACTGACTACACCAAAACTTTTTTTCACCATTTCGTGGTTTTCTGGGTTATGGTAAAAGAGAACAAATGGATGAATAGTCACTTGAATGTTAACCCAGTGAAACGCTTGTGAAGCATCCTGCGCGATACAAGTATAATTCATAGCAAAGTCACAAAGTAACATTGCCTCGTCTTCTTGGAGACTTTGACCATTTTTTACATGCGAAATAAATTGTTGCTGTTGTTTCATGACGTAATGGTGCTTAGCAAATTTAGGTATAAAAACTTGTAAGTGATCTACAAAATCTTCTCTTCTTTTTCTAACAGTATGTAGTTGTACTCCATATGTGCCTTCCAGCTTTCCCCAGCTGTCGTATTGAACTTCGTCTTGATCATTGTCTAAATTTTTCAGCAGGTTTACTATGGACCCCTCTTTAGGACACTCTTGACAGTACTAAAGCATACACACCTTTGAATCACAGCTGCAGAATATTTCTGCTAGAATTTCCGATATTTTTTGGGGGTCAGAAAATCTACAAGCAATCATAGGAAGCTCAAAGTTTTGGTGAAGTTCACATGTGCAAGTGTTGTAAAACCCTCGTATGCCAGCCCATACACACTGCCGTGGCCGAAGCTTAGCAAAGGTTGATTCTCCTATTTTTGCTTGAGGGAATTCCTGCTTAAATTGAAGAAAGAGGTCTTTCTGAGTCATCATTATTGCTTGCTTCGGAACGGGATGTTTTGTGCCATCATCATGCCGTATCATGATGGTTCCCCCAACAGCAGGGTAGACGCGACTATTTTCAGGCGACAAGAAAAAATCGTGCACGATTTTTTTAACTTCTTCCGAAATTCCCATTACCTGTCGTTTTGGAGGAGCTGAACAAGGTCCAAATTCTTCTCGCAAAGTATCTGCCTTTCGTGCCATGTAGGGATTACATCCTAATTTGTCAATCATGTCTTGGCGAGTAAAAACTCTTGGCAAGGATGTCAAAATTTTATACTTTTTTTCTCGAGAGTTTTCCTGTTGCATTTTTTGCGATATTTTATCAATTGCAATATTGCATGATGAACAACTTTTAACTGGTAGAGTTAAGGAGCGGCGTCTTCGTGTGCCTGCGGTGGAACTAAGGATATCAGCGCTAGGCACAAGGGGCAGTAAAGTTTTCTTAAGAACAGATCTTCCCTGTTGATATGTCTGGACAATAGTTTTCTGATCTTTGCTGGTTATTGGTTTAAGGTTCAGAGCTGCGGCTATTGCGTTGGCTTCAACCAGGACTTCATCAGGTGGTACGTATTCATCACCCTGTTGGCCTTGACTTTCATCAGATGACACTTCAAGTGAAGCGTGCTCCAATGCCTGAATTAATGACTAACTTTGTAGGGATTTCTTCTGAATGTGCAGTTTACACTGTACACATAACAACGAATCAGATTGCAAATCGTATACATCCTTGACTTTGGCGTACAGGCTTGGCTTTATTTTGGACTTGGAGTCAACTCTTTTTTTGTCGTTGTGAAGATTGCAAGGATTACTGCAAACCAGTGGCCTTCGTTTACCTGACGATGAGGATTGTCTATACATAGAGTGTATATAATTTTAGTCAATAACGTGCATTATTTACAACTAACTAGGTGCACCTAATTCAATTAAACCAGTGCCGTGAAATATGCATTAACAGGCAGTGCTTTAGATGCTCTACAAATGTTTGTATGAGACATTAATTTACGTTTGGTAACTTACCTCAACTCAAACAGCCGACGACTGACTGAATCTCTATCTCTTTGACTTCGGCTTGCAGTTTAAGTTGATAATGGTGAAAACCTAACAGGACGATCTGGGGTTGTACTTAGTGCGAATAGCACGCTTTTTTTACTCAGGTCGCGTCTGGGGGTCACTAAAATGGAAGTAGGCACGCTTTTTTGGCACAGGTCGCTTCTAAGGGTGACTGGAATTGGTGTAGGCACGCTTTGTTTGCTCAGGTCGCTTCTGAGGATCACTGAAATTGACGAAGGCACGCTTTGTTTACTCAGGTCGCGTCTGGGGGTCACTGAAATGGACGTAGGCACGCTTTTTTGGCACAGGTCGCTTCTAGGGGTGACTGGAATTGGTGTAGGCACGCTTTGTTTGCTCAGGTCGCTTCTGGGGATCACTGAAATTGACGAAGGCACGCTTTGTTTACTCAGGTCGCGTCTGGGGGTCACTAAAGTGGACGTAGGCACGCTTTGTTGGCTCAGGTTGCTTCTGGGGATCAGTGGAATGAATGCAGGCACGTTTTGATGGCGCAGGTCACGTCTTGGAAGACTTGAACTTGAGAGATGGATGCTTTGCGTTCCTAGCCTGCTTCCAGCAGCACTACTACTTGATAAAAGTACACTTTCGTGACCCAGATTTAGTTTTAAAATGTCAGCACTGGATGATAGCACGCTTTTTATACCCGGGTCGCATCCTGGGTCAGGTTGAGGATTCATTTAAAGTTTCGAATTGAGCAATTAAGTACGGAGAATAAAATGCCTGGTCTAAGTCTTTTCGTATTACAGGAATGATTAGTTGTGACGGTCGGAGTTGTAACTTATAGCTGACGCGTTTAGCATTGACGTTTCAGATTCGTATTGAGAGCGTAACCATATTTGTATTTGACTTGTTTAGAATTCCTCGTCGTAGCTTGCATTTGATTTCTTTAGGATTACCGTTCGGCGTTCCGTAGTTCATAACGTATGTTAGTAGCCACGCGGTAAAATACAAAACGTAAATTCACATTTATGCCTATATGTACCTATATGCAATGCAGACGATGCTTTGTGTTATGGAGTCCACATTAATTTTTCCATACTCAGAATAAATTGCTTGTACCTTTGCTTAAAACAAAAGCGTTTTTATTATTTTCACGTATGTTGTAGTAAATTTAATTCTCTTCAATATGCACCCATATTCATTTAAATCGTTAACGTAGTTTAGGAATTATTGGCATCTTAATTAGACAATTTGCGAAAATTTTTTACATTAATGCTCATATTTTTATGAAAATGTCATTTACATTTAATATGCAACTCATTTATGTTAAAACTAAAGTACCCATTATATAGTGCTTTACATTTTGTGCATAGAACCATTGAGTTACATATGTATATGTAAAACGTTGTTGGCGTAGGGGGTGGACGGCGCATTGTTAAGGGGAAAAAGTCAAAAATTTGATTTATTTCCTGTTTGGAGTCGCTAAACCAAAAAATTTATTGACACAAAAAAGTTTTAAAATGTGTTTTTACATCATTTAAAACTACTCTGGAAAAAATTAAGGCATAAATACGGATTTTGAATTTTTTAAAAATTTGAACTTTCAAAATTTGTTTTTTCGGTTAATTTTTTAAATTTTTATTTTTCCTCCAAAACGCTCTTATATTTTAGTACAAAGAACGTGTGTACCAAGTTTTACTAAAATCCGTGCATAATTGCAAAAGTTACAGCATGACCAAATCGTCCCAAAACGTCGCTTTTCACCACTTAAAAAAATCACATACCCCATGTGGGGGGATTCTGTGACAAAATATTTTCACCACTGGGCTTTACCTATGTATGTCTAACATAAAAAAAATATAAATTCAGAATTCGCGACTATGACCAAATAAGCTGTCTATTAGTCTGAGTACTAGTCTTATGAAAAACTAGTTAGTTTGATCATATTCTAAAGCGATATGGCTCTTTTTCCTTAAATTTCGTTTAAAAGTTAATTAACAAAAATCGGTTAGAAACTGTGACCTACAGCGCATTTATAACATACCAACGGACAGACACCCAAGCGGACATGACCATTCCAATAGATGCTTAGGCTTAGCATTTAAGTACTTCCGACATTCTTTCTCATTCCTGATGATTAAATGCGTTTTAAAGGATGATTTACGTGAACTATAATTGTTTGGCATGTAGGTGGGTGGTTTTTAAAGGAATATTTGCATGACACAGTTCATGCCCAACCCCTTAGCCTTTACCTAATGTTGATGGAATAACACTTGAGTGAGTGGGGCCTTGGGGATAATTTACATGTAACGGTATATGCTGAACCATAGCTTTTGGACGATTTAGTATAAGGAGCCCACAGCAATGATGTTATCATTTAGGTAGGTGCGTCGATATGAAAATTCTCGATTTGCATTGTGTTTAACATTAGTGGGAAGAAATGGGTAAGTTAGAAAATTTAAGTAATGTGTGGGCATCATTTGTGAACGCTCCGCAGCATTCAATTTCGTATGTTATTTATGTGCGCCTTATGTTAACAGTGCGGAATGTACAGCAGTGAACATACAGCGATCGTACCTACCTAGGTGCATTGGTTCAGAAGGAAGTATGTATTTGCCCTATAAACATACAAGCCACCCGTTTTTGTTACCATACATTTTTATTGCTGGAAAAGTTGCTCAATTTAACCGCTCATTGTGGAAAACTGGTACATCCAATCAACCCCAAATACAATAGGGTTGCAATATTTATTAGCTGAACAGTGACAACTGCCACTGTTCAGATTTGTAAATTGTCATAAAATTAACGAGCAACTTATAATTTCATTTTATCATTCACGAAGGAAAGAGGTATACCAATTTTTGTCCTGTATTTTCCGAATCAGGTTTTCAACTTATTATCTACGAATAATCTTCTACTTGTAATTTGATAGTATTTGAGTGTGTTTGGGAATAAACTTCATTTATCTTAAACTCTCTACTGTTTATTACTTCCGATAATAAATGCGGACTGCATTTTATTATTACAAACAAAACTATTATAATTATGATCATTTGTGTCAATAATAATTACTATCAATAATATTTTATTTAATAGTAGTAGTAGCACTATTAAGCACAAAAAGCCTAACACCATTACTTTGACCCTCATCTGGGTGAGATGCACCAAAATCATCATTTACTACAATAGTTATAACGTTGAAGGCAACAGGTCCAGCTGTTAATTTCATTTTATCTAATTGCATTAATTTTCCTTCGTACGTACAATCAAGTTGGGTTTGATTTTAGCATTCATATAATGGAGATAGTGAGATTTTTTTCTTTGCCAACGATATTACTACTATCACTACAAAAATGTGAATTATTCTTTTGCATTTCTTGAGCTAACAAACGCTCAGACCTAGTTTATTTTTAGCTGGGAGCAATGTGTCGCAAGCCCAAATTTGAGTGCATACACTTTTATCGATGCACGGTATCTGTTCAGCAGCTGACACTAGATACTAGATATGACCATGCTTGTACACATTAAAATAAAATTAAAACCAAGTGTTTAAACACTCCTTTTAAAATCGTGTGTATTAAATAACACTTTGCTTCTTTGAGTTTAATTTAACGTATAGCATGCAATGGATATGCTTCAGGAAACAACATCACTTAAGTACAATTGTATAATAAATAGTTTTAAACATTTCAGTTTATTGTCAGTTAATTGCTCCAAAACAGTTTTCTATCTATGACAGAAGATTAAGTAGCTACCATATTGCCATTGTGACATATTTTAAGTGAAATAAAAATGCAACCATAACATCCTAAAAACAGTTCGCCAAGCACTAACGTTTTTTTCAGCCGTGCCCTTTGCACATAGCGTTTCACATTTTATAAAAACAATTATTCTACTGAAACAGTATCATTGCTCTGAAATTTAGAATAACATTATTTTTAAAATCAAAAGTGCGTTTTGAAAATTCTGCATTTAAATTTCAAAAATTTTGTTAGCAGTGTCGAATTTTAAAAGCTTTTAGTAAACAAAGTTTACGAGAAGTTGTACTGCAACTCAGTAGGTTTCAAAATATTCTGTTAAATAAAAATCCGGCGCGATTTGCCGACCGTGGGGCCGAAGTAGATGCTGAGCTATGCAAGCATTTGCTTTACCAAAGAAGCAAGATAATTTCAGCAAATCTGAAAGATAATCTACGAACTATAGACGTTTAATTCCGTAAGACTGCTTCTATAAACTTCGTAGTTTAAAAAAAATTAGTTTAATAGTGCGACCTAAAGCATGCCAACTACAGATAAGCAGACCGGCGGACAGACAGACACAAAAAACGTTTTTGATTGATGCAAAGCGGGAAACTAGGGTGGTACTCAATTTACATAACAATTTGGTTGACATCATTTATGGACCATCCCTAGCCGAGACGTCGTAACTAGTAAGTAGCGACTGGGGGAATATCCCCGAGTTTTAGTGATGAAATGAGAGCGGGTCAGTACTAAATAATTATTAGTTTGGTTGACATGATTCACGGGCGATTCCTAAGTTTAAGTGTTGAAATAAAAAAGGGATATACTTCATAGAAAATACTTTGGGTGACATCATTCACGGACCATCCCTGAGTTAGAGTGATGACATGAAAGTGGGGTGGTACTAAATTAGAGATAATTGTTGTGACACCATTTATAGACCATTCGTAAATAAATCAGTGTCAGACAAAGCAAAGGTACCGAGCACTCTCACGTTCACGACCGCATATGCGGTCACCTCTGGCCTCAATTCCATTCGATTTCTAGGCTTAAAAAATAAAAATATTCAAAGGCCGCCCTCATGAAGGCGCGCGAGGGCTCCATCAGGCTCCACGGAGCTTTGGTCCCTGAAAGTCGTTGGGGGTGGTGGACGATTTTTTGCATTGGTTAGCCGAGTTATATATTTTTGATAGTTGTGCAGTGGTAGCAGTAGAAGTACGTATGTACCTAATGTACATAAATGTAGTATGGTAAAAAGTACTGAAAACTAAATTTTACTACTTTACTAAACTACTGCAGTTGTACCACTGACAGTTCTCGTTCTTGCACTATACTTTGTATATTATATTAAATATGTTCTATTGGTCATTTATATATTAATAATAAATTAATTATAAATAATAAAATTAATAATAATATTAATAACTATATGCTATAACGATATAGCATATTGAGTATATTATACACGCTGCCTTTTATCCTCAAATATTTAGATAAATTTTCTACCATAACCTATATGAGGTTATGGTATTATAATAACACAGTAAAGTAGTAATAACACAGTACAGTAGTAATAACACAGTAAAGTTGTAATTTAGTAATAACACAGTAAAGTAGTAATAACACAGTACAGTAGTAATAACACAGTAAAGTTGTAATTTAGTAATAACACAGTAAAGTAGTAATAACACAGTACAGTAGTAATAACACAGTACAGTTGTAATAACACAGTACAAGAGTAATTTAGCAATAACACAGTACAGTAGTAATAACACAGTCACACAGTACTTAATAGTCTCATTTTTATAGTTTTTCGGTTGTAACGCCAATTTTCCATCAAGTATAAGCTCTGTAAATGCCTGCTACTGCTAACTGTCAAGAATGTTGAAGTGAAATACTAAAAGAAATTTTAAGGCTGTGATTAGAGGTATTTTGAGTTCCGAGGTATACAGACTGGCCGACAAATCAAGAATATCAAATTACAAAAATTGTTTGTGAATTTGAATTAAATTCCAACTTTATTTATTTGTGCTTCTCTAAGTTATAGGTAAGAAAATCCCAATAATTTAATAATACATTTTTTAATAGGAATCAATTTACTGCTTAAGTTGGAAGTAATTACAAATTTAACTATTTAAAACCTCTGGGTGCGAACACTGGAAATTTGTTCTAGTGTGGAGTGTGGGGTGTGGCAACTAAAAGCTTTAGGTATTAAGCTAAATTAGGTGTGTCAGTCGTCAGTGATTTGTGTTATGTGTTAATACTAGTTTTAAATAAACAAATCTTATTTATTTTTTATTTTAAGGGAAGTTACTGACGGTAATTCTAAGGCTGTGATTGGAGGTATACAGACTTGACGACTTAAGTTTTCAGTCAAGCAAATTAAAAAAAAATCAAATTTAAAAAATTGTGTGTGCGTAATTCCAAATTAAATTCCAACTTCAATTATTTGTTCTTGTCAAAGTAATAAAAAAATACGTAAGACAATCCAAATAATTTAATAGTTCATTTTTTAATGGGAGTAAATGTATTGCTTAAGTTGAAAGTAATTACAAATTTTACTATTTAAAAGCTTTGGGTGTGAACACTGAAAATTTGTTCTAGTGTGGAGCGTGGGGTGTGGCAACCAAAAGCTTTAGGTATTAATGTCCATTGAATGTGTTAGTTGTAATACTAAAACCAACACTGACGTTCTTTTAACTGCCACTAATTCCGAAGTTTAACTTGTAGGCAACAGCGACACTGTTAATGTTGAAACTACCAGTTCGAAGTTTTCAAAGAGTTCAAACTCAGATTTATATATAATTGAATCTAATTCAGAATCAGAGTGCTCGGACTCCGACGAATATAAACATACAGTTGGGTTTACTGGACGTCACCACACTAACAACGGTGGGACTAGAAGTATTACCTTAGCTCGTAAGAAGTTGCTTCTAGATGACATTGATGACGGTGATGACAGTTGAGAAGGGATTTAACGTTTTCTCTGTACTTTTTATCACACCAAGTTAAAGTTTTGAATTAATCTAAATTACTTTTGATTTTATGACATACCTATTTATATGTAAATATTTATTTTATATTACCTTTATAATTAATTAAATGAATGAATTAAATATAATAATTAAAATCAAACATAATATTAATGCACGTTTTTTGATTATTTTTATTTAAATTTATGTATGCATACTGAACCGACTGCACGTAAGGCCTATTCTTATTCTTTAACCCTATCATCTATCCTTATAATACATTTCATACTTGTAAAGGATAGAGTACATTGTACAACAAAATATTTCTCCTATCGTCGGGGGTCGATGTAGTCAGCACGTGGAAAGAAACTTTCCAGTCGAAGACCCAAGCTCATGAAGGCTCCCGAGGGCTCCCAATCTTACAAAGGCGCTTTCATTTCTGTTTTTGGGCTCCTTTTCCGATTGGTTTTTCACAAAAAAAGTGAACGGCAAAAAAGTGAGCCCTCCTCGAAAAAGGTCCTTTCTGTCTCACCCTGAAATAAATGAGGTGGCGTGTAAGTAGACAGTACAAAAGAAGTGACAAATCGAGAGTAAAGTATCACAATGATTTAGTTCCACTTTTTTTTAAGAAAAAGGTTTCCTTCCATTTTTCCTTAAAAGCAAAATGGTGTCCTTCTTTTTTAAGCTACAAACAGGCTTAATACATGCGGGGCCCTACAGTGAAGATACTAAAGACGTATTGCTGCTTTATAGGGCTGATAAATAAAAGACATCAAGCAAATTAGGGGTCGTCCACAAATGATTTTATGGGATGTTCCAATTTAGGGATTTCTAGGGCACCCTATCAGAAGCTTAACCATTATGTAGGGCAATCTTAATCTTCATCATGGGATATGATCGACATCCTAGTATACCTATTTACCCTACACGTGATGTCATTTATGGACGATCCCTTACCATTCTTTTATATTCTAGATTCTATCCTCATATCATCACTTTAACATGGTTTATCCCTATATCCCTAACTGCGTAAGTTACAAAATGCACAGTAAAAATACTAGTATACTTAGTAGTAAGACGTGTTTTTGCCCAAGTCCATCCAAATGCGTAAATGCACCAAATTATTAGCACATGCCATATCGGGAGTGAAGAATTAAAGTGACTCATATCCAATGTTAATTTTGTAATTTTTAACAGTGTAAATGTTCTATTTACTACTTACATGTGTTTTAAAAGCTCAAAATGTTCTATTTACATATTTTCGAAAAGTACATTAATATTGTTTTATTTAACTCCTTTATGATCACGATATATTTTAATATTTTTGCACATAGTAAAATATACACATAGTGCTCCAACTATCTAATTTTCCTTACTTCTTTTAATTTTACAGAACAAGAGTGGTAAGAAATTGTCCATTAATGACATCACGGGTAGGGTGAGTGTAAATAGATATACTTGGAGATCGATAATATTTCATGTTGAAGATGAAGATAGCGATTTACATAATGGTAAAGCTTTTGACAGGGGTGTCCTTGGGTTCCTAAAATTGAGATATTTCCATGACATCATTTGTGGACGACCCCTAATTTGCGTGACGTCATTTACGTATCATCCCTATAAAACAGTGCAATACATCTTACTTGTCTTCCCTGTGTGGCCACGCATGCATAAAGACTGTCTGCAGGTATAAATGGAAGGACGCCATTTTGTCTTCAAGGAAAAATGGAAGGAAACCGTTTTGCTTTTAAGAAAAAGTGGAAGCCAACCATTTTGATACTTCACCCTCGAACTAATGTTTACTTAATTTTTTTGCAATATATATAATAATATCTTCTACGTGTATGTAGTGGCAACACTGACGAAACTGGCATCCTCAAATTAGTGGTATCTAAATAAAGTCATGTATAGACGATTCTTTTTAGTCATATAGACTCAATGCCGTGTGTTTGTGATACGTACCAAGCTAGAAGTTTACATATAACTTTAATGTAATAATTATTGATGGTGAAATTTCATATGCTAGTATTACAAGCAGCTATCGAGAAAGTACAATATTGACGTAGTAGGTACGTATAGTAGTTTGTATACATTTAAGTTGCACGCCTTAAGAACAGACACAAAAAGCTCCGCCCACGTTCAGGGTCGGTAACTTGGAAAAAGATGATACACTATGTTAAAGATATATCCATGTAAAGAACGCTAAAGAGCAAGACACGGTAGGTAGATGGATCAAAAAATGTGGTAAATTTTATGTGGCGTCATTTATGTACGGTCCGCACACCGGTTTTTAGGGAAAATTACTTCCCATTTACTTCCATGTGTTTTGACATGGGTCCACTCAGCTGCTAATTTTAAAGCAATGGTTAGCTCGATAAAGGTTAAAAAACAATACAGACCTGCCTGGTCCCCTTTGTGGTCACTTAAAAGTTGTTTAAAGATAATCGATTTAGTGGTTTGACCTGCAGTGTACGGCCAACAGACGGAAGGGCAGACGGACATACGGATATGACCATTTCAATAGGTGCTTCCTCAGCATATAAAAACTAAAAAATTTTAAACTTTTATGTATTTATAATTATTTACCTTAAAAAATATTCTACAATCGTAAAGCTAAATGTTTTAATAAAACAGCATTCTTATACCTTACAGTAATTATTTTTAAATTTATTTTACTTCATGAAATCACAAATATTGCATATAGCCGTAGCTCTCTAGTACAATACAATACTACACTTTTGATTCACAAGTCAATTAAGTTAATTATGGCAACGAAGTCTCCACATTTTCGTATTGATTAAAATTCCAGCAGCCGTAGCAGAAGTAGCAGCTATTTTTAAATCCCCAAAAACATAACTCACGCCCTTCCCGGTGTCGGCAGTCGGACCAGTCTTCTTTGTAGTCGTCGTCGTCGTCGTCGTTTTCTTGCCAAAGTCCTGGCTTGTGATTTTTTTAATGAAATCTAAGTGAGGTTTGTATCCAACTCGAGCGTAAAAGCTAACTCTACCAATATGATCACAGGGGAAGCCGACACCACTCGCGACGCCAAAGAAACTGAGCGAATTGGGCGCGTTTCCGCACACGGCCGGACCACCACTGTCACCCTAAAAAAAACCCATCCCCCACCGCAATGAACATCGAAATCAATCACACCGATTTAATCCATCTATTTTTGAGCCACCTATGCCTATAAAAAATATTTTATTTTAAATTTACAAAGTCTGTGAAAAATGTACTAACATAGCAAATCCCTGCAAGTGTTTTGTTAAGACAAGAATCTCCTTCAATGATATACTTCGGATCGAAGTGGTCACGACATTCGCTGTCCGGAAGGATTTTCATTTCCAATTTTCTAAGCTCTTTGGAAATAAATGTATCATTGAACGTCAGTTGGCCCCAACCCATTATTGTGCATGTCTCACCCGTGCGCATGTCATCCATATTTGGAAGTGCTATAGCTCTGACATGTGTAAAGTAATTGAAGTCTACATCGTGTTCCAGAGTGAGTACAGCAATGTCGTTTCTTGGAAGTCCCACACTGAAATTCTGGAGATAGTCCGGATGTTTTTTCCACTTCAAAACATTTATTCGTGTCGCTTCGAAATCCCCGTCACTGTAATGCCCCCCAAGGTGGACCTTGTAGCGATGTTCTGGTTCTCCAATGCAATGAGCAGCTGTGACGACGTGTCTCTTCGTGATAAGTGTACCACCGCACGAGAAATAAAACTCGCCTATATATGGGATATATCGTTGCCGGTACAGTGCTGCCATGAAAGGGAACTCATGAGCTCTCGCCTCAACGCCATTTACGATCCGCTCAGAGCCTCCGTCGGTTTTTGGAAGAACTGCGGAAATGAAAATGTTTCAAATTGTAGCATTATTACCTTAATTCTATGTGTTAGTGTGTATGCGATTGAGAAATGTATAAAAATTAGGGACAACAACTTACAGATATTTAATACTACTATGAATAGCAACATTAGAAAGTTGTGATCGAAACACTCGGTATAAATTTTTGATTTGGTTCATGAGAAATAGATTTAAATATTCATAAATTGCTTGGCTGGAATGGCCCCACGCAGTTTTTCAAATTTCTCCTTTTAAAAATGCAGTGGAACAAGTTTCACTAGAACTTCACTAAAATAATTGTATACCCCTGGAATCCCACCCCTACTAAAATAAAATATTTTGTAGTCTCGATTGCTATAATTATTTTTTTAGATTAGGCAAGCTTTTTTTATCCAATGTTTTATATTATCACAATTTTTTGGATTATCAAACTAACAACATTCATGATGATAAAATAAGTAAAAATGATAAAACTACTGTACACACTACCACCATAGCATTAGCAAACTTCCACCATAGCATTTTAATTATTATTTTGAAATAATAAATCTGTAGGCATTTTATATTATTTATTTTATTATTAGGGCGCGTCATTCCGGAAATTCCGGATAAATCCGAAAATGCGTATGAGATTGTGGCTTGCCACCAAAAAAACTTTTTTGAAGTATGTTAATCCAGAAAATGACAAAATAATGGGAAAAATCGGAAAAGTTCGGAAATTTAAATAAAAAGGAGAAAAAAAAATCCTAGAAATCCAAAAAAAAGCCGGAATTTTAATAAAAAATCTTTAAAAATACAAGTTTTTGAAATATCTTGCTTGTGTGTTGGTTGAACGTATGTTACATGCTTATAAGTTTAAGGTTTTCATAAGCATGAGCATGAGACCTTGATTTCACTAGAAAAGTTAACAATTGTTAGTTTTAAGAAACTCGCTTTGAGATGTAATCATTGTGAAAGTTGAATGCGAGAATAATAAGTCTAACAACTTTCAGCGGTGCCCAAATTTTCACATCGCATTAATTTTACATTTTAAAAAGAACTAAACTACTGAAACTGCATCATTGCTTTGAAATTTAGAACAACATTTTTAAAATCCAAGTTTGTGTGTTTTAAAAATTCTGCATTCGCAAAAATTCAAAAATATTGTTGACTGAGTCGTATTTCAAAAGCTTTTGTTAAACAAAGTTGACGAGAAGTGGTACTGCAGCCCGGTAGGTTTCGAAATATTCTGTTAAATATAAACTAAATTTTTTAAACTTCTATGTAAATATATTCTCCTTAAAAAATATTTTACAATCCTATTTAAAGCTAAATTTTTAATAAAACATAACATAACCTTTTAGTATTTTCAATAATATTTTACATCATTAGGTCGCGAATCTTGCCTTCTACTTACAACCGAAGGGTTTTTTATAGTACGCGCTAATTTCAAAAATTCATGTCCACAAAAATCAGGCTACTTTTAAATAGTGGGGATCCAAAGTAACTCGATTGCATTTTGCGTTGTATGTGTTTCATACGCGTTCCGAACGCCTTAAATCAAAGTGTAAGACTGATAAATAAATTAGGATAGATGACCAGTTCATACTTTCATACAGATACATGTTGCCGCCAAGAAAGGTAACTGCAAACTACAACGATATTTAAAACACTCCGGATACATTTGTAATTTCTTCTGAAGAAGGAAATAATAAGTGACAAATTACTTTTATTAAAAATATGCAAAAAAATTGGATGTATAGTTAAGTAGCGCAAAAAAAATCTTCCTATCCTACATAATGCTAATGCCTTGTTTTTAAAGTTGTATCTACAACTGTTTTAAAAGTAAATGCTTTGGAATTTGAAGGAGCACGCCAAAGTAATCGAAAAAGATTTTAAATAATTTTTTGAAAATAATTTCATTTTGTTCTAAAAGAACTGAATAGTTTATGGAATAAACGAATATTTAATTTAAAATTTCAGAAGGTAATTCTTTTGTATTATTTAAAAGTAAATCTGTAATAAAATTATTCCAAAATTATTTATTTACTTTAATTTCTTTAATAAACGTTTTCAGATAATACTTTACTATTATACTATAGCAATTATAAATAACTCAATACTTTGAAATTAAAATACTAAAACAACAACAAAATTACTTAAGGTGCATCTTTATGTAATGCAACAAGAGTCGTTTGAATAAAACAGAGACGCCAGAAGAAGGACGTCGGCGGAGGGAATCTTTATATTTCCATAAATGACCAATGGCCCTCGTCCTGGTCCCAGTCCCAGCTCCGGCCTGAACAAATCTGCCCTTAAAAACTTAAAAGTTTTTTCTTGCGATTTAATTATTCCCGTAATTTTTCCAAAGCAGCTGAATGTTTATTCCCCCAATTTAGTTGAAGTATTCGTGAAACTTGAGTTCCATGACCTTCTTATGCAGCCTGTAAATCGGCTTCACCTTCTGAAGGAACTTGAGCTTCACATTGACAAAGATACCACCCAGTCTCTAAAAACTCTTGCCAACAACAAGCAGCCAGATAACTGGGCATGTCCTTTATAATTTTTGTATTCAATACAAATAAATGGTGTGATATTCTACTTTATTTTTGTTTAATATTGCTATTGTATGTATAATTATATTGATGTAGTAGCTATAATGCTGTTATGTAATATAATTAAAAATAGTGCTGATTTTGACAACAGCAATATCCATAATATTAAAAATTATTGTTATTAACTGACTTGAAAACAATGTTTTCGTATCTGAAAAATTAGTAAAATGTCTTACGCGTAACTTCATTGTATTTTTCCACAAATATGTAGTAATATTTTTAATACTTTTATTACTCATTTACTTTAATGTTTAGACTATTATAAAATATATTTAAAAAAGTCTTTTTAAAAAATTGGATTTTAATTTATGTAGTATTTCACTTGCTAAAACTATAGCATTTTTATCAATACATGCATGTCCAGCGTCTACATTAGCTAAATTTATTTCTAATTGTGACACAAATTTTTTAAAATAATCTCTGATAAACGAAATATTACTATTTCTTATACTCTAGCCTTAATACCTTCTTTTGTATCCCTTTCTGGTCTTTGTTTACTGGTTAATTTATGTTTGCTGCTAGAAGCTGATATTATACCTAGTGTCTATAACATGCTATGGTTTTAAATATGTACGTAGCATATGATTCAACATCGTTAGCATCGTAAATAACAGTGTGTGTTTTTATTTAATAATTTCTATAAACAAGTAGTTATTGATCTTTTATCCGTAGCTATTTCGATGAAATTATCACCTAATTCTTGTATTGTTTTATTTATAATATTTACCGGCGTTCATTTTACCTGCGATTTGTAGTATTAAAAATACAGCATCATGTTTTTAGTTGCTAAAATAATTACAATTTGCGGTCTTTTTTATGTTTTTAATAAATAAGTGGCTCTACATTTGTAATATCTAGTTGCTGTTTTCTTGCTTGTATTACATATTTATTTGCTAGAACTAATTTTTCCAACAGCAAATTGTTTTTGTTTTGTACTTTTGTATTTTATTGCACTGATGCTGCACTTTATTTTTTAAATTTGTATGCGTACTGTCTATATTGTTCTTAAACAGCGCTTATTCGCTTTGTTTTTGACGGTTTCGGATTTGTTTTGTGCTTATAACGTAAATAAAACCAAAACGTTTAACCCTGTTCACTATACAAGACTTTTATCGAACCTTCCTAAAAACGTATATATACGTTTAGAAAACGTTCACGGTGCGCAGTACGCATTCAAAAACGAGAGCGTTAAGTTAGTTCTTTACTTACGTCATACAGGATTGCGAGAGGTGTTCTGTTCTGAAAAGGAAGGTGGTTTAAAAGAAATGGGTAAAAGCGGAAAAGGTGTAATACCTGGCAGCGAATCGTATAACGTTCCGATGAGAGACAAGAAAAAACATTTAAAAAGCGTTTAAACACTGTCAAGCGTAAATCAAAAACCATTAAAAAGTCGGTTCGCTAGGTCAGTGTTAGGAAAGCAGCCAAGAGGAATAGACGTTAAATTGGAAACAATAGGCTCGTTTTCTGCTGTTAAACGATCAAAATTTGATTAATTTACACCCAAGCTAACTGATTTGAGCTCAACGTCTTCTCTAGAAGAAATTTATAGACCTATTTACGCGTTTTCTGATCCCCGCGTACCGATTGAATTTAGATTAAAATTAAATAAGTTCAAATATTACGATTTAAAAAATTTTCGTGTTTACACTGCGGTAAACATTAAACGAAAAGCTGAAACTGCTTTAACTCAAAATGCAAAAGTAGCGCCTTCTAATTATTTATTGAAATGACTTTTCAGCAACTCATCATTGTACATTGGAGGTAAACTAGTTTCTAACGATGATAACTTGCTTCCTTACTAGTCTATTTTGGAAAAGCTCGCTACTACTCACGAGGAATGTAGGCCTATCCTTCTACTTAATAACGCTGACCCTGGCGATACTACATTTAACGCCAGCTTAACTTCTTTAAAAATGTCCGAATATACAAGTATGTCTAAATTATTGGAGCTTAATCGTCCATTAAACTTTAGCGAATCTCATTTACACCGCTATCTGCCACCTGAGCTTGACGTTACTATAAAACTTGAAAGATCAATCCTTGCATTTGTTATAAACGCCAGTGTTGATACCACAGACTATGAAATATTTATCGAAGATATTTATTTGAAAATTACTCAAATATCCCCTTTAGATTCTGTTTTACAAGAATACAAACACATGCTAAACCAAGGAAAACGTGCAGAGCTTCCAGAGTTTCGTACAGATATTAAATCAATCTATGTACCAGCAAACAGTTTTGAAATTACAAACGTAAGTGTATTTAATGGAGCTTTACCTTCAACAATCCTTGTAGCATTTGTAAAAACTGCGCGAATTAATGGGAAATATAGTGCCGCACCCTATGTTTTTGAATATGTTAACATAAACAAAATTAAAATTTTTACTGATCAAAATAAGTCGTTTTATGGATCTATCAATTGCAACTTTAAAGAGAATCAGCACATAAAAGCATTCCTACAGTTTTTGAAAATTACGGGTCTACCATCGGATGAGATAGTAAATTATAACAGTTTTAAAAATCCGGCGCTTCGCGTCGGATTTGTCGACCGTGGGCTGGCCCGAAGTAGATGCTGAGCTTCCACAAAGGCGCAAGACAATTTATATTACGCTAAAAGATAATATAAGATTCATGGAAGCTCCCCCACAATCAATAAGACATATACCAATGTTCGTTGCATGCAGTTTAATATAGCTAAAATTTTTTATTGAATTGCACCATTCACAAATATTGTAATTATGGACAATCCTTGAATACCTGTTACGCTTATAGGAACGTGACATGTAGTTAAAATAGGATGGAAAAAAAGTTGAGACTTGGGATACTATAAACTATAGTATTTGAAGGACGTTATTATGAACGTTTTTTGAACATCAATAACACATATAGGTCAGTCTTTAACATGTAGAAGAAATTTTTACGTGACATCATTTGCGCGTCACCCTTAACCTGCTTACCTAATAAGAATGCGATTACATCTGGGTGGGGGTGTCAAAAAGATTTTTTTTTGCCTGACGTCAGTTGGGCGTCACCCCTAACCTGCTTACCTTATGTGAATGTGATAGCAGTTTGGTGGGGCTGTCAGGCATACATTTTCACGTAACGTCATTTGCGCGTCACCCCTAGCCTTCTAACCTTATGTGAATGTGATAGCAGCTTGGTGGGGCTGTCAGACAGAAATTTTCACGTAACGACATTTGCGCGTCACCCCTAGCCTGCTTACATTATGTGAATGTGATAACAGCTTAGTGGGGCTGTCAGACAGAAATTTTCACGTAACGTCATTTGCGCGTCACCCCTAGCCTGCTCACCTTATGTGAATGTGATAACAGCTTGGTGGGGCTGTCAGACAGAAATTTTCACGTAACGTCATTTGCGCGTCACCCCTATCCTGCTTACCGAATGTGAATGTAATAGCAGCTGGGTGGGGCTGTCTAAAAGAAATTTTCACGTGACGTCATTTGCGCGTCACCCTTAACCTGCTTACCTAATGTGAATGCGATAGCAGCTTGGTGGGGGATTGGAAAAGAAATTTTCACATGACGTCATTTGGGCGTCACTACTGCATCAGACAAAAGGAAATCACTGTACAAAATTTTGACATGGGTCCAATTAACTTTGAACTGTGGATAACTGGTTGATTTGATTACGTTCAAAAACAAAAGGGCACCTCTTGCGCGCTTTTGTGAGAGTTTAAAAGCAGTTTGGTAAAAAACACTTAAAACTGTGATCTGTAGCGAACGAACGGACAGACGGACAGACAGAAAGACAAAACCATTTCAATAGATGCTCAGCATCTTTGCTTGTCCATTTAGTTAGTGCATTTGGCTGGTGCATTTGTTTAGTGTAGTTGGTTGGTGCATTTGGCTGGTGCATTGGCTGATGCGTGTAACTGGTACTGTTGACTGGTGCGTTTGCCTGGTGCAATTCTAATGTAAGTTGTACGCATTGGGGTCGGACACAAAATGCGCCGCTTATGTTCAGGGTGGGTCACTTGAAAAAATATGACACACCATGCTAAAGGTATATCCATTTACAACTCGCTAAAGAGGTTAGGTGGGTGGGTCAAAAAATTTGGTAAATTTTTGTGGCGCCATTTATGCTCGGTCCATACACTGGTTTTTACAAAAACTACTTTCCATTTACTTCCATGTGTTTTGACATTGATCCATTCAACATTTAATTGTGAAGCAATGGTCAGTCCAATTGAAGTAAAAAAACAATACAGACCTGCCTGCTCGCTTTTGTGATAGTTTAAAAAAAGTTTAAAGAAAATCAAGTAGACGGTTTGACCTGTAGTGTACGGCCAACAGACAGACAGACAGACAGACAGACAGACAGACGGACATGACCATTACAATAGATGCTTACGCTCAGCATCTAAAAAGGGATTAGCAATATTTGTTTTTTAACTGCAAGCACACGGACAGGCGGATTCTTTCAACCCTTTGCTTTTTAGACAACTTAAATTTGAAGCTACATTTACAGACGCTATCACTGAAACTTACACCTATTCACTTTACAGAAAATTTAAAAGCGTGCTTACAATAGACGAACACAATAAGGTATCTTACAACCCGTAACAAAACTGCTCATAAAAAATTATTGATGCTTATTAAAATTGTGTATTAAAACATTATTGATGCTTAATAAAATTACCATTAAAATTTAACAAATTTTTTTTTATTTAATGTCGACTTCGTCATAAGATTTTAAAGGTTAACATTAATTATACTTAGATTTACATTCAATGTACACACATTGTTTAGGATTTAATGTTTTAAAGGATTTCCACGGTATACAGAATTAATGTGACGGGACCGGTAAAAAAGTATAAATATCTATTTTGTCAGTAAATTTATTTAAATCAATATGTTTCATAGACAGCTTATGCCATCCACAACAATTAAAGTTCTCAAGCGGTACTCCTACCATAAACCATTGGTTTTCGTTATACCATGACTTGTCAAGGTCTGATTTCATTATTTTTAATTTCTGCTTTTCTTCTGTGTAGCAATAGTAGCAGCATGTTTGTGTATCTTGGTTTACGTACATGTTTGTTATAACGTTATCTGTAATCCAGCTGTACTGACAGTAATAGCATTTAAACTTTCCCATAGCATAACTGAAATTCTGAAAATTCGATTTGTATACTTTGCATTGAAATAATATTCTGGCATGTCCATACAGATTGTAGCACACTAACACATTCTTCTGTAATAGTAAAAATGGTTTTTGGTGTATCCTTACGAAAATAAAGTAGTATGCGCAGCAGACAAGAGTGTAAAACAGGCCATCTTGAATGTGAACAAATACATTTGTAGTATTCAACGCCCTCTTTTGTTTTAAATGTTTACTGTTTGATATGTTTGTATTTATATTTAAATTCAATGATTGTTAGCATTTTTGAAATAGTAAAGCGCTAAAAGCAGCACGGTCTTGCACCATATAACACATTTTCTTTCTCTGAACCATCAGGGTTTAAATTTTAATTGTACACGGTAAGAACGTTTTTACCACAAGCAAGTCTGAACTCGTCATTCTCAAAGCATTCCTCACAAAGCCGGACCTAAGGTAATAAAACATAATTAAACGACAATACACCTTTTAATCTATTTAAAAATCGTTTAACTTCATCTATTCTGCTTTGTATACTCGTGGAAACATTAGTATGTTTATAATCACAGTATTTACAGTAAAATGTATCATATGACAGGTAATGAATTGAAAAGTTTGAGTCTTGTTAAAAGCTGTCAATGCTAGTCTTATCCGCACACGCAAGTTTTTTAGTTAGAACTGAACGACGCTTTTGAAACTTAAGACAATATATACAATTAAGGTGATGCTTTTATTTGGACAATTCGTTTTTGTCACAAATTGAAGTTTGAGGCCATGCAAAGTAACAGTTAAAGCACTGAATATCAATTTTGTTCATGATAAGTGTTAAGCGATTTTTTTGAAAACACTGTCTTGATACAAGTAGCACGATTCGCATGGCTTAACATTTGAATATGCTGTGTAAACGAACATTGTGAAACCATGTTTTTAGATTAGACTTATTTCGTAACTCATAACAGTGCGGGAACCAGATGTTCGTTCCAAAGATCTCATTGCCCACACTCTGAAACACAATAAATAACTCTATCGAGTTTATTACTAATACTTTTAATCAATTACTTATTAAATTCTAAAATTTCCCGAATTTGTCACGGTCGCCAGTATGCACATTTTTAGATTAGACTTATTTCGTAATTCATAACAGTGCGGGAACCAGATGTTTGTTCCGACGATCTCATTGCCCACACTCTGAAACACAATAAATAACTCAGTATTAATCAATTACTTATTAAATTTTAAAATTTCCGGAATTTGTCACGGTCTCCAGTATCTGACTTTAAAAATTACCTTTTTGTGGTTTATGAATATAGTTCATGAATGTGTAAAAATCCTATGTTTGTGCCAAAGATAGGATTGTTCACACTCTAGGTTACAATTATTAACTCTGTAAAGTTACCTAAGTAACGTTTTGAAATAAAAGTTTTTAATATTAAAAACTTCTATTTCATATTTTAGGTGACGGTGTAACGTGAAAATACCAGCATTAGGTTCATTCGTGGTTCATAACAGTGTAAAAATCAAATGATTGTTCCAAATATTGAACTGTGCAGGCTCTATGCTGCAAATAATAACTCCTCAGCATTTCTTAGGATTTAGCACGCCCGCCAGATTCTTTAATTTCAAGATTTGTTATTAAATTACTTATAACAGTGTAGAAGCAAAATTGATTTAACTATCTACACTCTAAAACACAAACATTTACTGTCGGATTATTGAATAACAAGTTAATTTGCTAACGTTTTGAGATAAAAGATTTTAGTATTAAAATTGTTTGTCTCAAATGGCTTGTTTTGCGATAAATTTCTTTTAATCAGACGCTAGGTATTGGCATGACACATCGAACACTTGATGTTCTCAGAAATGTTTATCTTATAGTCTTGTAAGCAATAATTCCATTTTTTAATTACAAGCAATGCTTTTCCTTTCAATAAATTTCATTCATCAATCACGTTTCATCATAAAGTTACTTAATTTACTCGTTTCCCGGGTGTGCGCTTATTTGTTAACATGCGAACAGTGCGTTACGTTTAAATCAATAGTATATATTTACACAAGTGCAGGCCATAGACATTGCTCCAACTAAAATGATATCGGGGACTTTAAAATTTTGTTTCGGGCTGCAACTATTAGCAAGTGTACAAAGCTACTGGGTGTAATAGGTGAGTAACTGTATTTTTAAATGTTGTTATTCATTAGTACGATCCGCTCTTGGTAGTTATATTTTGCAGTCATATTTTTAAATTTAATTATTAGATGCGGTTAAACAGCGCATTGATACTAGTACACACCGTTATGTTGACAATACAACTGCAGTTGTATCTACGTATATACCCAGAAGCACCATTGCATCTACTACTCAGACCCCAGTATATACTGCGACCACGTTCGGTCATAGATCATCGCATACAACAGCAACCGTAGTCTCTACTGGTAATAATTTACTAATATTGACAAGTATGTACAGCGCGCGTATCAAATTTTCAATGCTTGTATTTATTTCCTGATAATATTATATTCCAGCTTATCATGCTATCAGCTATGCAATACACGCACGGCATCACAGGTTACATACCACTGAAGAAACTACGCTATCACCTGTATTCAGCCTTTCGCCCATCACTTCATGCAGTACAACTGAGAGCGCACGAAGCATGAGTTCTACACTAGAACTTAGTACATTGTATGCTATTGTTTCACATTCCTCAACTAAACACACTTTGGTTTACTCAGAAAGCAGCTCCGAGTCATCAGCAGGTACGTAATTATGATATACTATAAATGCAAATGTTATATTATTAGATTTTGTATTAATGCAGACCGATAACTTAAAATGATGACAGTAAATCGATTATTTTGCAGACAGTTTTTTGATCTGGCTAAACGTGAAAAAATACGTGATGAAAAAACAGATTTGTATAAATATTGTAAATATTTGAAAGAAAACTATGTTTTATTAAAGTCTCAATAATTGAAACTATATTAGTACGGGAGGATAAACGAGTGTTATGTTTTTTTTTAAAAGATGAAAGCCGAGGATTTGCTCTTATTTCCCTAATTATACCAAGCTCAGGGTAGCCAACAATAATATTATCACGCTCATGATCATTGTTTACCTCTAGAGGTGCTTACTTGCTCATATTTATGTCCTCTTCTATAAGCCTGTCATGCACATCTCTTTTTTCCACTTTTGATACATAAAATAGGCTAAAACAGGGAGTTTAACCGTTGTAGTAAGCCCTGCACCAGCGTACATGGCCATTGCTGCATATAAATACATATAATGTGCATACATGTGCAAATAGCATTAACATCTCATAATTACCTTAATAAACTGTATACATACATACAAAGTACATAAGCATACATACCTTCACTTGTAGTTTCAATTACGCACTTGTCCAATCCACCTGCATACCACGAAACTCGACGGAGCTCAGACTCAAGCGAAAAACATGCTTTCCTCTCCTCCATTATCCTGGCCCACAGGCACCCGCTCCGTATGCACTCTGCACAAGTTAAATCAATGCAACCTACAACATACATTGAATATGTAATACATACCACAGGTAAAGTTGTTAGAATGGTAATATTCATACGAAATTTAAAAAAACTCACCTTCCATGGCTGGTGTTGGTTTTTGTTTTGATAGATCAGAAAAAATAAGTGGAATGGCTGATATTTGTGAAAACATCATGATAGCATACGGCTAGCTGAATTTAACTTATATTTTTCATTCGAAAGTGTTTTTTTCTCAGAATCTAGTTTCAGCCGTCTACTGTTTACTAAATAGTAAGCGAGAAACAAAACATAGCCATAGGAACTAACTTACCGTCAAACCACGATTTCCCACTCGCGGACGGTCAGAAATATCATTTTTGAGTTTTTACTTTTGGGAGGAAGGGGGGATATGCTAATTAGGGGGTGTTTATGAGCGCCTGAGGGCTTAAAAAACCCGGGTTTTAGAATACTTCCCTTTTCTCTTGTGTATGTCAAGGAAACGTGCGGTCTGCTTCTGTTTGACAAGAAAACATCTGTGATGTCCTTGTGTACTCCAAATTAACGGTTGTAAAGCCCTTGTGTATGTCAAGTAAACGTGTGGTGTCCATGTGTTCGACAATAAAACTTTTGTGCTTTTCTTGTGTATTCCAAGCAAACACTTGTAATGTCCTTTCGTTTGCAAACGAAACGTCTGGAGTGTCCTTGTGAATTCCAAATAAGCATTTGTAATGTCCTTGTGTATGCCAAGAAAAATTATGGTGTCCTTGTGTTCGAAAATATTACGTATGTAGTGTCCTTGTGTATTCTAAATACAGTGACTACTCTGTCATGACTCCTTCCATTAAAACTTAATTTGCTGAGGATTCCGATTATATGCGAAAATTGGATAGGCATTTTTCGCTTAAAGTATTACGCTTGCCGTATGATCTTATGGGGACATTTTATTTCTTGAAAATATTAAAGTTCACCGTACAGGATTTAGACTGGGTCTCAAATAAAGATCTTGGGGAGGATGTATACTTCGACCAATTTAACCCATTAGAAGCTACGGCCTGCCTCGTGACGAAGATTGATGTTGTGACTCAAGCTGAAATGTTGAAATGTAATAATGACCTGCCGACGATTCCAGAGGAGAATATCTGCGTTAATGCCGTAGATGCTGGCTTATCCCCTTTAATAATAAATCTTCAATCAGCAGGTATGTATGTAACACAAATTAGGGTACATTTCAACGTTGGATAGGTTGAATTTTTTAGTTTTGCAATAAATATTTAAGTTTTATAGATATTTTTGTTTATATCCTTACTCTAAATATTTCCTTATGTTCTGGTTTTAGTTTGTCCACATTGCCCTGTGCGGCCTGTGAAAAGAGAATTCATTATGGGGTCTGAACATTTCCGGCAACATGTTAAAAAAAACCATGAGCATATCCGACTTCAATTCAAAAAATGCCTTGTCCCTAGCTTGATTTTTCCCTTTGATTTCAAATCTCATAAAGACAAATTTTATATTTTGCAATCAAATCAAAAATATTGCGTTCATTGTGGTCACTTCATACGAAAGGGAAACTTTAGTCGTCATCTTATAACATGTCTTCGGGTAGCACAGAGACCCGACCTCAACATAGACGTGTTTTCTAAAACCTCACAGCATTCCAGAACACCCAGAGGGTCTAGCAGATTTAGTAGCAGAACCAGTAATAGCGATTCTTCGCCATCATCCGTATGTTCTCGAGGTGATGTAACACGTGAACCTCTAACATCAGCCTCCATTTGTGACTCTCTTTCGGCAGTTCCCCAAAGTGTGGGTTCTAACAAAAGGCGCTGTGACACTCACGTTTCGGGTTCGAGTGTAGCTCAAGGATTTATTCGTCCTAATAATCGAAGGCAAATAAGCAGTAATGTGGTAGACTCAGAATTTCTTTCCCAACAGATCTGCAGTATGTCTAGCCATAATGGATGTAATTAGAGAGATCTGCACGATACTAGCATGAGTTCATCTCAGCATTCCGAGGAATCTGTCGCTGTTGGCCAAACTGACCATTGTTCTCTTGAAGCAAGTAACTTTGACAGTATTTTTTAAAATTCTTATTTATGCACGAACCAAGATTAAATGACTACAAAAAAACAAAATGTGTGTCGCTGAATGTTAGAGCTGTTGGTGCCCCATTGTTGTAATAATTTTATTTTTAGGCAGTTTGAATAATGTTGCAGAAAGTTGCAAATCAATAAAGTCAAAAAGTGTTGAGCAGACTAATGATAAAAACCCCGTTTCTGAATCAGACGGTTCACCAGGCTCGCATGCTCCTGAAAATACTCTAGAGAATAACTTCTGTCAGAAAATGATCACATTTGGTTCGTCCAGCCCCAGCACTCCTTACAATAATGGGAAAACAAGTTCTGCAAGTAATTCTAAAACTTTAGTCATGCTTAAATCCGGCAGTCCTATTTATTTTGTCCCAGTCGGTAATAAATTGCCATTTCCCCATCAGGTTATGATTAATGCTAATTATAGCGATGACCACAGCTTTTTGTTGTACAACAAATAAGCTTGAATCAGAAAAAAAAAGAAAACATTTTACTTTACTTAAACAGAAATCTATTATCTCATTTACTAGTTGACTTTTCGACTGGCAATTTTATGTTTCTTTTTTGGTTTTATAAATTTTATTGTTTTGGATGATTTAATTTTAGGTAATATGTTTTACTATAAGTCACTCTGTATCACAACAGGTGTGGAGCTAGCGGTGAATTAAATCTTCTTTATTGTATCACTTATTTTACTTATTATGCTGCTTTCTTACTGTCCAATTGACGTTGCCGTTTTAACATCTCTGTTTGATAAAATTTCTAAGTTAATATTTATTGTTTAATGTATTCCTATTGAAATATTGAGTTATATCTCGCACTTTTGTTTCGTTTCATTTTTATATTTACGTTAAAAATATTTACGAGGCATGATTTTTACCCGTATGATTATTCAGTTGTAAATATCTGAATACAAATAATAATCGTAAACAGAGTCACCTAGGGTTGAGGTTTTCATTTCTCAATATCGTTCGGACATACTGGACTTCTCGTGGACTACATCTGTAAATACTGTATTATAGCTTTAGTGCAAATTAGGAAATAGGGCTAATAAATCTATTGACTTTAGGTATACCACCTCCTTTTAGTATTTTTGGGTTTATTAAAAATGATTTTGATGCTTATGATATTATTATGAAATTGATTGAGAGTTGTATTTCTTTTCCTCTGAGCACCATGCACTTCACGATGCTAAAACAAAACCACACATCTTATTTTATACATATTGTATACATCCTTTCGATGCTGAATCATATAAAGAGCTTTTCACAAGTCCATACTCATATCACCTAATCATGTAAGTAATAAGTAACTTGTCAGACTTAGTTTTGTATCTTTATAATGTTTACAAAATGTGTAGCTAATGTTCGCTAGACGAGTTTTTCAGTAGTAGGATCATATCGTTTCTATGGGCATACGTAAATATGTCTTATGGTATGTGTAACTATGACGTATATTTAAATATATAATGCCATGCTAGGTTTTTGCCCTATTCTGATTTGGGTCTTTGGCTTCTACTTAAGCGTGTGACAAATTTATAAAACCTACAGCAATTAAAAGATCAAAGTTCGCTGCTTTACATAAGACTGTATTTTACTTCTGATTCCTTAGAACCAAGTTCATGCTAGCAATGTGACAGTCCAAAATTTGACAAGGGACTGGAAAGAGCTAGCCGTAGTTGTTCCAATCGACTTTTATTCTAAAGTTTAAATTACATTTTCGTCCGGTAGTGAATTTCAAAGTTTTTTTTTAAATTGTGTACATTGCTACTTACTTCTTAACTACAAAGTTATGTACCCAGCAGCGGGATTTAAGTTGGGCAATTTCGTCCACCACCGTTCGTTTTCCAGATCCCAGACCCGTCTTTCGGTCATTGTCAGAAGGGATCCCGTCACTAATCGGAATAACTCCGAGGTTTTTTATCAATGGGAATGGGGAAGTTGGCAAATACGAAGAGTTTCAAGTCGTACTGGAATAATACCTACCCTTTCACGGGTGCCTATTGTGTGCTATGGAACAAATCAACCAAACTAGTTGGAACGTGTAATGGATTTTGCTGTTATTCCGGTAACAAAACCTTTATTCTCTGCTGCTCAAATAGTATCAAAGACTTTCGCTCACATTCTACTTTATTAGTTTTTGCCATTAATTATGTTCATGATAATCGTTATAATCTCCTTCTTGCTGGTTCAATGCAATTTTTTTAGACCACTGTCTATTTTTGCATTGTATATTTTTACTGTCACTACACTTTCTGTTTTTCTTGCATCTTCATAGGAGAAGGATTTGACAGAGCTTAGAAAACGTCAAGAGAAAGACATTGCAGGGGTTCGTTTTGATGAGATCAATTATTTTGATGACTACACCGTGATTAATTTGCTACCTCGTTGCCATGACGAGCATCTGTTCACTGCTTTTGGGGTCCAGCGTTTCTATTCCGCTCCTTTACTGCTTCATTATCTTCTCAACTTTGGACACTTTAGGGGTATTTGGAATTATCTGGACCGAATACTGAAGACCTTTTACAAGCTCTTTAATCAGGAAATTTGGTTGGAATTTATTGTTACTATATGCATTTATATTTTTTTTAATATTGCCCATCTACTCTTTATATGATGCAATTTCATTGTGTTGCATTAAATTCAGTACTAAAGTATCAATATTTACTTTTTTGTTTTTTTAATTCAATTTATCTGCAATCTTTTAAGAAGTACGTAGGTCAAGCTAGGGTATGACAAACTTTTTTTACACTTAAATAGAGGTTGATTTGTTACTTTTGCCACGTGTTTTAAAAGAAAACATATATATATATAATTGTTTTTTATTTGAAACAAAATGCCATGTACCCTATTAGTTGCAACTACTGATATTATTGTTCCTTATCCATCAATAAATAAAATCTTTTATTTACCACTGCGTTGTCTCATCAATTTGTCTTGTTAACTTTACCCCTATCCAGGTTGCATATGTAACGGACAATACAAAATTCGTGTGTCTTTCTTTGTTTCTACTTTATTACTCGGATCGTCACTATCAATCTCCTGTTGCGCTGCATCCTGAAATGTTTCCAATCTGTTTCCATTCTAGACTTATATAGGAATCTCTGTTAGTATGTGCATATACAGCGCCTTCCTGTGCTGGCTGCATCCATACTTGCTCACTTATAACCTCTATGGATGAACCAAACTTCGTCGTGAATCGGCATTCTACCACTTTCAGAAATTGGTTTCAGATAACAAAGACTTCAACGACAAAAAAAAATTTTTATATGGCTATGCTTCACATTTGAATCTATGAGGTAGACTTTTTAGGTTGTGGGTCATATCTGTTATTTCCTAAACCACTGTACTAAAGTCTATTATCTGATCTCATGTTATTTCATAAGTAATTTATTTTTTTTTGTATAGCATTTCCTGCTATTGAGGGGACGAATTACAGAAAAGCCTAAGCCAACCAAAATATGATACAACGTTGTTTTACGTTAGACCTATGTAATTCACAACATTGGGTAGGCGATGGCTCTGTTTCTTTTTATAACTCAGGACACTTGTTTTTAAATAGAAATGGTTACAGTCACAGAACAGGTATTTGTAGTTGGACGTAATAGTCCTAACGGAATAATTTTAGTCTCTTGTTCTTCTTCAGCTTTACTGCTATAGGTAAATCTCTGAAATTAATCAAAACACAAAGTAAACAGTGAGGAGGGGTGCATTTTTGAACTGAACCCCTAGTGGTTGACAGTTATTACTGCTTCGCTCAAGAAGTTACGACTACCTAAAGTCGTACAGTCAGAGTTTTCAAATTTTAGTGGGGAGGTTTGGGCAATAAACAATTACTTCTTGTAACAAGAGAGTTTTAGGTTTTGTGTCAAGCGACCAAGCAAACTACGTTATAAAATCTTTATGCCGTCTATTTATACACTGTGTACTGCAGCTTATTGCATAACCTAGATACGTAAGGCAATGTAAACGAATTACAACTCCTAGACGTTTTATCTAATGAGTTATACGCTATATTGGCTATACATTTTACTATTAGGGTTTGCATTATGATGTTATTACTGTGTTGCACTTACTATGTTCTATAATTACCTCCGCCGTCCTTATTAAGCAAGTTCTAACACAAAGTCCTATCTACATATTTGTAAGTCGTCCGTCTTTCCGTGTTGTTTTCTATTGAGGTAAAACAATAACTACACCGTCCTCCTCAAGCAAGTCCTGACACAATGCTCTTTCTACATATCGTATGTACTCTTCAATCCATGATTCCTTACAAATAAAGTCGGGACTGAGTTTAAATATTCTACTGGAACCCTGTTTATTATTGACTTTAATCTGCAAAGAAGGAGAAAAGATTCTATTTTTATCCTCACTAAATAACCTTTTTAAGGTGTCTGTTACTTTGCTGCATATAGAAGCAAGTAAAAACTCTTTCGCTAATTGTCTAGGCAAGTTATATGAAATTCCGTCTATCGAAACTGTTAACTGCTCATCAGCCCTGACGTTGTAGTTCAATTCAATACTCACTTTAAATAAATAAATAATCTTATATATACAGTTAGAAATATGCGCTTCATAGTATGCATACGCTAAATTGCAAAACCCACACCAATGTAAATCTTTATAATGCATATTTACTTCCTGTATAGTTTTCATCATGTAACAACACCCTGGATAATAACACCACAATGCTCTTGGTGATAAACTCATAATTTTATCTTGCAGGCAAGTATAATTGCTCCAAGAATGTATGCTCGCAACTGTCCTTTTTGCACCTTTCTAGTGTCCAATATCAACACACATATTATTTAACATCTAACTACGAATACAAAGTTATAAGTTGAAATGGAATAAAAGGAATTCAAAGAAGAAATGTAATATTGCGCAAAAACTCCTGATTAGGATTTAATCTTCGCTTTCTTGCACATTTAAACTAGAGCCAATTTAGAAAATGTTCCCGGGTTTCTAGGCACCACTTTGTAACCCTTTTTTTCGATTTGCGTTACTTAAATTACTATAGGGTACGATCATATATATGGTAAGAGGTAGGTCGTATTTACGATAAGCATGCCGAAGAAGGTGAAAGTGAAAGAGCGATATTATACGGAACTAAAGGATGTAATGCGCAAATTACCTTACCAATTGTACTTCGGACTTCTTTGAGAGCCTTTTCAGATCCTATAAAAGTAAGTAAGACTTCCTTCGTGTACGCAATGATGCGCAGAGATGCGGACGTTAGACTGGATTCACTTTGGGACCTACAAAACGTGGGTTAAACTCCGGGAAGGTCGTAGTTACTTCAGCTAATCCAATTCTCAGATAACTTTGAGTTGACGCTGTTGTGTAAGCTGCCTTATATGGTTTAATGCCGTACTAGACTAATATTTGCTTGTGTTATATATTAATTGATAACTGATCAAGTAGAGTACGTTG
The DNA here is from genome assembly GCA_949802685.1 of Dicyrtomina minuta. Lineage (NCBI taxonomy): Eukaryota > Metazoa > Arthropoda > Collembola > Symphypleona > Dicyrtomidae > Dicyrtomina > Dicyrtomina minuta. The sequence continues at coordinate 147,580 of CATKUY010000009.1, forward strand.
ACAAGGAGTTTAATTTCCGTTAAAAACGCGTTCCAAAAGCCGCGGCTTCTTTAAATTAATGCAATTAAATGTCCAATCAGGTGTGACGATTTTGTAAGTCAATCAATATATTATTTTATATTTATTTTATTAATCAATAAATTGAATACTCTCTGGACTTTGAGTAGACTTAAATAAATCCAAGTTACAAGAACAAAAAAAAGTTAAAAAAATGATCGTGAAAATTAGTACAACTCCTTACAGGTAATAATCAGAAAACAGACTCCCCGAATCTCGCCGCTTCCTCCGTTTTATATAATATTCTAATTTCATCCTTAAGTCCTATCACTATACGGTTCATGTCACTGTTCCTTCCAATCAAATCCCTTTTAGAAGACGCCAAGGGAGGACTTCCTTTGTTCTTCTCAGTCTCCCTTAACAACAGGATTTGGAGACAATTAGCATATAAAGTAACAGGACATGTTTGAAATCGAGGCTTTTCCTGAACATAAAGTTACGGGACATGTTTATGATCAAGGCTCTTCCTCAGCTCTGTGATTGTTCCAGGGATCTTTCACATCCCGTGGACGCCAATATTTAAACCCTTGCTAGGTCTGTAAATATTCCTAGAGTTTTACAATTTATCTTATCTCCAATCTAATTGTTATTAAGGGATTTCTCAAATTTCGTCGGTACTACATTGAAAACTTTAAACATTTAAAACCCTTTCAGGGTTTGTAAACGTAACATACTATATACAAACTATTCCCTGTGGAGGCAGTTACAATGCATACTCTTATAATTAGGTTAATTGCATATTTTATTTAACGTACCTGTTTATAATTTAAATTTATTTGAATTATTGAAATCACGTGGTCTTACATGTTTTAAAAAAAAATCAAAATTTTCTACTTTTTCTCTTTTTATAAAGTGTAAAATGTTGCTTTCACGTGTTTTTAAAAATTGCAAATTGTTGCAAATGTAAGTTTCAATAAATTAAATAAAATGCTCTATTTACATGTGTTTGGAAAATGTAAGCTGTTATATTTACACCTATTTTTTAAGTTAATATTTAATCCTACGCAGAGGTTAAAAATCACAAAATCTTGTATTTGCATGCGACTGAAAAGTGTAAACTCTAATTAAATGTTTTATAATGACTATGGTGTCTCTATCTTTTTATGGGTAATGCATTTTGATTGCATTTAAATATTTATTTACTCCAGCGGAGATTTCAAAGCTACGTGAGTTATGCCGTGAAGTGCAAGAAATATCTTCCAATAACTCATTAGCCACAGATGTGGTTTGTTGTCATTCAAATCTGCATACTTTGTTGTATGTATTAATCTGCATTTGCATAAACTATTATCAGAATTTACAAGAGCAATGCCCATTTTGAATGCAAATACCAATAAAGTTGGTCTTTTAGTTTTTGAATTAAATTGAATGTGAACAGTTCAAACTCGTTGTACATGGTAAGTAGTATTCACTATTTGCATCGTCATGTTTAGGGGCGGACTGGGATTTAAAAACGGCCCTGGAAAATTTATATCGAGCGCCCCAAGATGGCGGCCAAGATGGCGGCTACGATAGCGTCCAAGATGGATGCCAATATAACGGCCAAAAGGGTGGCTGAAATAGCGGAAACGTTTGCGGCAAATATAGCAGCATACAGTGCGGCAACGATATCTGCCTAATTGGAAGAAGTAATTGTTGCCAAGATGGCTGCCAAAGTGGCTACTTAAAGGGCTGCCGAAATTGCAGCTAAGATATCCGCTAAGATAGATATTAAAGTAGTTTTCAGTAGTAATTTCAAACCAGGTGTTCTTAATTGTTGCTCAGTAGCGTCATTTTATTATAGTGACTCAGGGCCGGCATTAAATGTGGTTCAGATGATCCGTTAAACCAGGGCCGAGCTTCATTAGGGGCCGGGCTTGGGTTACAAAATATTAAAATTAATTACTAGTTAATACATTACATAAACATTAAAACTGCATGCCAAAAAAAATACCTATAATACTTCAGTATGTTATTACATTGCATTTTTTTATCATTTTTTTACCTAGTTTACAACAACTAACAAAAGTGTACTTCAAAAAATAACAGCAACTTGTTGGGGATATAAGTTACGAAAATTTCGTTAGTTTAATTTAATGCTCGATCGTATGTCTAGAGCCAAAAATGTTTAACAAAATATTATCTTTCCCTAAATTGTTCCACGGCCTTTTTTAGAGCTTGCAGAGAAATAATCAATTTTCCTAAAATCAAATTGATAAAAAAACAAGAATTTACATTTTCTTAAATTATTTAAGAAAATGTAAATTCTTGTTTTTTAATAAAAAGAATCTTATAATTTGGGCCCTAAAGATGTTTGTTTCATATTTTCAAAACGCATTTAGGATTTTGACAAAAACCTGAAATTACTTTGTAGTTAATTCACTTATGATTAAAGAAAACTTGAATTTTATTAAAATCAGAAAATAACAGTAAAAATTATAGGGTGAAAGAGTTTTAAAATTTGTCTTTTATTAAACTTTGGTGGGTCACCGTGACCAAACAACGCAAAATGCACTCCAGTTACTCTGGATCTGTGCTGTTTAAAAATAGCATGATTTTGTGAAATGGGCGTTATTGAAATGTAGGTGTATTTCTCGTCATTTGCTTGTTAACAATACTTTCAACATCCTAATCCAAAAACAAATGAGCTGTTTTATATAATTAATCTTTATTTCATATCATAAGCTTTGCTTTGAGAAAAAAATAAAAATTGAACACATGCAATTTATTGTTTACACAATTTAGCAAAACATAGCAAAGCCTATAGAATCTAAGAAAACCATTACATAATTTTTTAATAAAAATTAATTTGAAGCGTAATATTTGAAATGTTATGGAAGCTCACAAAAACAGTACTAGCTACATTGCTGTAATTATAATTAAAACAATTTATTTCGAATAAAACATGATACTGTTGTAAAACCTCCACACATGGCTAGTCTTGGCAGCAAGATATCCATGCGGCCGCTTTGGGTGCCGGAATTCACAAAGGAGCGAAATTTTGACTAGCAATAGAAATAGTTTCCGATAAGTTAAACTTTTTCCAAATATAACATTTAAAGTCTGTTTCGCTAATGGAACTTTAGATCGCCAAAAATTCCAAGCAAACGCTTGTGATGTCCTTGTGTATGCAAATAAAACGTGTGGTGTTCTTTTGTTTTATAAGAAAACATTTGTGATGTCTTTGTGTATTTTAAATAAAAGTTTGTAACGTCCTTGTGTATGTCAAGTAAACGTGCGGTGTGCTTGTGTTTGCCAAGAAAACACCTGTGATGTCCTTGTGTACTTCAAATTAACGTTTGTAAAGCCCTTGTGTATGTCAAGTAAACGTGTGGTGTCCATGTGTTCGACAATAAAACTTCTGTGCTTTTCTTGTGTATTCCAAGCAAACACTTGTAATGTCCTTGCGTTTGCAAAAGAAACGTCTGGGGTGTCCTTGTGAATTCCAAATAAGCATTTGTGATGTCTTTGTGTATGCCAAGAAAAATTATGGTGTCCTTGTGTTCGACAATATCACGTATATAGTGTCCTTGTGTATTCTAAAGAAACTATTGTGACGGCCGTGTGTGTGCCAAGGAACTGTGTGGTGTCCATGTGTTAGACAAGGAAACGTTTGTCAAGTCCTTGTGTATGCATAGAAAACGTTATTTGTGTCGTTTTGTGTATGCCAAGGAAACTTTTATGGAGTCTTTGCGTTTACTAAAAAAACGTTTCTAATGTCCTTGTATATGTCATGGTAATCTTTTTGATGTCCTTTTGTTTGCCACAAAAACGATTTCAGCGAACTAAAAAAACTACATGATTACAACATAGTTTACTAGCGATGAAGGCCCTAATCAGAAGCTAGACCAGGATCGGGCTTCATGTTGCGCCGGGCCTGAGGTCAACCAAGTAACCGAAAATGTTAAAAGAGATTAAAAGCTAAGAAAATCGGAAAAAAATATTTGTATTCGTTGCTGGTGTTAGATTTTAGTGAGGTTTATGAATCCAAGTCTTTACTCTAGAGAGGGAAAAATTGAGCAACTGCCAGAGGTCACTACGAATCAGTAGCATTAGGACATCACTAAGCAGATCAATGCGAATTATTTGCGGTGTAAAAAAAGGATGAGCAATGTCTAGAATTTAGAATACATTAAAAATGTAATATTATTGACCTTGCTTAACCAGTTTAATTATAATATCTATAATATTTGATATTTTGATTTCAAAATAAAAACATAAATTTTAATCGTTAGGCTCTACTAACAAAAATTCATCACACGCACCTTAAACACTGGTATTGCAGTTATTACATCACACAGTTCAGAGGAAAAAAAATTCAAAATAATGGTGAGAAATTACACAAACAAACAAAGGATTTGAGCCATATTTTGTAGTATTTTGTGGCTATTAAATTTTTACTAGATTTCTTTTCTTTGGGAAAAGGCTGCATTGTTCTACGCTTTAATTTAAAATCAAGGTTGTTATAAATAATTTAAGAATTGACCAAAAATTCGAAAACTGTGATTTATGTTAGTTAGGCCATTTTGTAACTCGTTCTTAGCCGATGTAAATAAATAAGTTGTCAAACAAATCTCCCAGAACTTGTCTTTGTTTTGATGTATTGCTTCATTGCTTGTTATATTCGAATAATAAACTAGGCTTTTATACCCTGTTAGAAATGGCCCATCCTTTGCAATGTTTTTTTGATTTTGCAGAAATCTAAAACCAACTTTTTAGATATTATGCTAGAGATCACAAAATTTCAAATGTTTTGAAAATCGTACAGGAATTTTAGGAGGTACGGCGCGGCATGTGTTTAGAAAAAAATAAGAAAATCAATTTTTTAAAGAATGTAGTTTTAAAAAATTCCGCGTCTGAAATATTTTTAAAAGATGGGTATTTCTTTGTGTATAGGATTGTAAGCCCAGGGAATTGCAAGAACACTTAAATTCGCATAATGGTATTATTTTAAAAACTCACTGCTTTCACATTGAAATATAAATGTTTTTCCCTTTAAGCTATGTCAAATATTCGAACGTAAATATTTTTGGCGCGCAAGCAGTGTGTTCGATTGCTTCCGAAATTTTCACTCCAGCTCATCTTTGCATTAGTATTTGCCGCAAAACGTTTAAGGAATTTTAGTAAATACACTTTCAGTATGGTGTTTCAACGTACCCCACTGTCGGAATTCATTACAATATCCCTTATATTGTCAGTGAAGAACGAAAACAGCCCATATCAATTTTTTTCTGAAAGCAAAATGACTCAAATCCATGTATGTCCTCGCAGAAGGCTGAGTCAATGCGAATACAAAATGCACTAGGTTCAAGTTTGGACAGACATTTTTGCATGAATTTAAACGCGTGGAAATAAATGGACTTAGGTCATCTTGTTTTTAGTACGTTTTACGATAAGCCTACTTTTGGGCCGGTCTAGTCTGGGCTGGTGCAATTTAGTATGGGCCGGTCTTGTGTGTGCTGGTCCAATCTGATATGGGCTGGTATAGTGTCAAGTCGTTCAGACTAGTGTGGGCCGGTCTCGTCTGGGCTGGTTTAATTCAGTAGTGGTCTAGTGTGGGGTGTTTCAATCTAGTCTGGGCTTGTCCAATCTAGTAGGGGCCGGTCTCGTCTGGTCTAGTGAAATATGGTATGGGCCGGTCTGGGCTGTTCTGGTCCCAGCCGAGGTTATGATTTTATAAGTGAAACTGCATTATTACGTACCTTATATTGAGCTATTATATTACACATAGAGCAGCCCATATTGACCATTAGTTTTGATCATGTTCATCAACCTAATAATGATGTTGGAGATATGAACGGTTTTATAACCTACTATTCCACTTATATTCCACTTAATTAGTACAGACATAATCATTTAGTTTGAAATATTTTTAATCGAGCAAGCGGCCCTTTGGAGCCGCGGCCCTTCTGGGATTTTCCAGATTTCCAGACCAGCCAGTCCGCCGCTGGCAGTGAGTATTAGAAATAAAACATAATACAGTGACAACCGATACAGTGACTGTAGGGCACTGTAGTTCTCGTTATTTTATCGGTGTCGGTATTTAGCTCATTACTGATGACTGGTCGTAATAGTCACTGACTGGTGACTGGATACTGTATTGGTGCTAAACATAGAGTCAGATAGTGTGTCAATCAGGCAGTCAGTTCATGTTTATAGTAATAAAACTACATTTTACTGTCAACTGTAATTTTTAAACTGTGGTTATCAAAATTCAAGATCGTGAATAATAAAGTTAATCAGTCAGTGGCGTAGCCAGGATTTTTTCGCGGGTAGGCCAGATTCGTATACACCCCCCCCCCTCCCCTTCATGCAAATTGTTTTTCAACGTTTACTGCCAAATCGGACTATAATGAGGACTGACATTTTTAGTCCCGATTAGCCTAGTTCCCGCTTAACCATTAAAGGGATTTCCCAATAAAGCGAAAGTTAATTACAATTTTAAAATTTATTTTAATTAGAGTTAAAAATGTAAAGGACAAGATATTTACAACGTTGTCAAAATATAGTTATGGAGACGAGACTCAATGAAATAGTTAGCTATTGCAGTTTGCATCGTTTTAATTTCATTCTGAACACATATTAAAAAGATTCAAAATGTTTTCTTCAGTAATTGTATATGCTAAAAAAATGAATGGAGTTTTTGTTTCATTTCGATTTTTAACGAAATTATTAAAGTTATAAATTGCTAATGATAGTTAAATGTAATCCAAACTTACTTTTACGTTTTTACTTGTTTCTACAGGCTATTCTTAACCGATTTTGATAAAATTTTGAGTTCTTTCATAATTATCACAATATTTAAAAAAAATTTAATTTCAAAGATTTTAAAAATATAAAAATTGCAAGTTTTTTCAAAAATCCGATTTTGTATGAAGAGCCCCTAAATCATTGATATTTTTTCAAACAAAACCATTTTTGAAATAAAAGAAAGCACATTTAGATGGTTTAATAATCTTGAGAAAATAGAAAAACATACAAATTCTGTAAAAATTCGAAAAAAAACAGGGTAACAAAAACTCTATTTCTTTTAACATTATATTTAAAACTTTTGAAGCAAATTTTGATTTTTTCTGAACCTTGTACGTTTGTTTTTCACACGAAGTTCAAAAGGATTAAAATTCTTTTAATTGTATAATATTTTTAAAATACATTCGGGGCGTTTTCAAACTCAATTTAACTCTGAACAAATCTTCTAATTTTGGGGATCATTTGAAATTTAAAACACATCATTTTTAAAAAATGTTAAAACTTTTTTTTAAATCCTAGAACTTTTTTTTGAAAAACTATTGCGACGATTAACAATTTTTAATTTTATCACAATCTGTTAAAAAATGTCACTGCAGATACTATTAAAAACCTAAAAACATTCCAGTAGCAGATATTAAAATTCCCATTCTGAAAATTAATTATGCCATTATGCTACTTCAATTTGTTTACAAGGTCTTCTTAGAAAAAATAGATTAGACAGTTTTACTTTCCCCGCTTGTGACTCTTTCTTTCAGGATTTAGGTCCTCTGATACGAATTTTATTTTTTTTTAATGAAATGAATTTTTCATAATTATTTACTTTAATGAGTTGTTTTACTTTCGGTTTATCTTCACAAATTGTTGTGAGCTATACAAAAATATCTTAAACATTATTTTTTGAATTTTAAAATAATTAAAAATTACGTTTTTGATAAATAAATATTGTAAATCCTCACCACAGAAAACCAGTGTAAGACACGGAGCCGGTGACCGGTAGGACCGATCGCACTGACCGAAGCTCCGGTCAGTAAAATCAAAAACATAGCAGGCACGCTCGGGCTCATTTTTTTTTCTCGAAGCTCATCGATGCGCAAAAAGCACTAATAGCTCATAGAGCTTTTAGAGTCCTGAAATTTGATATCCGTAGTGGGGTATTTGAGCCCAAAAGTGTAAGAGTGACCGATATGTCGTAAAGGTTGTTTTGGACTCATACTGTCATAACAAAAAATATCAGAGATACTGTGTAATGTAAAAGTTTGATGAAATATAAATATATTATATTATTGTATACGATAGTAATTATATATGAATCACACGGGATATAAGATAAAAGTAATAGTCAGCGGTACGAGTAAGTGATGATTACTAGTAATAATAGTAATAGTAATATTTGTTTAATATTAGTTAATTAATTAATTAATATACTGATACCTATACCCTGTGTTGTGGTGTGGCGGACTGTGGCGGCAGTGGCGGGGACGGTGTGAGGTGTCGGTGTCAGTGGTGTCACAGTGAATTAAGTATAAGGTTTCTGAATTAATATACTGCTGATACCTATACCCTGTGTTGTGGTGTGGCGGACTGTGGCGGCAATGGCGGGGACGGTGTCAGGTGTCGGTGTCAGTGGTGTCACAGTGAATTAAGTATAAGTTTTCTGGCTGATGGCTACTGTGCTACAGTAGTAATGTATGTACTGTATCTTTATATATACATGAAGTTAGGTTGATTTATTATGGGCTTGAGAATAAAATTTGTAATTTCAACTATAAAACTTCTGTTGAATTTAATTACAAGAAAATTAAAATAACTGTTTTTGGTGAAACTGAGCCCGAGCGGGATAAAAATTGCAATAATTAAATGTCGATAAATGTGAGTCTTTACTAAACTCTACTCTACACCTCACCACGGAGACGGCGCACCAGATAAAGAGTCGACTCTTTCTGGATGTTGTTACATTTGACAGTTTTGACACATGTATTAATTACTGGGGGTATTATTTAGTTGTTTGAGCAGCATGTAATTTAAATTTTTTTAAATATTAAAAATTCGCATTTTGGGCGAACGTTTAATCACGAATTCCCACCATTAATTAAACCACTGCCAAAGTTGCTAAAGCTAAAGCTTGAGCAAACACCAAAGCCCACACACTAACACTAAAACCTTTTCATTTTTCATAAAATACAATTAAACGTGGAATTTGAATTAATCAACAATTATTTACTAATCATGTTTATTTTTATCTGCGCAATTTTAATTATTTTGAATCGTTTGCATTTTTAAATAAAGTTAATGTGTCATTGTTAACAAATTTGGTGTTAATGGCTTAATAGCTACAAAATTGCGGTATTAAAAAATTAAAAAATGTCAAATTCAATATTTTATTTTTTAAGCATTGTTGGTGCATTTGAATGTTGCAAGTTGCATACATATATTGCATGCAAAGGCGCATACTTCATACTGAAACCGAAAAAATGATAATGACTGTGGAGTGTGAACACTGGGCACAGCTGAGTGCACATGCTGCAACTACTAATTTTAAATTTTAATATACGCTTTTGTAGATTTATGTACGCTTATTATTAATGTAATCGTGTCATAACATAACCATAAATAAGTACTGTGCAGACACTGGATAGAAGTGTCCCGCTGTGTGGCTGTACCACTGACAAACTGAACACTAAATTAACTAAGTAGCACTAATAGATTAAATGCATCAGATAGCTTAGTAGCTTACTCTTTTTTACTTACGCATCCCGAGCGGGATAAAAATTGCAATAATTAAATGTCGATAAATGTGAGTCTTTACTAAACTCTACACCCCACCACGGAGACGGAGCACCAGATGAAGAGTCGACTCTTTCTAGATGTTGTTACATTTGACACATGTATTAATTACTGTGGGTATTATTTAGTTGTTTGAGCACTATGTAATTTAAATTATTTTAAATATTAAAAATTCGCATTTTGGGCGAACGTTTAATCACAAATTCTCACCATTAATTAAACCACCGCCAAAGTTGCTAAAGCTAAAGCTTGAGCAAACACCAAAACCCACACACTAACACTAAAACTAAAACCTGCGGACTAACACCAGTTTAGAATTTATTTGGTATGATTTTTTAAGTTTTCAGTTGGTCAGTTATCAGTTCTAGAGGATTTGAGGACATTCTTTGTTCATAATTTTATTATTACAACTGGCTTACTGCCTAGGTGTGCAGCAAATTCGAGCAAATACGTAAACCATAGCGAAAAATAGTGAACATACAAATTAAAAAGTACAAACAATTGTTCGTATAAAAAAACGTAACAGTATTGAACATTTTTAACAATTACATTAACACCATCCTACAGCTTACGGCATAGTACTATAGTTTATGTTTGATTAACAAAGTCCTTTTTATAAACTTTTGTAATTATATAAACGCAATCAATTTAAAATGATCAGCAGTAAAACAGAAAAGTGTGTGGAATTAGAAGTTCTAAAACCTGTGTTGCGAACTACGACTATATTAAAATCTACAGCAGCAGGCAGTGCTAAGGTACAACTTGGAAGAAACACATCCCATTGCGTAGGTGCAGGCGTTGTCCGGGATTTGGAACCGGAACCTACACCGGCGGAGGTTGACCTTGAATCCAACAATATTGATACATATCGAAATGTGTCTCGCTTACTGTCTTCTCGTTCTTTAACACCATCTGCCTCACAAACAGAAACTGAAATGAGTTGCAACTCCAATAACGACCTGCCACTAAATTTGTGCATGAAAGATGGACCACAAATTAATACTAAAAAGATACAAAAAAAGATTCGACACCATCTGAAACATGTTCAAGTCGGTTTCAAAATGGATTGCCGAGTGAGCCTAATCCAACTAAAGGGGGGCCAAAGCCAAATGGTAATTTATTGTCATCTAAAAAATCTAAATGTAAATCCAATTCTTTAAGTTTATCATTCCCTAATGAGATGTCGGCAACTGATACGGCAACGTCGTCTACTGCAGCTGTTGGTGTTAGTGTTGGTGTATCAACTGTAGCAAATACACCATATTCAAACGGCAAGAGCACTACCCTTTCAGAAAAGGAAAACCAAATAATTGGTATTGGTACTAGATCAGTTGTAGATTCAGATTCTAATGAAAATAGTAGACAGATTTTACTGGCTTCAGAAAGCCCTAATAGTAATGACGATCCGTTTTTAGAATATCTTAAATCCCATCACTCTTATGGAGCAGATCATACAAACCCATCTGACTCTGGTCTTAACCCTAGCGGCCCTAGCCTTGACCTTGACTGCCTTGATGAAGGCAAAGGCGAATCAGACCTTTGTAAAAGTAAACGTAGAGGGAATAATCAAGTAAAAATAAAACAATATTCAGACTGCGCCAAGAAATTTAAGAGTGTGAAAAATATTCCTATGAGAATAATTAGGCAGCAATTTGACTTTTCAAAAAACGGTGCATTTGTTTGCAAAATACGAAATTGTTTTAGTGTTGTAAAACACTCACAGTCTCTGCGTAGACACTGGTCCACTCATGTAAGTAAACAAGAAGAAGACAACGTAGATCTTTATCAATACCAAAATTCCCGAAATGAATTTGATGATGACAGTGACAGTGACAGTGCCAACAATGATCAAGGCAATCAGGAAAATCAGGATCAGACTAATCATAGTAGTCTTACTAGTGTTATTACTGTTAGTGATTCAGTTTACAACGCCGAAACTCCAGATATTTCTATGCCAAGGCCAGTGTCCCCAGTCACTCCAGTGACTGAAGTGACTCCAGACCCAGTTTCAGACTTTTCAGACTCAGATAGGCAAAGTATTACTCATACTGAAAAGCCTAGTAAAGTTAATGGTAAGCTTAAGAAAGTATATCAGTGTTCTATTTGTAACATAACTATTACTAGAAAGGATAATTACAAGCGTCATGTAATGACACATAATAGGCGTAGGCATCAGACTGGTGAAAGGAAAAATAATAATAAGGACAAACTTACTAATTACGGCTACGATATCAGTAGTGAAAGTGAAGGCGAAGGATCCTCTGACTTTTCTGATTTTAGTTTTGGTTCTGGATCTGAGCCGTCTGAGTCTGATTCAGAGACAGAGATGTCAAATGTTGTGCATAAACAAGGTGTAAAGCGAAAAAAAGGGAAAGGAAAATTATTGTCACAAAAACAACTACTTCTTGACGAGGATGACCTAGAGTAAATAATGTGTTAATACTTAAATTTATATTGTTGTATATTACGGAATATTACTTTTTTGTCCATTGTCCAATTTAAGATTTTATTTAATATTTTTATTTTATTTTAATTTCGTTGGTAAATATTGAGTGAGATAATGCAGAATTAAGTTAAGTTTAATTTTTAATTAATAATTTTAATTTTAAGTTATTATTATTTAAATCTTTTTTTCCATTAAAAGTTATCAAATTGTTAATAATTGTAACTACAAACACAAAAACCTAATAATAATAAAAAATTAAAAATAAAATGTCCTTTGGTGTTTGTGTGTATTATATATTATTTATGCATTTATTGATTTATTTTCATTTTTATGGTATTGTTTTATGTGAGTCTTGACTAAACTCTACACCCTACCACGGAGACGGAGCACCAGATAAAGAGTCGAGGTAAATGGGCCAGACACTAAAAACGCACTTACCTAATTTAGTGCATGAATATCTTTATTTACCCGATTACGTATACACAGCAACAGTGCTAAAGCTTTAGCTATTTAGTGATGCAATTAATCTAGTGCACAACCTATTGTAGTGCACAGTTGGCTACGGCGTTGCAATTCCGTAGGTTTACAAGTTGGTGTTCGCGCTAACTACTAAGTGTTCACATTACTATTACCTTCAAATTGTCTTCTATCAGTGTTATCTGATGGAGCCGGATACAAATAACGCTACTTATATAAAAAGTATGTCACATTGTAGAAACGGCAAATACATAAGACTAAAATTACTTAAAGTAGAGCACATCTCACATTTAGGTGATAGTATTGAATTCCACTAATTGTAATTCTTACTCATTGAATTAATTACCCTGGTTCATAGTTTAAGTGGCGTGTTATTTAAAATAATTTTAAAAATAAGAGGCCGACTTTTTAGTCAATTACAAATTATTTAACAATTACAGTTTGTAATTGTATATAGTTGGTGTTGTAGCATGCTTTAACATATTTATTATTTGCATTTTTAGGTATTATAGAAAATTTTGCATCTAAAAGTGTAATGCCTCATTACATGAAATAAATATGAATTAAAAAATTTAGTGTTAATAGTGTGGTAGCTAAGCCATAATTGTATTTAGGAATTTAATAATTTTGTCCTAAATTTATGTTTGTATTAAGTGTAAACATAGTGCTGTAGCAAAGTGCATAGTACTGCTACTCTTGTATTGTGAATAAAATGCCTGCATGGTGCGCACACCGCTAGCATATAGCTCATACACCGCCTTCAAAGTGCATTGAGAAGATCAGTGACTGTAATGCACACATTAAAGAGGGTGACCATTTGTGTGGTGCATTGCGCTGATAAAAGTGGGTGACTGTTAATGTTTTAATAATAAAATGTGGTGACTGCCCGAAATTATTTTTTGAAGCAACACACGACCTGGCGAATGTCAGTGCCTACGAATGTCAGCCAAAAAGTAATGTCTGCTGACTAAAAATATCCTAAATAAAAAACATAAAATGTTTGTATGTATATGATGTGTGCACCAATCACCGTGTTTCTTATTGGTTTTATTAATATGTTAAAAATTTCAGTGTTTTTTGATTTCATTCCAAATTGTGTTATTAAATATTTTAACTTTTGAATATTATTCAAATTAAATTCAATAATGTTTTAAGAAGTATTATAATTCTACTCTAATTTTTGAATATTAGGTGGAATTTTTAGAATAAAGTTTAATTAGGAATTTAATCAATTATATATATATATTACTAATTATAAGCACGACAATTTTATGTTCGTTGCCTAATATTTTAATGTTTATCAAAATGTGTCCTACCATAACCATGAATAATACAGACGCAGATATTTGATATGTTATATTTAATATAATTATATATTGTATATTGTTAATGCATAATATATTATATATAGCTACATACAATGCAAAGCTAATAGGCTAATACAAATTATATTATAATTTATTATTCAGTGATTTTATGCTGTTTTATTTTGCCAATAATGTTAGTGTTTATTATTTATTTATAAATTTAATATGCTATTACCATTACCACTCTGTTATGCATATTAGTAATAGTCTTCAACATTATCCTTTAACAGTCATTAAATTGTTTGACGTGACAGTTTTAATTAATAATTGTTACTAGAAACACAAAAACATAATAATAATAAAAAATTAAAAATTAAATGTCCTTTAATGTTTGTGTGTATTATATATTATTTATGCATTTATAGATTTATTCTCATTTTCATGGTGTTACGCCAAGTAGTATTAGTATAAGTCATATCGTAAGTGAAGATGCAAAGTGGCCCAAGTCCAGTCCTCGCGTAAACGTAATCTGGCACAAGTCCATACGTTTCTTAGATGCAGTGTGGCACAAGTCCATGAAAACCAATGTGATGGCATTAGGCCACCTATGGAACGTTGTACGTTTCGCTTACTTACATTCTCAAACTTACTGGTAGCTCAAACAGGCTGGCATCGAAAGTACGCACGTACGTTCCTATGTTGCTAATTGGTTGTCTTCAGTTTAAAGCTTTTCCTCTGCTCATTTGTCTTATTCTGCCAAACTGGCAACATATAGTTAATTCGAGAAAACTACTGGTCATCTGACTCGGAATCACAGGAATTTGAAAATAATTTTTAGTCATTTCTAGTTCGAAAAAATTATTTGCGATACAATTCTATCCGCCCAGGGAAAAAAACAGGTGATCTAGTTGTTAATTTAAATGCTTTAAAATACGAACCCCATGGAATACATTCATTCAAGACCAATTTTAAAGATGACTGAAAACCACTACCATCAAAAATCGCACGTCTTGTCCCATCATCAATATTAACCCTTGTCTTCATAAACTACCTCTACCAATTCCTAATCGATAATAAATACCACAATTTGCAAGATCTAAAACGGAAAATTCTACGAACGTGTCACTCATTTTATGACTCCACTATTAAAAATGTGTGTGAATCTAGTTAACTTAATTCAATTGTGATATTTTGTTGCTTCGCAGCGTCAATTTTAGATACATAAATATTATATTCATATTTGTTATTTAAAATGTTTAAAACTCATAAAAAAGCATATTATTAACCATAAAATTGAAAATTTAGCGTTAATATTAATTTTAATTTCTCGATTAGCGATTGAAATATTACTATTTTTCGGTTCAAAATGAAAAAAGCATGCTTAAACGCATTCATAACGTTTAAACCAAACCCTTGCGTAGCTGCCATTTGTTTCGATGGACTTAGGCCAGATTGCATTTAAGAAACGTTTGGACTTGTGCCACATTACTTTTAAGCGAGGACTGGACTTGTGCCAGATTGCACCTTCACTTACGATATTTGTACAAGTCTTGAACATTTTTTGTAGGTAGGTAGAATTTACTTCCAGTACCTAGGGGGTTGGCTCAGATTGGGGGAGATTGAGGTAAAAGCTCAATGAGGTGGAAAAAATTTTCCCTCAAAAAAGGAAGCGGGACCGGAGGAGGTAAAATCGATAAAAAGAACGGCGTTGAACGATTTCCCTCCTCCGGGCTCAGCCGGGCTCAAATTAAGGTAGTTTTTTTAAGAAAAAGGGACCCTCGGTCAATTTTTTTTAAGGGCTCGTTAGGGACCGATTGACTTGCACTGCAGAAAACCGCAAAAATTTCTCATTTTCTGCGAAACAATTTTTTTTTGAAATTTTAAAAACCCAGAAACATCTTTCTGGGCAACGTTTTAGAAATCACAAAACTACTCACAAGGTATTAATAAACGCCTAAAAAATTAATTAAGCAAAATGTTTTGCGCACCTATTTAGGCATTTTATACCCCATTCTACTACAGTGGAATCTCGATTTACTGGCCTCTGAAGGGACCGGGTTTTTTTGGCCGGTTTAATGTTGGGCCATTATACAGATACAGGCCGATGGCCATTATACAGATTATATAAATTAATAAGTGAATTTAATTGAATTCAGTATTAACTTATGGTCTACACAACGATTTATTTTCAGATAACAGTAAATACGAAGCACCTTTAAATCCTAATATAAATCTAAAACTTAAAACAAAACAAATATTATAAAAATATAGTTTTTATAAACAGTAACTTTCATGTTGGCCGAATCAAATTAATAGCGTTTACATATTGAATGAATCAAAGTATTTTGATTAGGTATATAAATGAGGATTTAAAAATTAGGTATATATTGGAACTTTGTAGAAAAGTAGGATTGTCACCCTTAGGATCATACGATAACTTAAGCTTCAAAAGTTTACATAATTATAATCAGAATAACTTCAGCCAGTTCAATTTAAAGGCCAAAAGCAATCCTGTAAGAGTTATTTAAATAACAAGGAAAAGATAAGAGTAATTCTAGTTTCTATGGATCGGTCCTAAAAGTTCAACGCATCGTAAATTAAATAGTATAGAGAGATAGTAAAATTTTATTTACAACTGGCGCACTATTACGCTTGCCATTAAGACACAGTAAAAAAAACACATTATTCACAAGTTAAATATGATTTTTGTATATCAAACAATAACATTAATACATGTTGTATGTCTTTCTTGTGGACGGATCCAGAGTTTAACCTTACTTAAAATCAATAGCCGATATCAAGGTGTAAATATGCATTGTTAAGTAGCTCTGGGACCCAAATTGTTTGGCCAGTTTACCGAGCGTCCCATTTTATCGAGATCCGGTTTATCGGCGTATTTTAGCATTACAAGCATAGGCGTTTTAACGGGGATTTTTAAATTGGCCGGTAAATCGAGTTGGCCGGTGTTGGGCAGGCTGGTATTCAGAGATTTCACTGTAGTAGGATCTCGGGCTCTCGTCTAGTAGCTTTTTGTTCTGAAAATATTGGCCTAGAGAATATTTTTAGGTCTATCTATATGCTCCGTAGGGAAGTTAAGACATGCATGCTTATGATTACAAAAAGTCTACCGATAAGTATTGCTAAGTTTTATCATTTTTTTAACTTAGCAAATCGCAAGTAGATTTAGATACCTACAAATTATTTATAGCGATGAAAAATATAGAAATATTCCAAAGTGTTAATTATAGCTAGTCGTGAAATATGATTTCATTGTGGCTAACTGATTTCGTCAAAATACTGTTTCTCACACTGTTTCTCACTGTTTCCCCTATATGAATTTATTTTGCTTCAAAAATCTTGGGTAGGCCTGGGCCTAACTGAAAACCATGGGTAGGCCTAGGCCTACCTGGCCTAGGCCTGGCTACGCCACTGTAATCAGTTAAGATGAATGACCAACACTCAGTATTTGACTATTTACTTTCCACTATGGCTGTCAACTGTATTGGCATGTGCAAATTGGTTAAATGATATGGAAAATTGAATGTCATCAATCCAGGATTCCTTGTCTTTGAGGTTAAAAGTGCCAATCGTTGATTTATCCTTTTTGTTTCTTTTTTATTTCCTGTAATCCTGTAGAGTCCTCCCCGTTGTGAATCGGATCAAAAAGAATTTGCTTTTTTTGTACTTGTGGACATCGCTAAGCTGGAATATCAGAAGGCAATAGGAAAAGTGGAGGAGGCAGGGAGTTCTTTGGATATGGGGACACTGCGAGCTCTTCACGAATCAGGTGTAGTCTGAAATAGAATTCATTTTTGCAATGCGTCCCGTTAACGCTGGTCAAAGAGCTATTGTCAAGGATGCGTTGGATCAACTCCTAGTTCCATATTTAAGAGTTGATTTTCAAAGGTGTTTCAATCTAATAAATCCAAGTAGGCCTTTAAAGTAACAATAAGGATATATGATGTTTGGAAAAACAAAATTGTAACCTTTATTTCTAATTATTTGGTCTAACAGTTTTCCCTTGTGAAGCCAGCTCCTAAAAAGTTCGACCTGGGTGTGGGTGTCTACATAGACCAGAATAATGTTAAATTCGTTATCTACCAAAATGCAGAAAATCAATGGCCGAAAGCAAGAGCTCCATTTTCATATTTTCGGCCCCTGTGACAATCAAGTGACTGATGCTGATTCCAATAGTACGTGTCAGGAGCCGTCCAATGGCAAGTCTGCTACTGGTACTGGCGGGGAGTCATCCAACGATGAAATATTAACTAGTGGTTTATATGCGGATGAACAACCTGGCTCACAAGATCCTCCAAAAGAAGTAGCTCTAGAAGATGACCTCAAAGTTATTTTTAACAAACCCGCCTTACCTATCCGAATTGCTTTTAATCAGGCTGTTGGTGAGTTGGATTTCGATTAGATAATTTATCTTTCTTTTTACATTTTTTCTACCAATGTTATTACACGCTTAAAAAAATAGTGGCGAGTTAGCAGTGGCTCTATTAAATTCTAATAGATTCTTCGATACAGCGGCACCAATAGAGCCACTGCTGACTTTCGGTAACCCAAAAATCGGCTACAAGTTAACAGAGTGAAACTGCTGAAAGTTAATCGAGCTGCTGCAGCCATGCTAACCGATAATCTGCTGAGTTAATCAAGCTGCTGCTGCCATACTAACCGATAATCTGCTGAGTTAATCGAACTGCTGCTGCCATGATAACCGATAATCTGCTGAGTTAATCGAACTGCTGCTACCATGCGAACCAATCAGGTGGTGCATGCTAGCTGACGTACCTCAGCATGCTACATAATACTGAACGCTAAATTATACTGCGCGCATGTTTTACTACTTGTGAAAAATGAAGTATTATTTTAATATATCACAAGACTTGCAAACGGCCTCTCAACATTATCCAATTTGGTAAGGCAAATGTATAGGCCACGGTTATGACCATGACCTTTTGTCTAAATCCGATTGGAAATGTGTATTTATCAAAGTAACTTAAAATGCCGTAGGATGTGTGTATTAATTTATTAACTATTTGATTGCACTTATAATGTTGTATTATTACGCTCCAACCGATAATCTGTTAAGGATAATTTGCCAGCAGCAGCTCGGTTACTATTTTTTAATCGATTTTCCCACACTCGAAAATTTCAAACTTAGTCGATTTATCGGTCAAAGTTAATAGATTCTCTATTATTATTTCTTAACCGATTTTCTATAAAGTTCTTTTTTTGCCGTGTAGCAAGTTTTTGTACTCAGGTTCATCCCCAATCGCTGTACTCTGTGCTGCATTATATAGGCATTTGCCTAGTGGTATTTTGATCGTCAATCGTGTTTTAACGTAATTTAAACGTAATTTTGATAATAATTTTTTGTATAGGTGACCTTAAGAAAATGATCGAAAAGGTAGACGTGTCGCTCGCTCTGCAATAGTTGGTCGTCCGAGGAATCCCTACAGACAAAACTACCTCAATTTCACTTAGTCTCACAAAAGGTTCAAAGATTCTTGTCATTGGCACAAAACACGACAAAGTTCTTAAAATGTCCACCCCAGTGACAATGGAGACGCTGGAGAAAGAAAAGGAAGCAAAAGCTAATGAAGATCAAAATTAGTTATCTATGCCGCAGCGTCGTAAGATTATTGATAAGGTTAGAAGTTACTCCACTAAGAAATGATGCATTTCTGTAATGTAATAATATAGCGCTACATAATAAATTACTGTAATACCATGTTCCCAGTTTTTAATAAATGCCGATTTAACTGTGTATATTTTTGACCTGATTCTTCAATACAGGGTGTTTCAGAGAATGCAATGGGTGGAATTCTTAACGAACACGATCTGCTGCCGGATTGTCGACTTCATGGGATGGTTGGGAGTAAATGTTCTAAGGCTAGACTAGCGTTCAAGGTTGCTAGCGATAAGGTAATTTAATTATTGTTTTTACTATAATTTACAAGGTATACTTTTATATGGTTATTATCATAATGGTAATGGTCTGATTTATTGTGGATTTTGATTTTTACTACCAGCTTTGGATTGGAACTAAAGAGCGGACGGACAAAGTTCCTCTCCACCCCGTTCGCAACGTATTTTTACAGCCTATCACGGGATTTTAACATTAACATCCAGCTATTGCAAATACTGGAACAAGCACGCCGACCCAAATTGAATTCTTTGCAGAAGATTCAGGAATAGACACAGATCCAGCCCTTTAATTTACACCAGATTCAGAAGCAGAAACTGACCAGAAAATATTCCTCAAAGTAGAAACAGAAACGCAGCTACCCTAAATTTTGTTGGAACCAGATTTTGCAGCAGACAAATCAACAGTTTGGATTAATGAATTCGATGAGCTACTAGGTCCAGACCCTGCTCCACTTGTAGCAGCTAAAAATTCCGTTGTTATCAATACTGGAACCACGACGCCGATTGAAATTTCCAAGGCTGAATTAAAAACAAAAATAGAGCGATAATTGTTACTTGATGCAGATTCAGAAACCAAAACCGAAACTGATGAAAAAATTTTTATTAAAGCAGAAGTTAAAACAGCCACAAATTGCAACGTTTGAATCGGAAGTAGAAACAGATCAAATCTTTACACTGCAGCTGCAGAATCTCAAACGGTCCTAAAGTTTACTTTCGATATAGGTGCAGAAACGGATTCAAAATATGAGTTCGAAACAGAATCAGAGACGTTTCCAAAATTTACATTTAAAACAGAAGCCGAACCGGATCCGAAATTTACCTTTGAAACAAAAAGCTAAAACGGAGCCTAAAGTTACTAACGAATCTGAAACAGAATCAGATGTAAAAAATATTTTGAATGCAAAATCAGATACAGACCCTAAAGTTTTGTTTGAAGCTGATGCGATGTAAGAAACTGATTCAGTAGTTCTTGTTCAAGAACCAGCGGCAGCCAAAGCTTGAATATCTTTCTTCGACGTAACTGAAACAACCAACGTTAAAAGCATCTGTTAGTGTCAAGCTTGATAGTTCGCAAGCCTTGGAACAGATACATTTGCTTGTCGTAGCAGAATCAGCGCCCTTAAGAGATCCTCAACATATTGTTGATTCTGCTCAAGAAATACCAATTTTCAAAGTAGTTGTCAATGAAATCAAAGCAAAACATTTAGGTTAGGCAGTTTAAAAAGGAGAAATCAGTCAATTTGAATTTGATGATGACAATTTTTTCTTGACCGGAACAAGCGAAATGCCTGAAATTACCAGCACCTATGCGCCAGCTGTTTAGTACAAACATATTTCCTTCCCTATTATAATTTCAGTTCCAGCAGCAACTACTTTGGAACAGGGGACCAACCCTGATCGAGCATTAGTAATGCTGTCGAAATCAACGCCAATTCAAACTACCATCGGTATCGGTATCTGTTTTACCCCAATTTGTAGCAGAAAAATGAACACCAACAAAACAATTTGTGCAAACAAATTTAAATTTTGTAAACACGATCCTGCAGCTTGTGCCAACTTCAGTACCAGTACCAGTGCCAGCACCAGTGCCAGTAGAACCAGACGTGGAGTTTACTTCGCCACCACTCAAAGAAAATATATCAGAAAAATTATATAAATTTCGACGACACCCCTAAAGTTGCTTCAAAACACAGCAGCTTAAGTGATTTCATTCCTATAACAAACGCTTCAAGGAAACTTCTGAAGGAAACTGAATCAGAAGCTTCTTTAGAGGAAAATATTGAATTTTCACTGTCAACGTCTGTTAATTCTAAGGAAAATATTCCTATTAATATTCATACTGCAAAGGACTCCGTGTTAATCCCAAAAAAACAGAATTAAACCATGCGGGAGCTATTTCAAGTACGGACAACATTATCGCCGACAGGGTTGTTCCTGTTCCTGAACTAAAACAAAGTGACGAAAATGTGGGTGTTTCAAGCATTGAATCGAACCATCAAATCGCAAGTGAAAATGCAGTACCTCCCACTATGTTGGAAGTGGTTGCCGCAACGGTAGAAAAGTCATCGCAGTCCTCGCAACATAGACTGTCATTCAGGAACGGGAATTCCTGTTCCCGGACCGACCGGTCCGGGTCAGGAACGGTCCGGGAAATGAATATTCTTTCCCCGAACTACTCGGGGCGGTCCAGGAACGAGGCGGGAAATTAGTTTTCCCGTTTTCCGACCCAACCCGACCCGACCCGACCCGGACCGACGGGAATGTCAGATCTAACCGTTATCAATAAGGTTAATCGTCGGATGATACCAGTTAATCGATCAATCAATGCAAATCCGCTTACACCTTTTCTTTACTTTTGTGATCTGATTTATTTCCCAATTTATATTACCATATGTCTCTTTTCCTCAAGTTAACTCGATCCCATCCCAAATCATACTCCCGATCTACATCATTATTCTCTCCCGATGTGAGATTCTTGCTACGCAATAATCCACATCACCAAATGCCATTCCCACATATTATTATAATAATGTAAGTAGATCAATATTACCTAATCTAATTATACGCAGAGCAAAGGAATGAACAATTTAATGTTCATTTCTTTACTTTGCGTGTGCAGCACATTTCTGCCAGCGGATGCATAATTACCAATGCATCAAAGATCAGGATCACTGCATATATTATGCACTGATCTAACAGCCTTCCGTTAAAAGGACCTGATCTCCTGATCGGTCAAGCTCACACACGATCTTTGATGCTCTAGCAACCATACTGTTTATATTAGTTAATTCATAAAAGTTACACAGATTTTCTCAATAAATACCACAATATCGCTACATACTATGTAAGTTAGGCTAGTTGGTACATGTTAGAATCCCATCTAGTTATACCTTATTAGTTACTAATATAATAATAATAATTTTTTTTTTAAATTGATTTTATTTATTTTTAAATCATTACTTATTATTTGTGAGCAAAGTTCCGCGTAGCTATAATTATGTAGTCATACTACCCTGCATCCCATCCCACTAAACTTGTCGTCACTAATGATGCACCTAAATGATTAAAACTAAATAAAACGAAGCATGTAATGTATGCGCGTCCCCGACCACGCTTCCCACTCTGTGCCGTCTATTCCTATCGCACTTGTTTGTGTACAAATCTCAACGACTGTATGTGTTGTCTGCTGTATTATCAAACTCAATGCGTAACCTATGCGCGCGAACATTCAAAACATTCAGATTTATATCCGTGGATCAAACCAAATTCTGCTCCCGCAACGGATTAGCTCCTGGCAAAATTCCACAAACCCGGGTGAATAAAGGTAAGTACAACCATGTACTATATATCATTGTAAAGATAATTAGCTAAGCTGTATGTACATATTAAATAACAAATCTTAACATTAAACCGTGAGGACTTAAGTGCGTAATAAGTGACTATATATTTCTTGAAAAGTGACAAATAGCTAAATCTATGTACCAAAAGTGCTAAAATAATTCCAAGTATTAAAAATATATTAAAATTTATTCTGATTAAATTCTTACATGTGCGCCGGACCCCTTCGCTGCTAAATGACGACCCATGACCTGACCCACGACCTGGACGCCGAATACGCTCCAAAGTCAATGAGGAGTTTTTCACCAAAAAAGGATATGTGTCAATTTTGCTAATTTTGATGATCTAAAGACATATTTAACATTAAATTTTGGAATTTTTTGGAGGAGTTTTTTTCGAAAACTTGTTAAGTGGAAAAATTTTATAAGTGATAACTGCCTATTAATATCATGTGGAACTGGTGTTTTTTGTGTTGTAGGTGATGTCCCTAGTTGCCAATGCCCTACTGGACGATAGACGACCCACAGTAAGGGCCGTACTTATGTACTAGGCCACCTGGGCCGGTGGGCCGCTACGCATCTCTACCCTTGACGCTACCCATGACTACTATTTTGAATTGGTAAGACTATGTATTCCCTTAAAAAAACATACAGTGTACCCGTGATATAACGGGCCACACCACTATACCTACTTATATACTATTTTAAATTTTAACACAGATTCCTAATGCTAGCTACTTCCCAAAGGAGTATGTTTTAATATTTCTAGTTCGCTAAACCCGGCAGCAACCTGGACTGACGAAACTGATGACTGACGTGCCTCGTTATGGATCAACACCGAATAATAATGACCTTATAATAAAAATGAGTGCTCCGTATGATGAGTGTTTGGTGTTTGCTACTTTAGATGCTGCCACAACAGGGATTCAACAATAGAATTTAAGAAGTGCTCCGATATTTATGTTATAAAAAAATGAATGTTTTGGTGTTTGCGACTATAGGTGCTGGTTCAACGTACATCATATGAAGACCTCAACATACAATCATTGAATTATTTAAATTATATGTATGTATGATGTACCCATGAATTGTGTTTGACCTTCTAATCCCGAATTTTTTCTTCTTTTGTAGGTAACTCAAGCGGATTTAAAAACAAAAACAAATACGTTTGCCGTTAAAGAAAATACTTTCTGTGGAAATAGCCCCCGCTAGATAGACTACAAGTGCAAATTAGGCAGCTAACATGCTATTTAACTTAGATTAACTTATCAAATCTACTCTTAAAGTCAATAACTATAGTATTTTTCTAACAATGTGGCTTAAATATATTCACTAAAACTAAAGTTAAACACCCTAATTATTACTAGGTAGAATGAGGTGGTAATAGTTAGTAACTTGGACACTCAAATTAAATTGTGACTCAATATGCTAGTGGTTAGTGCTCATTCATTAAATTTCAAAATATTTTTAAACTAGGTAGATTGAAGTTAAGGTTGGATATTCCTACTAACTTACTAACTAGACTGTTTTTTAGATTTTTTAATGGTTATGTAGTTATTTTTATTTGTTTCTTGATCTGTTTTTCTGTTGTTGTCGAATTCGTTAGGGAGGGAGGGAATCATAGTACAGGCTTATGGGAGGGCGGGACTGGGACAGGGGTTCAGCATCTCGTTCCCACGTTCCAGCAGCAAAGATCTCCCACCTTCTGCTCCTCCTCCACAAGTACTGTTGCCAGAAGTAGTTGCTGTAGGCGTTGTTAATTTAGATGGTTCTCCAACTAGGTTGTTTTCTTCAGCTTCCCCCTCCTCCTGGTCCACTTTGTTGTAGTACATAATTTTAACTACTCCATCTTTGTTAATTTGAACTGTTTTGCTACGTTTTGATTTAGCAATTGCCGAAATGGTGGAAACATTTCTGTATGATCGGTATTCTTCAAAGTACTTAAAAGCCATGTAAGCTATGAGTCCAATGGTAATAATCAAAATAACCAGGGTGATTTCCACCGAGATCCCAATTGCGATTATGTAGCTTTCCGTGTCGGCTCGGGCTCCAGGCACTAAAACCAGCAGTTGTCCTAGGTTAAATATTTTGCAGGTTAGAACAATCATCCACACGATAATAATCCAGTGTAGAGTATGAGTAGCTACTCCTAGGTGTGACGCTAGATCCCAATAGTTCCCTTTTGATATTATTTTCTCCACGTCCTTTCTGAGGTCCGCATCGATCGCAGAAGTATCCAGCGGCGGTACTGAGATATTGAGATGAGGTGAGGTCACGTCCCAATTTGTATTTAATATCGCAGTCAGGTTATCATAAAGTACCGAGCCTGACATCACAGCTGCTTCTACCAGGCCCCACTCCGACGGGATTACATGATAGATCGTAGGGATGTCTGTGTTGATATTTCTACACGGGAATTCAGGTGTAATGACGAGTGTGTCTCCTTTCATGACGCAGTCACATGGTAGAGTTACTTCCAGCGCTCCTGCCTGATGAAGTGGCCTGACTTTATAGTCCTCGCCCGTCTTACACGAGATAACGAACGATTCAGTCGGGTTAATAATCGAGTATACATTACTTTCAAGCTGTGTGACCAGTGTCTGAACCTTTTCATTGCTAGTCAGTGTTTCACATGTGTAAGTACATGCTGCAGTTAGCTCAGCTACTGATGATTGCCGAAATAGGGCTTGGGCGCACTGAGGGCTCATGGTGGGTGAGATATGAAATCGAGGCAAGTAGCAAAGCTGATCTCTCCTTGGGTTGCAGTGGTCGAGCAAAATTCCAGTTAATGGTAGAATTGTGTCTCCAAATTTTGCTACATATGCAGTTTCTTGTCGAATAATGCACAACGCGTTTTTGTACAAAAACGGGATTGTTGAAATTTGATAAAGCCTCCAATTATTGTTTCTACTTGTTGGTACCTTGATTGTTACTGTAAGTTCATTTTCCGAAAATTGGCACATTCCTATTGGTACTTGATAATACTGGGATAATTTATTGATGGGAATAGCCAAATGATTTCCATGCCTTGCAAGTTCTTTTGATAACTCCTTTAAATCTCGCTCCAAAATTTCGGGGGTCACAATGCTGGCTGGAATTAATTTAGATCGACATTCAATTGTTGTTGCCCTCCAATCTGCTGTTAATGTCAAGTGATAGATAGCCTGCGAGTTTCTGATGATAAGTTTTGCTAACTCCTGATCGTTTTTGAAAGACATATTGTGACTGCGTCTCTGTTCGTCGTCAAATGCGGTTGTCATGTTCTTGAGAGCGTTCTGTACCTGTGCTGCATAACTGTTGAGTGTGCTGGTTGTAGCAACTAAGCCTTCGTGCTCCCTTACTAATAATTTTTTTAGCTCTACTACTTCGTTCATTCGGTCTTCTTTTTCGGCCACAAACAATTCTTGTACGCTGCTGTCTGTCGCTACTCCAAAGGCCCAGTGCCAAAAATATCCTACCCATTCAAATGGGTTTCCAATCGTTCGTTTTGTTCTTGTCTGTAGCTGATTTTCCATGAAATGAATTTTCTGCTTTGCGGATCTACGAACTTGGTCTAAGATGATATTTTGCTGTTGTGACGCATGGCAGACTGGTGAATTTAAGCAAGTTTGATAAAAAAACATCTCAGAGTTAAAGTCTGGGATCTTGGTCTCAAAAAATCGTAGAATAGAATTCTCATAAATAATTGTGTTGGGTAGCTCAGTGATATGGACACCTCTTCGAACCTTTACTCTTGGTTGTGCTTGCCCAAATGCCATTGATAGTAAAAATAGAAAAACCAACGTTAGCCAGAAAATTGATGTTGATGTCGCCGTCATAAAATTTACGCGAGCCGTGTTCCTCTTGCGCAAGTTGTATCCTTGTTGCTCATGTGCTTTAACTTCGGGTTTTTCGATTTGATCTTTTTCTCTTATCTGTGGTATCACGGTGTTGTTGACTTGCTTGGGTTTTCGTCCCCTTTTTTTTGGTGGAACAACTCCTACTGAAGCGGTCTCATGTGACGTTGCTTCCACTGACCCTTTCTCAACTCCGAGATCCCCTTCGTGCTCTGTCCGGTTGATGTCCACTGCGTCATCAACAACTAATTTGAAGTTTTCCAGTCCTTGCTTTGCAACGTCAGCTAATTTTCCAAATGCTAATTGAGATGAGTCATCCAAATTATCTGTCTGCTTTTCCAATGTTGCTGTAACTTCTGGGATCTTAGTGACCTCTTCCCTGACATAATAAGGCTTCATGCGTTCAACGTTGATGGTGACGCTGTAGATCCGGTTCTTATCCGTTCGTCCTTCCAACTTATACACGTTCTCTTTCACCATTTCCACGACAACGAGTGGTCCTATGTATGGCTGGTGAAGTTTCTGTGATTGGCCTCTTTTCTGAGTTACTTTTTTAATGAGAACCAGTTCTCCAATATCGTACTTTCGGTTGCTCCTAGTTTGGTTATACCGCTCAGCTGTTTTCTTCTGCTCCGTCTCAATTGCCTTTTTTGCTAGTGCCCTTGCCTGCTGGACCCCTTCCCAATGGTCTATGGCCTCCTGTCTGTGAATTTTAGGAACTCCTGCTTCAACCGGGTAGCGAGGTTGATAGCCTAATAATAGATAAAAGGGCGACTGTTGAGTTACTTTATGAACGGAGGTATTTATAGCGAACACAATATAGCTCAAAAATAGACTCCAATCTTTTTGGTCAGCGGACGTATACATTCTGATACAGGTATTTAGCGTTTCGTGCGTTCTCTCGACCGACCCTTGACTCTTCTGATGATGTGGGGTACTATAATTGTTACTTGCCCCCGAAAGTCTAGTTATTTCCTTGAACACTTGAGAAGTGAAAGTTGTCCCCAAATCGCTCTGAATTGTTGCTGGAGTTCCGTATTTTGTGAAGACATCTTCCGCTAGGAATTTTGCGCACTCCAGTGCCGTTGCCTCTTTGATTGATTTTGCTACGAGGAACTTTGTAAGATAACATATCGCAGTGATAACGTACTTGACTCCTTGATTACCTCGGGGAAATGGTCCCATCACATCCACTTGAACATGCTCAAAAGGCTCCATAGGAACGGGTATAAACTGCATGTTGCCATCCGGTTTTCTCCTCTCTATCTTATTTATTTGGCAATTATGGCAGGAGTAAACGTACTGATCAATTTCTCTCTTCATGTTGTCCCAGTAAAATCTTGTTCTGATTTTCTTAAACGTCTTGTTCATGCCAAGATGACCTGCTATGGGGCTGTCATGAAACTCGGTTAAGATTCTTTCCTTCCAATGCTGTGGCGCTACAATAATTTCAATGGGGCCACTGCCTCTGCTGTTATTATAATACAAAGTCTCTTTTAATACCTTGAATTTTGACTTAACCTTGGGTGTTGCCGTTTCATTTTCCAATGCGATCATTAACTCTGCCAGCTTTTTATCCCTCCGTTGCTCATGACAAAATTCTTCCGTTGTCATAATCCAAATTGGTAATTCTAGGAGTTCCTTCTCCGGGTTTCGATCTGGGATTGCATATCTGCTTAAGGCATCCGGGAGGTGGTGGTTTCTTCCAGCTACATGTCTGATCTTGACAATAGAGTATTCAGATAGTAATAGTGCCATTCTTGTTAGTTTCGGGGATATTTCCGTCTTCTTAGCCTGAAGTATAAATGTCAACGCGCTGTGATCGGTTTCAATTTCAAATTCGGTGCCTCTTAGAAACATATTCAGTTTCTTGATGCTCCAAGTGATTCCTAATAATTCGATCTCTGTCGTACTCAAGTTGCGTTCTGTTTTTGTAAGCGTTTTAGAAACATACGCGATAACTCTTTCCGTTCCGTCCTCATCGATTTGAAATAATGCTCTACCTATTCCGTCTAAACTTCCGTCAGTTCTAAGGATTGTCCTCCGGTTTGGGCGCCAGTGAGCTAAAATCGGGTATGTAGTTAGGGCTCTCTTGAGCTGTTGAAATGCCTTTTCCTGTGAGTCTTCCCATTTAAATTTATTATTCTTGCTCAAAAGCAATGTAAGCGGTTTTGCTACTTCCGCAAACCCTTTAATAAATTTTCTGAAGTATCCTGCTGCTCCTAAGAATTTCTGGATATCTTTTACTTTTTGTGGTGTTGGGAAATCTGAAATTGCTTCGACCAATCTCTTGTTAGGCTTGATACCATCCTTACTGATGACAAACCCTAATATTTCGAGTTCCTCATATCCCAAAAAACACTTCGTAGGCTTAAGTCGTAGATTATGCTCCCGGAGGCGTTCATGAACTTTCCTTAAATTTTCCACGTTTTGATCTACTGTTTCTGTTCCGACCAACAAATCGTCGATGTAATTATCTACGATGTCGTGCTTTAATCCCTGTAGAACGATGTCCAGCATCATGCTGAAATGACCTGGACTATTTATAAGGCCAAATGGGAGATAGTTGTATTGATACATTCCATCTATAAAGGAGAACGCGGTTTTCTCTTTGCTGTTTTCATGAATTTCACATTGAAGGAAGGAACTTTCTAGATCCATACTGCTGAACACCTTCGCATGTCTTACCCGGTACAGGATGTCTTCAATCAGTGGTTGTGGATAAGCTAGAGGCTTCGTTACGGCATTAAGTGCTCTCATGTCCACGCAAAGACGTGTGGCAGTTACTCCTGGTTGGTCCGACTTCTTTTTTGCGAGTACTACGGAGGACGCCCAAGGACTTAGACTTTTTGAAATGATGCCCTGTTCCAGTAACTTTTTTACGTGCTCCCTGATCAGTTTGTTGTTTTCTTCGCTCGTTCTCCTGTATCGCTGTTTAATTGGTTTGTGGCTACCCGTGTCGATCTCAAATTTCATTAAGTTCCACCTGCCTGGTTTGGCACCCTTCATGGCGTACACATCATAGTAATCTTTGACCACGTTTTGAAATTTCTCCTTCTCTTCTGGTGACAACCTGGGGTTGATTCTAACCTTGTTAATTTCCTGCTCTATGTCAATCTCATCTTTAGCTAGGTCAGAGCTTGGTCCGCTGGTGGTGTGGATCTTGTTGATGAAACGAATGTCTGTTTGCAGTTCCTCAACCGTTTCTTCGACCTGTCTATTGGTCACCCTGCAGTCATCTCCGTATTCAACTGTTTCAACCGCGGTAATTGGCTTTATTGAATACCTCTCAGCCCTGTAGGTTTTTGCTGTTGCTACTACCGTGTCCTTACAGATTGTGATATCGTCGTCTGTGTAGTTGGCTAGTGGCAAGTAGCTTGTCTTTTCTGATATTAACACTTCGCTCATGGCTATAGGTACCGACTGTTTCACTACCGGTGCTGCGACTGCTTCATACTGTGCTGGTAATTGTTTCTTTGATGTTTGATAAATTTTAACCTGTACTATATGATTTGCTGGGATGGTCAACCTTTCCGCTAGTTTTATCTTAATGGTCTGGCAGCCAGACTCGTATTCCAAGTAGTCC
The DNA here is from genome assembly GCA_949802685.1 of Dicyrtomina minuta. Taxonomy (NCBI): domain Eukaryota; kingdom Metazoa; phylum Arthropoda; class Collembola; order Symphypleona; family Dicyrtomidae; genus Dicyrtomina; species Dicyrtomina minuta. Next base: position 178,074 of record CATKUY010000009.1, read on the forward strand.
TGCAGGGTTAGGCGTTCGTCGTCCGCTGTTGACTTATCCAGTTCTGTTTCGATGTAGTTTATTATTCTTCCCTCCTTTTTTTCTGGCGTTTCCACGCTTCTGGCATTTAAATCTGAGTCTACTTCCATAGTTACTGATCTTATCCAACCACTCAGGGTTTCTTTCCAATTCTGATTAAAATATGTGGTCTTCAATTTTGGGCCTGTGGCTGGTTCCTGTGGGCTTAAGTGCTCCAGTGGCCAACTTGATGCCAAGTATGATGATGGGTTTCTGGCCGCATATGGAGTTAGATAATGATGTGATATAGACTCGTGTGACGTTGTACCGCCCGTATTACACTGCTGTTGGGACTGTGTTGTTGTGCCCACTGCTGTTGCTGTAGAACAAATCGGTGAGTTCCAGTATCTGCTGGGGTTTGCTGGTTCATTCGCTGCTGCGAAGTGGGTCGGTTTCAATTTGTTAACTGAGCTGATAGCTTTCTGTTTCAGTTGCCTTTCGAACTCGTCTCTTATCTGTTGTCTGAGCATGCTTTGTTGACTCTCATTGCCGGTCAAAACCGTTTCTGGTGTTCCCTTGATTTGTACTTGGCTGGTAGTTCTATTTACTGTAACTGGGTTAAGTTGGTCTTTACCCGTCACTGTGGGTTGTGGTGATCGAAAATGCTCTGCTCGTACTGCTGTCTCTTGCGGTTCCGGTAGCTCTCTGATGATTGGAAATGCCAGCTGTTTCCCCGTAACCCTAGGTTTGTTCATTGGTTGCCATTGAGATGACGACGTTGTGTTGCTCAAGCCTGGTGCGCTTGTTGTAAGTGGTGAGAGTATCTCTGCTTCGTTCCTGTTCGGCTCTTTAATTACTTTGCTGACTGTTGATGATGACGTTGGGCTACTCGACGAGTGGTCCACTATTATTTTTTCTAAGTCTGGTTGTTTCATCGTCCATGCAGGATTTTGGTCGCTCTTGGTAGGTAGAATTAATGTGCTTAATGACTGTGAAGGTTTTGTAACGCCAAGAAACCATGATTGTGCTCGGGTCCTCCCCAACAGTGCTGATTCTTGGTTAATTGAGTACAGTTTGGGTTCTTGTGTGCTCGAAAATAATGGTGATCCTTTGCCGCTTGGAAATGCAGATTCTTTAGCGCTTGCTACCTCCGGCAGTGATGCTGTCATGCTGTTACTGTTGGTCTCCGCCTTTGATACTTTTGGGATTTGAGTTGGCTCTGCCTGTGATACTTTAGTGATGGCCTCTCTGAGTGCTTTCGTCAAACTGTTTCGATTGTCTTGATTGTCTGTTGTTTTTAGTTGTGAGTCGTGATTGTAGTTATCTTTTGGTTGTAGGAAAGGGTTAGCTAATCCTTTTCCGTGTGTCTGCGAGCGTAAAGTCGTAGAGTTGTTGGTTGTCGAGCTGTTTCCTAGAGGTTCATGACGCCTCTGTTGGAATTCAAAAATATTGCTAGCCTTGTTACATGAGACTTCCATTTCGTTATTTGCTCCATAAGTGTGGCCGCACTTTTGTCTGCTTGAAATTTGAAGTTTCATTTTTCCGTTTGCTGATGCATTACTTTTGTTGCCTAACTCTGATTGCCCTCCTTTGATCGCTCCTACCTTGAGTTGATTGTCATAGTCAGTCTTGTTAAATCTGAGTCGTCCAAAATGTCTACTTTCTAAATACTCTTCTCCGTGGTTTACTGTGATTTCGAATTCCTTATGAAAATCCATTCCGATTAAAATATCTGCTGCCATGATCTCCGCGATGATAAAGTCCGACGTAACGTTCCTTCCATTTAGAGTAATTGTTGCTGTGACGATGCCTGCGTTTTTTATCTCTTTTTCGTTAAAATCCTTAAGACGAAGCTTATTGTTGGGCCTAATTTGAAATGATTTGGCTCTCTCAGGTGATATTAGGCTGACCTCGGCGCCACTGTCCAGAACGATTGTTGCTGGTTGTTTATTAATCTCCCCTTTTACCGTGATCATGCCGACCTGCACGTTTGTTGGTATGTTGTGTTCTTCGAGGATGGAGGCTTTTAGCTGGCCGTGAGTATCAACTATTTCTGCGGTAGTCTGTTTGAATTCGTACGGTGCTTTTTTTCTTTCGGTCACGGTTGCTGTCGTCGATTTTCCGTCGTTTTTAACCCCATAGGTCCTTACTGTCTCGGCTTCCAAGAGTCCTACTGCTGGATCAAATGTTGTCTGCGACGGCCCCCATACTGTCTCTGTTGTGTGTGCGCACGTGTGGTCTTTGTCATGGTTAACTTCGGTTTTCCTTTTAACGATGGTCATATCCCTGAAGGTCTTAGTTTTTTCATCGTATCGGTGGTCATAAGGTCCTGTTTCATTAAATTCGGCCATGCAATCCTCGTAAAGGTAAATTTGTTTCCTGTCAGATTTTGGTATTCCCATGTCCTCGGAGCTGTCCCACTCAAAAAATTCGTCAAAGTAATCGTCGCCCTGTGAACCATGATCATCTGATTCGCTGTTGTTTTTCTCCTGAGCGCTTTTGGGTGTTGTGTTATCTGCTTCCTTAGGTATGCTTTGACTCGCTCCGTTACTCGTCTGACTCGGTTTCTTTTGGTTCGTTGCGCTCCCGTGCTGATTTAAATTTTCCCGATTTGCTATTATGCTTCGATGATCCTGCTTGTTTCTACTTTCTATTATGCTCCAATTCGTGCTGATGCTGGCTGCTTGTTGATCTAATATCTGTTGACGTATCCTAGCTAAGCTGTCAATTTTCTCTTGGGTAACTCGTCCTCCATTCCCTCTTTCTGTATAATTCGTATTCTTTGTTTGTGGTGGTCCGTGTACTAGTTCCGGGTCGTCTTCGTATTTTCTATGGTGCTGGCAAGCCGGTACACGAGGTCCAGCTACGTCGAGTTTTTTGGTTGTTGATCAGAACCTGATGCTCCGCCGGCCTGTCCTTGCCCTGAGTGTGACCCTTGGTGGACTGGTGGTAGGTTAGCCCCATCTCTTTGCTGTTGATGGTTTCCACTCTGAGGCTGGCCACCTTCTGTTTGCCTTCGTTTCTCCTCTTTCCATAGCATGTAATTAGTCGTTTTAGTGGTTTTGCAATCTCTTGCGTAATGACCATAGTACCCGCATTTCATGCACTTGACTGTAGACATGTCTCTCCTCTGTGGTTCATAGAGTGGGTTTGGTACGATTTGCTGCTGACTGGGTTGAGTTAAAGCAGGTTGATAGATTGGCTGCGTTGCTGAAATCGGTGAAGCTACGGCCGCTTGATAGATAGGCTGCACCGGTAGCGCTTGCTGGTATGATGGTGGCTGCCCAGGCGCTTGCTGATATGGTGCTATTGGCAGGTAGTTCCGTGGCGCTGCGGGTGGCGAAGGCGTGCCGGCGCTTATATTTGCTATCAACTGTGTGAGAGTTCCCAAAGTTGCTTCTAGCCTACTCAACCTTGATTCCTCTGTCGTTGGTGCTGATGAGTTTCCTGATAGGGTGACCTGGCTGATAGCTCGTGTGACAGTCGGACTGAGCATAGACTCTAATCCGCCGGGTTGACTGTACTGTAAAATTTTGGCCTCCAACTGGGCTATGGTATTTGGGATCGTCCCTGTCATCATATGAGTTCTCGCTTGCATATTCATCCTCTTAATAATTAATTTTACAAGGGCCGGTTCTGCGAAGTTTCGTATGTTGTCTCCTAAGTAGTATAGTATCCTCTGGTAGAATGTGTTTGCCGCCTTCCCTGGTTCCTGGCACTGTAGTAAGACCTCGTCTATTTCTCTTGGCTCGATCTCTGCGTCCCTTGGGCAGTTCACGAGAAACTGCTCAATAAAATAATCCAATGTAGTTAGTGGGTTATCTACATGCTGTATGTGGTTCGCGAACCATCGTTGGGCTGCCGGAGCTTCAAACGCTGTTGAGTAGCGTTGCTTTTTCTGAACCTCAGTAAACGGCTGTTCATCGGCCCACATTCTAAATTCTGTATTAAATCTCTGAAGTGTTCTTTCTGTTAGGCGATCTCTGCAGATGGGTTTGGGTTCTCTGTTGTTATGATAAAAGTAATTATTTCCTCTTGGTTGTTGTGGTGCTTGGCCCATGTATGGCGGGACCGCTAGCTGCTGGGGCACCGGTTGCTGAGGTGCTTGAAACGCGTGCTGCTGATTGTACACGTTGTTCGCTACCGGCGGTGGTTGAAAGCCTTGCGCTGGTTGTGGATTAGCAAAGTGCGCATTGACTTGCTGAGCTACTTGTGGTACCACGACCGGTGCTGGTGGGCCTACAGGTTGACCTTGAAATCCCTGCAGTTGGTGCCACTGCACTTGTTGCTGTAGCTGAGCCTGCTGGTGAGGCTGTAGTCCTTGAAGTAGCGGTTGTTGATGTTGCTGCCCCTGCGCTGGTGGCTCGGCTGCCTGCACGTAGCCGTTCGCTGATGGCGGTCCCGGATACGGATGAGGTATTTGTTGTTGCTGTGGTGCCGGATCAAGAAAAGGGTTAAGTTCTTGACGGTGATCGTGTAGATTCCTGTTCTGCGCTGCTTCTAGTACGTTTGGGTCCATAATGCTGTTTTGATGATTTTCTAGCGCCTGACCTTGGTTTTCTCTATATGTTAGGTCCCACCAAGAATTTAAGCTGACAGTGTCCGGTGCACTTACGAATGTTTCTGCCCTGCTTTCCGAGTTCGCTTGTGATCCGACTTCGTCTTGTGTAATTTGTGTTTCGATTTAGTCGATATATTGTTAAACTCTTCTATTGGCCTCCTGATCTGATATAATATTTCTTCTTCGTTGAAATCGGTTTGCCCAATCTAGTTCTAAACTTTCTTGTCCGTCGCCCTGTTGTGCCGTTATACTTCGGATTAGGTCGCGTTGAAGGTTTAGTGTCGATTGATCTAGGCCGTTTGGGTTGTGACCGGGTAACCTGTTACGATTTTCTGACGACTGAGTGAGTGTGCTGATGTCGTCCGGGTTTTGTTGTGTCGTCCTGTGCCTATCTATGACTCGCTCGCCGATCGGTGTTGGTGGCCGCTCAATTTGAAAGGTCTGAATAGTATTAAGTTGTGCTGCTCTTGTCAAGTCGTTGATCAGAGGTTGGTCTGTGTCGGTTTGCTCTCGTTGGTCGTTGGTCAGAGGTTGATCCTTGTCAGTTGGTTCTCGATGGTGGGCCGCTCCGTAGCTAGTAGCAAAACGTCTCGGTGGTATGATTGGTGGAGTTGTAAATCTTAATCTAAAACGTCTCCTGGCTGCCCCAACCGCGGTCTCGCCGAATTTCTCTGCTGGCGTTGTCGCTGCTTGTCGTGTAGATACTAGGACTGCTCTATTTTCAGTTTGCTGACTGTTTTGCTGTGCTCCGTTGTTTGCAGTTGTCAGTGGTTGTGGAAGAAGAGTGTCAATTTGGGGTGGTGGCCGGAAAGGGTTTTCAATTTGGGTTGCTGGTCCGACTGGGTTTTCAATTTGGGTTGTTGGTCCGACTGGGTTTTCGATTTGGGTTCCTGGTCTGACTGGTGCTTGAATCAATATTGGTCTTATGTTTTGACCACGATTTGGTCCGATGGTGTGTAGAGCTAGCTGCTGATTTTGTTCCTCGGCCCTTCTTTGAACCTCAGTGTAATTCCAAAAGGTTGCCTCCACGTTGTTTATTTCTTCGAATAAATTTCCGGGGATATTGTCTTCTCGGTTTTCTAATAGATTTAGGGAGTTCTGGGTATCCGCTCTGCCAATGCTTTGTATGCTGCTGCTTGTTTGAGTGTGTTGGTCAAGATCTATATGCTGAAGGTCCCCCCCGCTGATCTCGTCTGGTGATCTTACTCGATCTGAATTTGGCTGGTCGTTGTTGTTGTCCAGAAATTCCGGTTCCGACCCTGCCGTGGATTGTTCCTGGTCGCTTGCTGGTATTAAGATGATCTCTGCTATCGGTTCTTGTCTCTGGCTAAGGGCTCTGTGTGCTGCAGCAGCTGCGCTCTGAGGTCGTGGTGTGCCTATTGGCGATGCAGTGTTCGCTTGGTGGGAATTTGAGTTGGGGTTTTCTAGTTGATTTTGAAATGGGGTTGACGTGAATTGGGGTTGGTCACTGGCGCTGGGATTCCCTGAAAGGTTGACTGTGCGTGATGGTGTGCCTTCTATAGATGATTGTGACGACATATCATATTGGCTAAAATAAAAAGTGCTAGACCACTCAATTAGTTCAAATTGTAACTAATGGATCAACAGCTGTTTTGTTTCACACTAATTATGGTGCCGTAATAGTTTTCAAATTAGGTAGTTTGCCGCTGACAAAAACAAATGATGCCAAAAATGTGCAGTATCTTACGTTCGTCCTGTGCTTTACGGTACAGGTATTTGTCTGATGATGGTATGAGCTATGATGTTGGATTTTCCCGAACAGCTGCTACAATGCTTTTGTTATGGTTTTTTGTCTGTCTGTTTTGTTCTTGCTATATTGTGTTCGTTTGATAATTTTTATACCAAGTGTTTTGAAAATATTGTCTTTATTACCTTTGAATGCTGGTTTACAACTCGGATTAACTTTCTTGGGCCGCTATCGCATCCCCGTAGGTCTTCTCCTGTTGTTACTTGCTTGTTAGTTCCTTTGCTTAGTTTTATTTTTAAATTTGGCTTTTAATGAATTTTTTGTTTGTATAATTAATGTCCTTTGGCACTTAACCTGAGTTTTTGCACTGAGTTCTTACAAAGTTTCCAATTTTTTATTCACTTAACTGTATGATTCCCTTTACTAAGTGTTCTTTCTTTTTACGAAGAGAAAAAAAAATTTTGGTGTATTTTAGTTGCTAAATTTTTAAATTCACATTTGCGTTAACTCACTTGGCATGTGAAAAGTACAGTAATTTTACTCCGCACCTACTGTCTTTTTCTATTTTTACTACCAGCTTTGGATTGGAACTAAAGAGCGGACGGACAAAGTTCCTCTCCACCCCGTTCGCAACGTATTTTTACAGCCTATCACGGGATTTTAACATTAACATCCAGCTATTGCAAATACTGGAACAAGCACGCCGACCCAAATTGAATTCTTTGCAGAAGATTCAGGAATAGACACAGATCCAGCCCTTTAATTTACACCAGATTCAGAAGCAGAAACTGACCAGAAAATATTCCTCAAAGTAGAAACAGAAACGCAGCTACCCTAAATTTTGTTGGAACCAGATTTTGCAGCAGACAAATCAACAGTTTGGATTAATGAATTCGATGAGCTACTAGGTCCAGACCCTGCTCCACTTGTAGCAGCTAAAAATTCCGTTGTTATCAATACTGGAACCACGACGCCGATTGAAATTTCCAAGGCTGAATTAAAAACAAAAATAGAGCGATAATTGTTACTTGATGCAGATTCAGAAACCAAAACCGAAACTGATGAAAAAATTTTTATTAAAGCAGAAGTTAAAACAGCCACAAATTGCAACGTTTGAATCGGAAGTAGAAACAGATCAAATCTTTACACTGCAGCTGCAGAATCTCAAACGGTCCTAAAGTTTACTTTCGATATAGGTGCAGAAACGGATTCAAAATATGAGTTCGAAACAGAATCAGAGACGTTTCCAAAATTTACATTTAAAACAGAAGCCGAACCGGATCCGAAATTTACCTTTGAAACAAAAAGCTAAAACGGAGCCTAAAGTTACTAACGAATCTGAAACAGAATCAGATGTAAAAAATATTTTGAATGCAAAATCAGATACAGACCCTAAAGTTTTGTTTGAAGCTGATGCGATGTAAGAAACTGATTCAGTAGTTCTTGTTCAAGAACCAGCGGCAGCCAAAGCTTGAATATCTTTCTTCGACGTAACTGAAACAACCAACGTTAAAAGCATCTGTTAGTGTCAAGCTTGATAGTTCGCAAGCCTTGGAACAGATACATTTGCTTGTCGTAGCAGAATCAGCGCCCTTAAGAGATCCTCAACATATTGTTGATTCTGCTCAAGAAATACCAATTTTCAAAGTAGTTGTCAATGAAATCAAAGAAAAACATTTAGGTTAGGCAGTTTAAAAAGGAGAAATCAGTCAATTTGAATTTGATGATGACAATTTTTTCTTGACCGGAACAAGCGAAATGCCTGAAATTACCAGCACCTATGCGCCAGCTGTTTAGTACAAACATATTTCCTTCCCTATTATAATTTCAGTTCCAGCAGCAACTACTTTGGAACAGGGGACCAACCCTGATCGAGCATTAGTAATGCTGTCGAAATCAACGCCAATTCAAACTACCATCGGTATCAGTATCTGTTTTACCCCAATTTGTAGCAGAAAAATGAACACCAACAGAACAATTTGTGCAAACAAATTTAAATTTTGTAAACACGATCCTGCAGCTTGTGCCAACTTCAGTACCAGTACCAGTGCCAGCACCAGTGCCAGTAGAACCAGACGTGGAGTTTACTTCGCCACCACTCAAAGAAAATATATCAGAAAAATTATATAAATTTCGACGACACCCCTAAAGTTGCTTCAAAACACAGCAGCTTAAGTGATTTCATTCCTATAACAAACGCTTCAAGGAAACTGCTGAAGGAAACTGAATCAGAAGCTTCTTTAGAGGAAAATATTGAATTTTCACTGTCAACGTCTGTTAATTCTAAGGAAAATATTCCTATTAATATTCATACTGCAAAGGACTCCGTGTTAATCCCAAAAAAACAGAATTAAACCATGCGGGAGCTATTTCAAGTACGGACAACATTATCGCCGACAGGGTTGTTCCTGTTCCTGAACTAAAACAAAGTGACGAAAATGTGGGTGTTTCAAGCATTGAATCGAACCATCAAATCGCAAGTGAAAATGCAGTACCTCCCACTATGTTGGAAGTGGTTGCCGCAACGGTAGAAAAGTCATCGCAGTCCTCGCAACATAGACTGTCATTCAGGAACGGGAATTCCTGTTCCCGGACCGACCGGTCCGGGTCAGGAACGGTCCGGGAAATGAATATTCTTTCCCCGAACTACTCGGGGCGGTCCGGGAACGAGGCGGGAAATTAGTTTTCCCGTTTCCCGACCCAACCCGACCCGACCCGACCCGGACCGACGGGAAATTTCCCGAAATTTCAGGTGAAACAATTGCAAGCTATTTTAAGCAGAGTGGTGTTTGCGTTTAACACGAATAAATATTGTTTTAAGAATTTCGATCAAACATTTTTTGTCCTTGTTTGCGGCGCCTAATTTTAAAGCACAATTTTGCGCTCCTAAATTGAGCATTTTGTTTTGAGAGCACCTATGGTTCATATTGTGGCATTTTTAAGAAGTGATCGTAGCCGTAGGTTGTAATTAAATAAATAAGCTAGTTAAGTGCCACTATTGAACATGTTATGCACAAATAACTGCAGGCTAAATGATATTTGTGGCTTTAAGTTGTTACGATTGCAACCCAAACTTACAAAAACAAAAATTAAAAGCAAAGTATGGAAAGCGTGAACAGCCACGTTGCATATTTGTACATTGTTCCCTCCTTTTAACACAATGATTTGGCAAGATCTGACATTGCAGAAGAAGATTACAACGTAATGATAATGAGTTAACGGTTTTAGCAAACATATTGTAAAGCCTAATTAAGCTACAACCTCGCTATGGACAACAATAATAAAATTTGAAAAATTCAAAATTATTTGCTTTGTATCGTTCGCCGTGCTCACGTAACCAAAAATAATAAAAGTTTTGAAAAACATATTGTATTGCTACTTACAAGCCGCCGACATGACGTGATTTTTAAGCTTTTCAACGAGATGCAGATATTCGAATTCTGCAAGAATTGTTTAGTCGTGTAAGACCTATGAGCTGACCACAAATGCTAATTTTCAGTTTTCACAAATTTACTTGAATATAGACGCTGACATTAAAAAAGTAATTAATTTAATGACATTTAACACAGGGATTTAGGAAATCATGAAACCTCTGTATGCCTTATCTTTTTTTTGGATGCTGAGTCTAAGCTTCACTTTAAATAGTTGTTTCTGTCATTTTTTTCTGTATGTCACTTAGGCGTGCGCTACAGGTTGCATTTTAGGACCTATATTATTGAATTCCAATTCATATGTTAAATATTATAGAGGAAAAATTGATTTTAATTTTTGTCAAATATAAACAGACAAATGCAATCTGCTTATGGATTTCATGTGTTACACGACTAACGATAAGTCAAGCAGAATTCGAATATCTACATGTCGTTTGAAAACTAAAATTTCAAAGCGACAACATTTAGTGTTTCGCATTTTTACACATACTAATTAATAAATGTTTTAATACTTTCCAAAAATTCCCTTTTACTGTATGTATGTCTTTGCTATGAAAACTTACGAAAATGGAAATTTTCGGGAAATTTCCCGGCGGTCCGGGTCGGAAACAGTCAGGGTCGGGAACGGGTCGCGTAAGGGCATTTCCCGTTTCCCGAAACTCGGGGCGGGAAAGAAATATCTTCGGGTCGGGACGGGAAATGCAATTTCCCGCCCCGACCCGGACCGAATGACAGTCTATCGCAACATCCTCGGGCGGACAATAAAAGCAAGCAAACAGTTACAGAAAAGTGTAAAATTTCACAAGGACTATCCGCTAAAGTCATTAGTGCCCATAAAATAAAAACGCATGGCCATCATCTCAATTTCCCCAGCTTGTGCAAACCGAATCAAGTGGAGTTCAGGCAGGTGTTGGGGTTGGAGCCCGGCGCGGTCGTGGTATTGGTGTGGGAATCGGTGTAGGCATTGGCATCGGTGTAGGTCGTAGTTCACCGAGATCATTGTCCTTCTTGTTAATGACACCCATAAGGAAAAAAAAACTCGGTGAATAATTTGAAATTCTTACACGCTGCTATAGTAAGGACAGTTTGGTGGAGGACCAAGCCAAAATTGGAGCCCGTATTGCGGAAATGGACTGGCTGAAGAAAGAAGAAGAATTGTTTCTGGATCAAACAGCAGGAGCCCTTGCATATTTTTCCTTGGACAAGGCCACCATACAGTTGCTTTTGAACAAGGATGACGGAATTTGCCCTTAGGAATGTAAGTGCCAGGAACCTCCAAGAAGTCAGCGAAAAAAAAAATGACAAACTTTATAAATTGGCAGAGATTATTATTTAAGAGTCATTTTTTAAAATTAATTGAAGATTATAATACGTACCCAGCTTAATAAAGGTAATTTTATAATACCTTATTGGTTTAGTGTGAAATTGCAATCGTAACATATTTTTGAATAAAGCAGTGGAGTGGAGATCATCTTATCTTTGTCGGTGAGAATTTCCGATTTTTAATTTTGTATTTTTGTCTGAGTTCCACACGCAGATTGCTTGAAAGTTTTTACGTCCCTATTTTTCCAATATGATCACAGGGGAAGCCGACACCACTCGCGACGCCAAAGAAACTGAGCGAATTGGGCGCCTTTCCGCACACAGCCGGACCACCACTGTCAGCCTGAAAAAACCCAATCCCCCACCGCAATAAAATTCAAAATCAACCACACCGATTTAATCCATCCATTTTTGAGCCACCCATGCCTATGAAAAATATTTTATTCTAGTTAAATTTACAAAGTCTGTGAAAAATGTACTAACAGAGCAAACCCCTGCAAGTGTTTTGTTAAGACAAGAATCTCCTTCAATGATATACTTCGAATCGAAATGGTCACGACATTCACTGTCCGGAAGAATTTTCATTTCCAACTTTCAAAGCACATTGGAAATAGATGTATCATTGAAAGTCAGTTGGCCCCAACCCATTATTGTGCATGTCACACCCGTGCGCATGTCATCTATGTTTGGAAGCGCTATAGCTCTGATATGTTTATAGGAATTGAAGTATACATCGTGATCCAGAGTAAGTACAGCAATGTCGTTACTTGCAAGTCCAACACTGAAATTTTCGAGATAGTCCGGATGTTTTTTCCACTTCAAAACACTTATATGTATCGCTTCGAAATCCCCGTCACTGTAATGCCCCCCAAGGTGGACCTTGTAGCGATGCTCTGATTCCCCAATGCATTAAGAAGCTGTGACGACGTGTCTTTTCGTGACGTGTGTACCACGGCAGGTGAGATAATACTCGCATATATATGGGGTATATCGTTGCGCGTACAGTCCCGCCATAAAAAGGAACATATGTACTCTTGCCTCAACACCATTTACGATCCGCTCAGAGCCTCCGTCGGTTTTTGGAAGAACTGCACAAATTAAAATGTTTCAAATTGTAGCATTATTACCTTAATTGTAGGTGCTTGGTGTGTAAGCGATTGAGAAATGTATAGTATTTAGGGACAACAACTTACAGATATTTATTACTACTATGAATAGCAACCTTAAGCAGTTATGTTCGAAACACTCCGTATACATTTTTGATTCCGTTAAGAATAAATAATTAAATATTAATTAATTGCTTGGCTGGAGCTTGAATGCTTGGAGCTTGGCCCCGCCGATTTTTTTCACCTCTCAAACTCCGTTCAAAAATTAAGTGGAGCAAGTGTAACAAGAACTCACCTACAATTGTATGCCACTGCAATCCTACTCCTACTAAAATAAAAAATATTGCAGCCTTGACTGGTTTATTTTTTCGAATAAGGCCAACTTTTTTTATCTAATGTTTCCTTATTTGACATTTTTTTAATTATTATCAAACTAACAACATTCATGATGATGAAATAAAAAATTAACAATAATGCTAAAACTACTGTACATACTACTACTTCAGCATTAGCATACTTTCACCATAGAATTTTAATTATTACTTAAAAAAACAAGGGCTAAAGCCCATGTTTAATGGCAGCCTTAACAGCAAAATTAGGCATTTTGAATTTGTTGCCAAATTTTAGTTTCAATTTACAGGTTTTAAATTAGGAGAAGCAATTAAGCCGCACAATGTGTTATTAGTTATCTTATCCATCTCATTTATAATCAATGTCTGTAATAAAACCAAAAATTCATGTTTGAATTTCCCGCTAAAACATTAAATATTGTGTTAAATGAAGATTTCGACCGGTTACTCAATGACATAACACTAAAATGATATACCATTCGGACGGTAACGATTAGGCAAATTTAAATAACTTAGTGTGGACGAACGATCGCAATTAGTTTTGAAATGACTTAAAGGTTTTAAATTAATAATGTGTATGTTTGTGTGTACATTGTAGTAATGAGGAAGGAATATAGTGTGTAGTGTGTCTGGCCGCTAGACGTGTCTTTTTTGTTCTCTTAAATAAGCGGCAAATTAGGTTAGATTTAGTGTTAGTACACCATTAAGTGTTATACTGTACGTTGCTCTGCATATTCATATTTCAAATAAGACTAATTTTAAGTTAAAATTATCTCGAATTTGGCTTAAATTGTTCATTTAAATTATTGGTGATTCTACTTGGCCTCATGGTGAATTTCGAAGGAAAATGGAGCGGAGTGACGTCACGCCCCACCGCGAAACACCGTGTAATTCAAATTTTACTCTTCTGTACCATCTACTACTGACGAACCATCGACGTTAACATCAGCCTTATTTCCCTATCCAGCAGCAAGCAGCCCTGACAGAGTCATGCCCCTGACTCCTTAAAATTCTACCCTAATTCTCAACATTCAACGAACGGATCCAGAGCACGAGTTAAATTCTGCAGCTAAAATTCTTCAGTTTAGTGATAATTATTATAATAATATTCTATTTCAAATAAATTGTGTTAAACTTCATAGATAATAGCGACCATAAATTTAAATTCTACACGTCACAGCATACAGACACACTACAGACTACATATTTTTGACTCTACACTGAATGTCAAACTGTGCTGCCATATATTTGTGCAAATATTGGAGAGCTGTATAGGGTGCTCAAAATTCCCTTACCCAGTTTAATTCAGTCAGGGGTAACAAAACTGACTACTTCACAAACTCAGCATAGTTTGACATTTTAATGGTGGGCAATAATTATTGTTACGAAATGTTATTTTTTTTCCCTGTTAAAGGTTTTTTTTTAATTTGGACACTGTATCCTAATTTAAAATTCATGATGTAAGTATATCATCAGTTAATGTTAGTACTAATTTGACACTCTCTATTCTACTGCGCTTGTATATGTCGCGTGTAGGCTCCTTCATATTTCAACCAAAAAGTAATAGATTAAATGTTAAACTTGATTGATAATTTGTATAAACTTTCATCCACTGCGCTTGTATATGTCGCGTGTGGGCTTCTTCATATTTCCTCCCAAAAATATAATATTAAATAGGACTATGTACTATGTTAAATAAGCAAAAGAAACTATCTGAACAATGTACTATTTTCGGGGATAACTAACATATTCTGTATTATTCCTGTGTATGTATAATTCAAATTGGAAAAAGAAGACAAATAAAAACCCAGCATAATAATAATAATAATAATAATATGGAATAAAGTGTAAAAAGGTAAAAGTACCAAATAACTGCATACAATATTTTTTATAATCAATTTATGTAATAAAACAACAAATTCAAAATTCAAGTTTTTGAATTTCCCGCTAAAATTTTAAATATTCTGTTAAATGAAAATTTCGACCGGTAACTCAGTAAACTAACATACACATGATATACCATTCGAACGGTGACAACTAAGCAAATCTAAATAACGTAGTGTGCACGCACCATTTTTATTAGTTTTGAAATGGTTCAAAAAAAACATAATTGAAAATTTAAAAAAATTAACGGATTTTGTCGAGTGATATATCATTCAAAAGGTCTTGAAAAATAGGCCGACCCCTCTTATTTGCTTTTTCTATGTGGCCCATACAACACGAGTTAGGGCAAATTGAAAATTTGAATCACCGTTATCTCGAAAACGTTTGACGATAACGCTGCGCGCGTTCCAATAGTTGAATTCTACTCGTGAATACCTTTCGAATGATATATAGCTCGATGAAATTGGTCTAGTATTGCGAAAGTTGGAAAATTCCCTTATAATTATTATGTAGATAGGTAGGAATAATAAATCAGTAGGTAATCTATATCTATTATTATATAATTATATCACATAAGATGTATTCTATGAAGTTGCTCCAGTCAAGAATGATCGTATCAATATGTTAGTTTTGGCAGAAAAGTCTCATCATTTTCGTCATGCATACGACTAGAGCTGCAGTAGCAAAAACAGCAACATTTTTTGAAAACCTGGTAATAGTAATCACCAAGTTCTTTTATGATAATTTCTTTTTCCTGCGTTAACACATTTAAATGGCTTGTTTAATAAAATTAAATAACGTTATGATTATTACAATCTTTTTATTATTTGTTTTAATAAATAGCAACATAATTATCAATAGAGGTAGCAGTAGCAATAATAAAATTATGCACCTTATTCCATTACCCTGACACTTCTGCAATACTACCGTACTCTCACTACAGGTACAGGCGCGCCAAAAATTATACTCGGGTCCGAGGGAATGGGTATGAGAACGGGTCTAAATTCTGCTGTACACAGAGTTTGCGGGTACAGATACGGGTACGGCTCCACGAGTTTAGTGCCCAGTCCGAGCAATACTTTCTTCAAAAATATTCGCTCATGATAACGGAACGGCTGCACTTCTAATGTACGCGCCAAAAATAATTACATACCCTGACTCGTCATTAGTAAAAAGAATTTAGCACGCCATTCTGCCCCAAGCGTTTCTAGAGACCAAAGCGCATATGAGCTTATTCGAGCTTTGCGGAGCTGTGCGTTGGAGCTACCTTCGTCATTTCCCAAATTTGGAGCCTAGGTCTTTGAGGGTTTGGAACACCAACGCTTCAGTCGAGAACGAAAAGGGCTTTGTTCGCTGCGAAATGTCTTACACTGGTTATAGATAGATATAGCTCTCGAATGACGTCCTTCGAATATCATAGTTTAATATCCTTTCTTTTCTCAATTTTAATATTTTGTCAACCTACTTTACCTCCATGCCATTCACAAATCTTTGTGGGTTATATAGATAGAGATTACCTATAAATGGCGTCCTTTGAAAATAGTGTTAAGTAACACCCTTTGCAAGTTTAAAATTTTTGCCAAATGTTCTAACCACATTTTATTTGCATACGTGTAAGGGGTACGGAAGGTGTGGGATTTCTCATAAATGACGTCCTTCAAATATCATATTTTTAAGTATCACACTTCCAACTTTAAATATTTTTCTTTCTATTTTAATTTTATGTCACGGAAATACATATGTGGCTCAGAGATGGTGAGGGGTCGTGTGTAAATGACGTCTTTCAAATTTCACTATTTTACGGATCTCTTTTAATTACAAAATGTCACAGACATGGATGCATGGCTTAAAGATGGTATAGGTTCGTCAGTAAATAAGGTCTTTCAAGTATCAGTCTTTTCAGATGGGCGTCGTCCATATATCTCGTATACACTTTTTTGGTATTTTTTCACCCTCCCCCCCTCTAAGTATACAAAAGTGATCATCAGCGTATACCCCCCCCCCCCTATATACGTATACAGTTTTCAAAATTTATTTTATCAATTTAAAAAGTTAGTTGTATTACACAAATAAAACAACCAAAAATATAATTCTCAGTTTTCGAAGGGTTTTCAAATGACGTAATATTTGTAGAGCTCCGATCGGGTCCGGGTGCGACCCATGTCTTTGGGTCCGGGTTCGGGTCCGGGTCCGGACCCGGGTGCAATTTCATTGAACCCAAATGTTTGGGTGCACCCGAGTGCACCCTGTTGCTTTGAACCCGAATATGGGTCCGGGTCCGGGTTTGGGTTCGGGTCCGACTATGTGTGATTGTGGGTCCGGACCCATCGGGTTTGGGTGCATACGTGCAGTGAACCCGGACCCGAACCCATCGGACCCGGGTCTTTTGGGTCCGGTAGATGTACATGTAGTTGAATATAAAAAAACAGCGTGTTGCGTGGAATTACATGACGGCGTGTGGCTCTGTGCAATCTAATACGCCTTTCTGAGGTAACTGGGATTGCTGCCGTATGGATGACCTGCATTAGCGTAGAAAACAAAACTTAAACCATGAAGTTACTTCGTCGAACCGGACGTATATTCGTTTTAACTGTGTACCAAAATTCTCGCTTGACACTTAAAATAATAAAAAACAATAGAAATGCATGTTTCGTGTTTCCTTTAGTCATGATGCAATGTATCGTATGCTTAATTTTTCAGTTAAAGTAAACACAATAGTGGAGAGTGGTGTCCGTAAGCCACGCAAGTATATGCGTTTTACATCGAAGAAAAAAAAACTGGACATAAACAAAACAAAAACTGCGCTTTTCATTTAACCTGCTTTTATTGTTAACAAGCAAATGCGTCTAAAAATACCTCTAAAAAGATATACGTATTAAAAACTCGCACCCGGGTCCGGGTCCGGGTGCAGTGGGTTCGGGTTCGTGTTCAGAAACGGGTTCAATTTCGGATTCGGGTGCGGGTCCGGACCCGGGTTCAAGAAATGATGTGCATAGTGGGTGCGGGTGCGCAAAAACTTGAACCTGGGACCACGGGTTCGGGTCCAGGTCTGGGTTCAAATTTGATTGAACCCGTGATTCGGGTCCGGGTTCGGGTGCGGGTCCACGATTTTCGGACCCAATCGGAGCTCTAATTATTTGCTGTAATCGGTTACTTTTGAAAGATAATTATTTAAGTTTCTTAACTAAAATTTACAACTTATCACGATCGGCGCTAGCACAGTAATGTAATTAGATTTGCGTATTTATTTCAGTTTAAATAGTATAACAACTTCACCTTTGATGTGTACCCTCATTTAGTAACATGTCGAAATTTCAGTTTTAATATGTAGCAGAAAATTTTAAAAAAATCATTTTTCCAAAAACTAAAGACCGCCTGATTGCATTTTCGCAGAAAGCAATTTTCATTAAGATTTACAAGTCTGAATTAAAACTGCCACAACTGCTTAACTCCTTGACGGCTACCTTCCCGTAATTTACAGGATGCAAATTGAATGTTAAGATTTGCCAGCAAATTTGAACTGCTTAACGTTACTGTTAAGGCTGTTAAGGCTCACATAAAACAAGGGGGCTCACATTAAATTACTAGTTTATTGTTGTTTACATAAATTAGTGAACTTACAGTTATGCTTTTACGTAGACGCCGGAGAAGTTTGCAGACAAAACAAGTTCATTTCAGTTTTTTTAAATTGAAATATTATTGAGAATAAGAATAAAGACTCACACACGCAGGGCCAGATTTAATATTTTTGCAGCTAATACAATTCGGACTATACAGCCACGGAAAAATACATTTGGAAAAAAATCAAGTTTTCAAATTATCATCAAAATTTGTGATTCCTGTAAAGTTAGGCAGCATTGACTTGGCATGTTTTGCCAAAAATATTATCTTTTCATTGTATACGTGATCAAGCGTTTGAACACCCCCCTCCCCCTCCGTTTTATAGTATACAAAAGTGATCAAGCTTTACACCCCTCCCTCCCTCTATTTTGTATACGAGATATATGGACGACGCCATGGCACATTATTAAATCATGTCACAAACATACGTATATACCTCAAAGGTGGTGAGGGATCGTCTATAAATGAGGTCTTTTAAATATCACTACTTTCTGATTGCACTTTATTTGATCATGTTACAAACATACGTATTTAACTCAAACATGGTAAAAAATCTTAGTATCACTATCATGTGGATCCCTCTGAATCCTACATGTCACAGACACAAGGAGCTCATTTTTACTTGCTTAACTTGTATTCAACCCGATTTTACTGGTGCAGAATTAGCAGAATGCAAAAACTATATGTTAGCCTTACTACGTAAGCATTGTTTACCAGTGATCAAACCAAATTGATTTAAGCTCAGCATCTACTTAAAAGCCCAGGACGGCAAATCCGGCGCGAAGCGCCGAATTTTGTTTTTATAGTACATATTGCATATGAATGTTTGGTAAACATTGTTGTGTGCTACATATTTTCCAACACGGAAAAACATGTTCGTGTTTTACATAATTCTATAAGAATTTATTGCTCACAATTCATGTTTATTGAGTTTCTAAATTATTAAATAATGTTGTTTCGTGAGAAGTAAAACTATCGTATTGATCTAATTATGAAGATTTTAATTTCTTCAGCTTTTTAAGTTAGTTACTTAAAGAAACCTCGAGAGACGTACAGTCAATTGTAGGATTGTTCTAAAACTCGAGCCTCATGAACAAAATTAAAGCGTTTTTTATAATTAAAACTTTAACGCTTATAGGGAGCAAACTTCTCTGCCAGTAGTTACAGCTTTCAATTCATTCTTAAGCTGTACGTACCACTATTATTACCAAACAAAATGACATATTCTGCATATGAAGAAGATACTGATTTTATTATTACGTAATACACGACTTATAGACGTCATAATATACAGTTACTTGCTGAATACGCTGAAGCAGTGGTGATCTTCGGATTGAAAGCATGATTGCAACTCGCCTAGTTGTCCTTGCCCTTATGCATCTGCTGTTACTGGCCCTAAAGTTGCCCTGCCTCGCTCAAGATCCAGTTAAAACCCAGTACGCGCGTCTTAACACAATTTTAAAAATATTTCAAAACTGTCAAATCATGATTGTGAACGGCGACGAAGGGGATTTAAAAATAAATGACGCACTGGAAATTCAATTAAAGGTAGTCGATATTTATGCCAAAATTAAAGCAGTCGTCCAAAATTTTCACAACAATTACAGCAAATTTATGGGGAAAAGAGAAATATTACGATTTCAAAAAGAAATCTGCTACGTATATCTGTTTATTCCTCATTCACTTGGACAAGGTGGATACTGGAGCCCAATGATAAAATTTAAAATTAAAGACACAACAACTAAGTTTCACAGGGGTATTAGCTACTCCACGGATATGTTTATCCTCCTTACTGGTGGGGCGGGGGACAAGAACCGACACCGAATGTTCACCCCTCCAAATTTGAACTGTATTTTTCCATTCAATTACCTTTGGCTTAGCTTTGGCTTTACAGGCCGAGGCTCTGCGCTAGAAATAAAACATGTCCGCAGATTTCAGTTTCGGTGCAAAGTTCAAGGCCACATTATGTGTGTTCTTGACTTTGATATTTTTTTAAAAGGCACACAAACGTCGTTTCGAAATTTCATTAAGTCCTTTAAAGCATTACGTGCAAATTTTCAAAAATCATCTGTGACCGTCTATGGGGGTGATCCCCGGACTGTTTCTAAACATGGATCTAGTAAAATTAAAAAATGTACTCAAAACGCACCAATTGCAGCTTTACTTGACACGCTTGCGCAGCATGCAAATTTCACCATATTTCATAGGTCGCAAGCAAAACTCGATACCAATAGAGTTTGTGCGGAGGGCGCCATATTCGTGTCTGAAAGGATTCTGAGCAGAACGTTGAAATCCTTGCGAGTCATCACTGAAATAACGTCCTACCGCCTCTTTTACGGAACTAATTCACAAGACAAAGTTCCTAACTGCTTCAAATTCCTCGTTCTCCCATTTAATTGGCCAGTTTGGGCCTGTTTCGGCATCTTTACCCTTCTGGCGGTACAACTGATTAAGCTGAGCATCGGACAAACCATGGGAACTATTACTGCATTTGAATTAGTTCTGTTTCCTTTACTGGGCCAAATTGTTAGATTTAAATTTAAATTAGACCAAAATGTGTGCTACACCTTTTGGGTTCTGTTCACAGTATGGCTAAGCTTGGTTTTTACATCCTTCTGGCAAAGCTACAAAATTGCACCCACAGCCATTTCTGTTGAAAAAACTCTGACCCAGATGATCAATGAAAATTTTACGATAACACTAACTACAGAAACTTATGACAAATTAAATTTGCAGTAGTGCACATAAATTGTGAGAGTATTGTATTGTTAACTATTGTTAATTATTGTATTTACAATAACAATCACAATACTATACGCTTGGACTTCACAATAACAATAACAATAACAATTTCAGAATCTTTTCAGTAACAATAACAATTACAACTAACAATTTGGTTTTATATGTTCCCTCTTAAGTTAAGGTAAGGAGATTGAAACATAACGTTATAAATGTTGTGGGAGGGGGTCTAGCTGCCCCTTTGAATAAAATGTTCGTAGGTGGGGGTTAGAGGAGAGGTCATGACTTTGCATAACATAGTCGTTGGAATATCCCTCATGTCGATTTCACTTTACACAGCGACGGAGAAGCATGCGCAAGGTCAACCGCATCAGGGTGCATGTGTATATTCCGTCACAGCTTGGGCGGGTGGAGGGTACGAGCAGTATCAAGTAAGTGGTGAATAACTGGCAAGTTGGAAGAGGGTTCGAAAATTTGCTTTTTCGCTACACCGTCATATAGTCATAGCCCGCGGTGCATGAAACACTACTCCCAATGACTATAAGGTTAAAACCTTTTCCAAGTAGAAAACCGAGACGACTTTATTATTTAAGTACTGGTGGCAGTAAAGGATCTATAGTCATTTGATTCGTTTTGTCATTTGAGATAACCGAGGAATGGGTATGGGTAGTAGGCAGTACGTCGAAATTAGCCAAACGACACAATAATAAGGAAAGTGATAAACTTGCAGTCGTTTTCAGTTTGTTAATGTTAATCACTAAGTATATTCGTGTCAAGACTAAATAAATAGCGTTGGCTCAGGCTGTCATTCATCACTTGGCATTAAACTTGCTTCTCATGTATTAGGTGTATTACAAGTGACAAGACGGTAAAACCTCGATTGCTGGCTAATTGGGTGAATCAACTGGCAGAGGCAAAATGGATTTTGATCGTATTTCTAAACAAAAAACAACCATTGAAGATTTTAATACTTACAGTTTATAACATTTTCATGTTTTCAGATGTTATGT
Organism: Dicyrtomina minuta; assembly: GCA_949802685.1. Taxonomy (NCBI): domain Eukaryota; kingdom Metazoa; phylum Arthropoda; class Collembola; order Symphypleona; family Dicyrtomidae; genus Dicyrtomina; species Dicyrtomina minuta. The sequence continues at coordinate 199,804 of CATKUY010000009.1, forward strand.
CTAATATCACTATGACACATACAACAATATTTAACTTTAAGGGTACTATTAGTCCTGATCATTTCTGTTACTGTTATCATATGTGTAAATTCTATGCTAGTTTTGAATTGCGGGAAAAATAAAGAAAATGTGATGGAAGTTACATATTTGCTAAATTTGCTTTACGAAACTACGCTCGTAAAAAATCTGCTTCACTTTTTAGATGCTGAGCTTTAGCTGCATCTTATTATATTAATGCATCAACATATTTCAATGCATTCTTGACAATCAATCAACTAAATCACCGATTTATATACATATATTAGTAAATAAAAACGAAACATATTCACTAATTTAAAGCATTCCATCGTGAGGTCACATCAGTTACAAAAATAAAAATAGAAAAAAATAGTATCATTATTTATTTAGTAGCCAGCAGGAAACCTACATCATTAGAAAATAAGCGTTTTGTTCTTTCGTCTGGCATTTATTATCTTCTTAAATAACAAATTGTAATAGTTATTGTTATTGTTATTCACAATAACAATATATTTTTATGAAATTGTCATTGTATTTACAATAACAATATTGAATTGTTATTGTGATTCTAAATACCTAACAATAACAATAACAATTCACAATATTACGGCACTAATTTGCAGTATACGAATTGAGAAAAAATAACGGCTGGAACTCGAAACTTTTGAACCAGTACGGGTTTATACTAAATAATTCAGCTGTCAAACATTTTATTCAGGATGACGTTGGAGCGGCGGGACTATTTAAAGAAGACAAAGTGTGCTCTTTTGTTCAGGAGAAGCACATTTCTCTCTATTCGGATTTACTCTACAAACATTTTCAGAGGGGGGCTCACGTGGGGCAGGACAGTTTTCTGCCATCAGTTTTTGAATGGAACTTTCTTTTGTCTAATAGTGACATTTTAGTTGACACTCTGGTCCGTTTTTTCAGCTCAGGAGTGGTTCAGTACTGGATGCAGATTCGAGCTTTGAATGATAAATGCAAGAGACGTGTCATGTATGAGATGCAAGTTGCTAGGGAAGGTCATGGCCAAACCCAGAGCCCAGCATATGGAGATGTGGCTGAAAAGGAGCCTCTGCCTTTGGACAAGTCTTTAATTAAATCTGCTTTCTACTGTTTAGTTGCTGGTTGGACGCTTGCACTATTCCGACTTGTTACGGAAAATTATACTATTGAGATTTATTACTAACAATTTTGTTATGTTGACAAGTATTTGCATATTTCATTACCAAATTCAACTATTCTTATTAGGCATTGCCTTAAATGATGCTATAATGTTTGCAACAAATTTTAACTTTATTTACAATTATTAAAGCTCCTAAAAATAATAGTAAATACATTTACAATTATATTATAAGCTCCAAGTACTGATTAATAACTATGCTCAAACATGTTTTAAATGTAAGGACGAGTTAAAAAAGTTATATAAATTGTTAATTAACGTTAAGCTAATCACACTGCTGAGAAAGGAGAAAAATATCGTAATAATTATTTCCCTACTTTCGGAAAACAATAACTAATGAAGGCAGGGAAAGCTGGCCGAAGTGCTGCGTTCCCTAAAATGCACTAATTAATTATTGGTCCTTGCTTGCTATGAGAGATACTGGCAATGTGGGGAGAGATTATGACCTATTGCCTACTAACTAATGGGATGGTGTATGGTGAGCAATATGAATGAATGTATGCAATATAAATCGAACGAATGAACTGATGCACTTACAGATACAGATACTTAAGTTATTATGCAGTAATTTGGAAAACACAGAATGCAATAATTAACAGAACGTAGGTATAGAAATATATTGTTTAAATATACGAATTAATATACTTTACTTTATTCAATGTAACGAAAAAGGAAAGGATTGATATCCAGAAAACAAAATGAAAATTCCTAACTGAATAATACGGTTAATTTGACTTTGTTAATAAAAACGAAAGAAAGTGAAAAGCTATTCGATTGTAATAATGTTTTCGTCCGAATATTTTATAATTGTAATTAGTTAAAAGATACGATACCGTGTGATGCTTACTCGATCAGAATTCGTACAGTCCGAGGGATGGGATCCAAAATGTAAAACTTAATGAACGGAGAATATTGAATCTTTTGACCTACGACCATATATTTATAACGACTAAAATAATTATGACTTTAAAAACAAAAACTACTTTCGAAAATATATTTTAGGATACGAAATGAAATACGAGTCAGATGTATTTCTACGAATAGAATTTCAACGTAACAAAAAGAAAAATTCTACGAGCGAATATAATTTTGATGTTGCTATAAATCCAATTCAAAGCCGACTCTCAGAGATTTTAAAATCTCTGCCTAAGGAAAGCTCTCTGAGACGCTTCCTCTCTCGTCTCTACATTCGCTACGGGGGTTGGGGTTATTTTTCCTCCTGATCGAATTCTGACAAACAAGCCTCGCATCCACGAATCCTTCTCGAGTTCTTCAGCTCCATAAGGATTTCTTGAGCTCGCCGATTATTCTTCTTTCAAATCCTCACCCAAGGGTCGACGTCCGCGCTCGACGTCCGAACGGGTAAGCGGAAACGGAAATAAAACTGAAAATAATTGATGTGAAAAGAAACTGCACACACATTAAATTATTTTCCTACATTCTCTTTTATTTATCAGAATAATTAATTGATCCATCAACACAAAATATGGGATCAAAATCACTTGTATAGAAATTACATGAAAAAGGATAAAACATAATTTGCCTTGTATAACACAAAACGATTCGATTAATATGTCAAAAAAATTAATGATTCAAGTCTATCTTCTCGGAGATCAGATTACTTGCGAGAAACGGTAAGTCATACGATTATTAATATTTTGTATACTCCACTTGCTGATGAGTGGCTGGAAAATTTACTTCTAACTACAGTCACAATTTTAAATGCCCAAAGACGTCAGATGGGCGAAAAACAATATATATACGTTTCTACCAGTTACTACAGAAAATGCCCAGGTATTCACTAAATACCTGGTCAACTATACTACGTCAAAAGTACCTAAAATGGTATGCCTATAAACTACTTCTACTGAACAAAAGTACCAACGGGCACATAACGAGATAGAAACGTCAAAACATCGAAAATTTTCAAACTCAGCCAATCGGCATATGGCCGTGGCTCAAAATTAATCAAAACGATAATTTTTCTTTGGAGTGCGTTACTCATACACTCCAACACGTTTACGAATGACTCTTCCCGTGATGGGGGAGAGAGCCCAACCGAATTTCACTACTTTCAATTTGGCAGGCGCCACGATTGGAGGTGGGCAGAGCTCAACCTCTGTGGCTTTACTACCGTACTCTACCATATACACTTTCGGATCGCTAAGATTTTCCGGAGCTTCATCTACACTTTTCCGTTTGATTCGGGGCATAACAACAGCCAACGGTCTCCGAATCCTATACTGGTGATACGGTTTGAACTCTAACTTCATCGCTCGGAACTCGAGTTTCAGACGCTGGACACGGTCCCGAAGAAGATCATTCTGATTCATCGCGAACCATCCGACTTTCTCTCCTTTTTCATCGTAGTGTTCGTCCCATCTTTGAGGAAATCCAGAATATTCTTCCTCAATTTCCAACTGATCTTCAGCATGGAACATTTTCTCGGGTACGATTTCTTTTTCATCGTCTTTTTCAGTGTCCTCATCGTATCGAGGAATTTTCCTGTAAACTATAGAAAATAACACTCACACATATTAATCCTCCTACGTTCATTAATTTACATTTTCTACATTCACGAAAAATATTATATATATTTAAATTATAGTTTCTACGTACTCTGGAAACTATCACGAGAGAAATCGACATTCTCGGACTCCACGAAGGGTCCCCGTACTATCGCCGCTACATATGGACAATCTTCCATCTATGTGCATTGGAAGGTGGGAAGGAAATCAAAAAAAATAAAAATAAAAAGTAAAAACTTGCCAATTATAACCTCTGGACATAGAACAGTAAGATTGTGAGTCTACTTTCGTTGTGCTTACTTTTTGTACATATCTACATTCGTGAAAAACTTTTATACGTCGTTGTTAATAATGAAAATTAAATTATTATGAAATTCCTACCTACGAAATATTTTAATGTGGATATTTATAATGCTTTGAAAGCTAACAAAAATGAAACTATTTATGAACTAATATTTTATATTATCGTAGAATCTACGTTCGTGAGCAAACGGAATTTTTACACTTTGTGATTTGGGCAATTTCGATACAAGTGTGGTCCCTGACACGACCAACAGAGTTTCACATTTGGCGAATACGGCTGGAGCCGTTGGGTTCGCTTTACCGGGCATTCATGGAAGACATGCCGCAAGTTCTCTCGGAGTCCTCTATTTATACACACTGGACACTCACGGATTTTGGGTGCGCAAATTTTTGGTTCACATTTTTCAATTTCAACTTTTTCTTTTGAAGCTGCACTCGCCTCCGCAACTTCCATGAATTTAATGGCGCGTTCTTCATCTTCGATCTTTTTGTGGATATCGGCAAATGTTTGTTTTAATTCATCCAGGGCGGATCTTCGCTTTCGGTGATCCTCACCCAAGTTTGGATCCTGGTCTTCTAACATCTTTTCGTCTGGACTATCGGGAGCCTCAGCAACAGTAATTTTTGTTGGACCATCTTCATCTATGTCCATCAACAGGAGATTTTCACCCTCACCTGGAGTTATTACTACGGTCTCGTCGTCACTCGCCATCAGGAGATCGTCCTCACTAATCTGATTCATCTTATTTTGCACGCACACAGTTAAATTCAAACCTTTAATTATTTACATTATTCATTCGTTCGATTTTCTTACCCATTAGTGCATTTTATCTACACTACTTTGCTCAACGCATCTACTTGCAAAAATATTATCTTGGACTTGAGACATCAAGTCCGTAAATTGCGCGAAAGCATAACTACGGTCAAGCTCTAAAGATTGCAATTTTCCAATTTCATAAATTGCGGGATCGTATCGCGTATTCCATTTTTGATCCCTTTTGGGTCGCTCTATTTCAACTGGGACAGGTATCTGGGATCTAGAGGATCCGGGTAAATTTGGAGCTACTGGCTCTACGATCGTAGGATTTTGTACATTACTTTGTAAATTATTAATGTTAGTCGGAGTTTTCGGAGATCTCACGGTGAGTTTAGGCGGAGTTTTCGAATCCACATTCGCTGGAGAAATCGAATTTCTTTTCGGAGACGGCGACGCAAAAGTCTCTTGGGCGCTGTCGAAGCGATCCCATACACTGCATGTTCTGTCCCGAGGACTAACATGCGAATTTTCATGACGTGGCCCGGCGGACACGGATCCACTCCCTTCTCCCCCCCGTGGGTCTGGAGAACTCTTAGAATCGGGAGTCTCTATAATAGTTTGGCCTCGCCAAGAATGATGAGACGCATCGGTGCTGTCTACAGAACCGTTACTATGGACCGAATCTGAAATATCTGTATCAGACAAAATATCGTAGGGCGGAGCACTCGGAGGAGGCTCACGCTGTGATGGAGCACTATGATTATATATACCTCGTGGGACGACGTCGGGAAAAATATTTTTACCATCTTCCTGTGGTTCCTCGGTGGGGTCGATCGTAGGCTCAATGAAGAAGACATGGTCAGCTGCAGTGGGCTTAAATAAATTAGGCCATTCCAAATTTTGATCCACCTCTGGAGGAGGCTGATCAAGCAACGAAGGAATATATAATAGGAGGTTATGGCCATGTACCATTTCCACCTCAGTAGGCTTATCGGGTGACGTCAAATCAAAGTCCGGTGAACACAAAAAATAAACATGTTCATTTTCAACCAAACTATAAATTTTATAGGGACCGGAATAGCGCACCATGAATTTACTGGGCGTCTCTGTTTTTCGTGTGTAATTTCTTTTTAAAACGAGATTACCGATTTGAAAATTTTGATGGGGATGCATACGGTCGAAATCCAATTTTCGTTTCAATTGGTTTTCACACGAATTTTGGTGAGCTAGCATGCGATGTTTAAAAAGGTCACCAATCCTAATAAGATGCCTCTCGGGGTCATCATCAACTGACGAACTTTCGGACATAGTTTGATCGTAGGGATGAGTAAGAGAACGACCATACATGAGAAAGTATGGGCTATACCCGGTACTGCTGTGCTTGGCAGCATTGTACTCGTTTGCTACGTGCGGAAGTAAAGAATCCTATGGATCTTGGGAATCAAATTTTAACTTTTTCAATATCGAGCCAAACGTGGAATTGCTACGTTCTACGAAAGCATTACTGCTGGCATGACGTGCCGAAGTAGCAATTCGAATTATACCGTAGTTTTCGCAAAAGCGGAAATATTCATTAGATGTAAAGGCGGCTCCGTTGTCGGAGACCAGGGCCTGAATTTTATGTTTTTGTACCAGGGGTTCGAGGCAACGTATCGTTTCGGCTGTGGTAGGTCCTACAGTCGGGAATAAATATATGTACCTAGTGCATTGGTCAATGCACGCTAATATGTATTGGTGTCCTGCCTGAGCTCGATTCAATGGACCCAAATAATCTATGCTCATTTTCGCGTATGGTAGCTGAGGCGTAATCATGACGTGGAGCGGACCGGAGCGGCTCTTACGTTGGATGAAATGTCTTTGACATGTGTCACACGAACGACACACTTCCATCACCAATATATGCATCTGGAAGAACCAGTATTCTTCGCGTAGAGCGGCATAAATTTTCTCATGTCCTAAATGAGAACGGTCGTGTAGATATTTTATTGAATGCCGAGCTAAATCTTCAGTGAGAACGCTCACCCAGAGTTTACCTAAAGGTTCTCCTGAAAGGCGCTCAAGTATGCTGGAGTTTGGATTAAGTTGAAAATTTTTCCAGTATTTATTATACCCAAGAAATTTATTTTCAATATCCTTGCGTAACGAAATAATAATTTTACTTATGCGGCGGTCGTTGAGCTGTAGAGTTTTTAATTTTTCGAGGTCGGTCTAAATGCGATCGCACCTTTTTATGAAATCCACATCTTTTATGGAACGAATGTGAATGGATCGGATTTCGGGTTCTCTCTCGGGAGTACGGACATGGCAGTTTCTCGGAGGACGACTAAGACCATCTGCCATTTCGTTGCATTTTCCAGCGACGTGGTAGATTTTCAGATCGTACTCACTAAGCTTCAAGCTCCAACAGATGAGTCGACTGTTACATTCGGAGGTATGTAGGATGGACGTGAGGGCTGAGTGGTCGGTGTAGATATGCACCTTCCGGCCTAATACATTATTTCGAAATTTTCGTAAAGAATAAATGATGGCGAAGCATTCCTTGTCTGTCACGGACCATTTTCTTTCGGCCGTGGTCAAGGTATGTGAAGCAAAACCGAGTGGGCGACGTAATTTACCTACTTTCTGGACTAAACAGCCCGCTATTTCGAATTCAGATGCGTCTGTCCACAACTCGAGTTGTGCATTGTCGTCGGGGAACGCTAACACGGGAGCATTCGTGATTGCCGATTTGATTTTGTCGACTGCCTCACGGCAGAAAGAGTCGAAGACGAAAGGCACATCTTTCATTAGAAGATGATACAAGGGTCGAGCCATGCGAGAATAGCCATGGATCATACGTCGAAAGAAATTTGAAATCCCGATGAAACGACGGATTTCAGTCGTACTCGTGGGGTAGGGGTACTCTACGATAGTTTTGATGCGATCGGCATCAATTGACACACCCTCCTTGCTGACACGATGCCCTAAAAATATTATACTAGGGAAGCCGATATGACATTTACTAGGCTTCAACTTTATATAAGCCTGAACGAAGAGCCAGAGAAGTAATTCTAGCCTATGAAACATTTCTTCGAATCCTTTACCACCAAAACCAGAGTCATCAACGTACTGACTCAGCCATTTATGATTGTAGGGCTTCGTAATTTTAGACATAGCTGATTGAAAGAGTGCACCGCTATTTATGAAGCCAAATGCCAGTCTTTTGAATCGCCATGTACCCGTATGATTGATGTAGGCTAAGTAATTCCTACTATCCTCCTCGACTTCTACCTGTTGGTAAGAACTTGCCATATCTAATTGGCAATAATGAGTGCAATCCGCTAATTTATTTATTTCGTCTACGATCGGTGGGAGGGGCACGGCGATGGGCTTTACCCTCCTATTTATTTCCCGTAGATCTAGAACTGGGCGCCAACCATTGGTTTCCTTCCTGACTACGCGCTGCTGAGAAACCCAATTCGAATGGAAGGGTTCGATAATCTGCTTCATAAGTAAATCGTCGGTGTCATCGCGGCACACGACCTTAAATAAATTCGACATGGCTGCAGGAGTTTGTGTTAGGGGCGTAGGGTCAAGTAAATCGATATGTACTTGAAGAGGTTTTTCTGTCAAAGGATCGATCATTGAGGAATGGAAATCCTCTGGCTTCCAGCCAAATACGGAATAATACTTGGATAATAATATCCAAACGATCCGTTTTTCCAAAACGGAAAGTCCCTCAAAAATCTTAAATTAATTCCATTCGTCATCGGTCAATTCTCTGCTACCCGGAATTTCATCCGGAATAGGCTTCGTGTCCTCTCCTATGGGGCATTGTTGATCGTCTATATTTATCTTGTTACTTCGCATGTAACATTGTGGGAGCGGGCAATACGTACTAAATAATCCCTGTTTGGGGAGAACGAAATCCTCATCTACACTAATGGCATGGCAGTATCCTGAGCCATCCACAATATTTACTCTATTTTCTTCCACTAGCGCTCCATATTTATTAAAAAGATGAAAATTGGGCTCAACTACGATCGAGCCATTATAATTTCTATTGGCCGTATAAATTGGTATTTTAGTTGATTTGTCTACGTACAACTTAACGGGATTGACAGTAAATAAGCGCAATTTATATTTAGGGAGCTCGGCTTCGGCCGTGCTCGACATTATGAAAGTTGCAATACTTTTTACTTCCTCATCAAAGGAACTCGTAGTTTCGACTTCGGGGCGAATTGTATTGGCACCTCCAATATGTGTGGGGGTCCTACTGGCTGGCGTAACTACGGGCAAAAACGGTAAATTTAAAGGATTTAAATTTTCATGAACAGACAAATCACCACTCATGGACATGCATTCTACGGCCATATCATCATAATTCTTTACGATCGTAGGATTATGCGCGTTCAATTTTAAATTATGAGGTGGGTGCTGCATTGCCCTACCTACTTGACTTTTAGCGTATATACTATGATTCGGCCGACTGTCAATTATGAACTTAGGTTTATCAACTATGCAATTTTCGACTTTAGTGAACTTCACGGTACCCAATCTGCAATGGACCATGGCATCGTACGCGATCAACATATCCATTCCGAAAACAACGTTGTTACTGGGGGAGTCAATAACGAAGAATCCCCATAAAATCCATTCATCCAATTCGGGGATTTGGACTTTGACAAAAATAAATTTATCTATGAAATGAGGTGTCCCAGTATTAATGGACAGAATAGCCTGGATCGGACGACAGGGCTGAATAAGATCTGTCATACCTAGACAGGCGACAGCGAAAGGACTGATACTGCTCATGGACGCGCCAGTATCGGTTAGCACATTAATATTAAGGCCCTTTCCATTCATATGTTGGAAAGTGAAGTCGCGACGAATATCATTGCCCGAAATTCGGTTTGACCGAATTAAATGTACCTCGTTAACGTCAAGGTACTCGAAAAGTGATTCGGGGACGACAAAATTATTAGGGTTTCGACTTTCAGTCATTGCATTCCCTTGCAATTTTTGGAGAGCAATTTCCGACTGAATGGCCTCGTACGTCAAAACAGGCTCCACTTTCGGAAGCTGAAATTTTAACATTCGCATATGTATGTTATTTGAATTCGGCTGGTTTTGAGCCATGCCATTTCGAACTTGGTCGATGTGGGGGACAAGATCGGTATCTTGATCCATTGACGTAATTTGGACATTACAATCATGATTATTGTTTTGGTAATTATTATTATTACCACTTCCCAAGTAGGGTGCAAAAAGTTGCACAAAACGCATAAATTCTTGAGGGGTGTGTTGGCCTACGTTCGAATTGTTGTGATTGAAATTATTTATATAACCAGAATTCCGATTCTGATTATTACTATAATTCCGATTCTGATTATAATTGTTACGATTATGGTAATTATTATTCCGATTGTTATTGTGATTGGAATTATTGTTATGGCCACCGGAGCCATAATTATTTTCACCAGTTCGATTGCGTTTCCATCCTTCCGCTTCAGGTGGCAATGGGATGTTATTCTCATCCATGAAAAGCCAACATTTCCAGACACTGTGGCGAGGGCTTTGGCATCTAAAGCAAGTGGGCTTCCCGTCTGGAGTCACACAGGATGCTTTATGAGCAGCCGAAAAACTATTCTTAAATTGTACATCTGTGTATTTATTAGTTTGGCCCCGATTATTGTGATTCGAATTATTATTTCGCGAATCATTATTATTCCTATTATAAGTGTAATTAGGGTGGCCTACGAACGTATTTGCATTATTAATATCGGGAACGTCGGCTACTTTATTACTACGTGCAAAGGCTGGCTTCTGAGCCACATTAGTGTAATTATATGTTTCTTGGGCTTTCTTAGAATTTATTTCGATGTAGCGATTAAGAGTCTTGGTCATGTTATCAATGCTAGAACATGACATGACTTTATCGGCGAGTAAATCGGGAAGCCCCTCAATGAGGTATTTAATTTTGGCTTCAGTTCCCATATTCGGATCAATTTGCGCTAAAATGTGCAGTCGACCTGCCACATATTCATTACCACCCATACCAGGACGGTATATTGTTTTAGGTAATTCGGACGCTGCTTTGCTCGACATGTGAGCTCTATCAAAGCGCAACACCATAAAGTCCATAATGCGATCCCAAATGTGATTGCATTTTTCGACGTTGTCTTCATCCAAGGATCCGAAATGTAGGTTCTTTTCGGACGACCACCAAGTTTTTGCCGGACCCTCCAATAATTAGTCCAATGACATAATGGCTTGGTATGATGTGATATTACGTCGAAGAATTTCCTTCTTATACTCAATTAACCAAAATGCGGCTTCACGCTCGCCACGGTAATGGCCAATCGGTTCGATTAATTTCTGCTCATTTATGAGCCGGATTTGTGTACGATCCAATCCGCCAGAACAATACTCATAAAATGGCTCTACAATAGCCCGTATGTGATCAGGCGTCATCTCCGTGGGGGCCGTTCCAGTGACATTCGAGGGTGCCAGTGGAGCGCCACTACTTTGTCCCGTATTTCCCGAAGCAAGATTTCCGGAACTGATTTGTTGAGGAGCAACAACTCCGGCGTTAGTCGGGTCTCCCGAAGTTTGGGCGTCTACTCCTCCAGGTTTCATGATTCTGCCTTTAAAGAATTTGGAAACCGATTTAGTTACGTCGTCTAATCTTTTCAATCTCAGGACTGGTTGTCCTGACTCTGTCCCTACGTATACGGGGTCGAGTTTGAAAAATAAATCCCGAACTGGTTTTATAGTATCGAAGGCGAAAGTGTGATCGTCTCGAAAGGCTGCGTCTACGTCTTGGTGAAACTTTTTAGCTTGCTCGTTTATTCGAGCTAAATATGTATCGTCCGATTCCTCAGGTAATTGCAATAATTCCCGCGGAAGACTTTCTAAGGTGGTTTCTCCGTGAACTGAGAAAGCACTGAATTCGGAAGTATCAGTGGCTAAAGGAGATTCGGCTTTCACGTCTGATAAGCTGCCGTGAGGATTTCGAGTTTCCTCAATATCTTTTCCTTTCGACGTTCCGGCTTCGCTTTTATTGTCCAGTGTGAAAATATCTCGGAGATATTATCCGACTGGAAAGCAATAAAATTCTCAAAATTATTAATTCAGGGGGAAGTACTTTCTGTTTCCCTACGTACGTAATGTATAAGGATGTTTACGTTCGAAAATTATATGTTTAGTATGCAGTTATATTAGAGTCGCTGTTGCACCACTCGTTTCAAAGTCGAAACAAAATTTTCAACTGTGGGGCAAGTCACGACTTGGAATGCCAAATGGCTAGGTAACCTGTCAATTAAAAATCGAACTTGAATTGCTTCGTTGATATCAATGGCAATCACAGCCAAGGCAATAAGGCGTTTGGTGACGTATGTATCTATGTCTTGACCAATTCTGTAGTTAGTCAAAGATGTTAAAAGATTAGCCATAAAGTAATAAAATATCAACAATCTGGGTTCTCACTCGTATGGGAACCTACGTACATATGTTTATTAATGTCGAATGGAATTTATTTTCCTACGTGCGTTGTTTTAGGGCGTGATGCAATGTTGCTAGAAAAATTTCAATAGTTTGGCAATTCACAACTTTTTCAGCCAAATCGGTAGGCAGTCCGTCTTTCAAAATAGTTATCGTTGATTCGGTGCTTAAAGTAAGATCAAGTACGGCAATGATCTGTAGTCGTTGTAATATGTACTCACGTGCATTCATAGATTTTTGAAATCGAGTCGTTTACAATATATGATCGTTCATAAATTATTGAAATTGTAATTGTATTGAAAGTAGACGATAAGTAAGGGTTTTCTTTCGTGTGGGCATCGACTTAACAATTCGTATTGATAATCGTAAATGAATGTAGCGTTTATCATAAAGTCACTTAATTTCTATTAACTTAACTAAATTGTGAAAGTCAAACTAATAAATTAGTTGTCGTTTCATTAATCCCCGTTGGTTCGTACCTTTCCTGTATGACGTTAAATCATACCACTTACTACACTAATTTTTGTCTACTGCCGATAATTAATTATTCTATGGAGATTCAACTTTATAACCTATAGAATTTTCGAAGGCTCGGATATATATCGAAAATGATGAGGAAGCACGGTTGTGCCCTGATTCAATATCTATTCGGGCGATCGGAAATTCTTGACTTTTGTTGAATTTAATTTATTCAACCTTAATGTTTTAAATAAAAGAAACGAACGCTCAAGATGTGAGATTAAGTTCTGTAAAATTTTGTCGAAACGTACTTCTAATCTTAATTGCTAAGGTTAACGAACGCACACAAAGGAAAATCCTTAAGACTTATCGGTACAAGAAATTATTAAGTCTAGACTCTTATAGATTTATTTCCTTAATAGGAAAAATATTTAAATCTGACGAAACGCGTTGAATGGATTTCGACGAGACGATGCGGTACGATACAGACTGGGGTCACACGAGTTCAGTCTGAGTAAATATGTATGAACGAAGAATTTTAAACTTGGAATGGCGTGGCGATGGCTACGTATGTATTCCCTAACGATGCAATGGCAGTGGGAATGCCTACTGTCGATGTCTCCCTACTTTCCACAATATCACATACAATATTATAACACTCACTATAACATATAAAATTTTATCGAAATTATGAAATTTTGATGCATTCGATGGGGCGACAAGCTAAGCAGTGAGGGTATGGCGATTCGGGCGCGCAACTTCCACTTAATATGATGCAATATAACAAAATCAAAGCACCTACGAAAGCAGCTACAATTCTACGTTCTATGAGGCGTGCAATAAATTGTATTTTGTATTAATATATATGTACCTCGATCTATTTAAGCACGTTTGGCCTAAAAGATGTGATCACGGTTTTAATTGTTGATTAATGACAGCTACGGGCGATGAGCACTTGAGATGGCTTCACGGTATCTCCTTACGGTCAAAGTTCGAGTAATTCCCATACGTCCGGTTTCAAAATTATGTTGCGAAACGATACGGCGATCCAGGAAACTTCTTGGTCAAAATATAAAATTCGGTTCGATTATCTACGATCGGATTTTAAAGACGGAAGTGGCTATCGAACCAACTTCACTAGTCAACGGATAAAATTACTTTCTACGAAAAAGAAAAGATACACATTCGATTAATAATACTCATAAATATTCAATATGTATTTTCGGTATAGGTCGATTTACCACTTTCGATTTTTGGTTTCAGAATCAAGATCTCACACATTCGTACATGCAGATTAATATTCGAATGATTATGACCTTTGAATTTATATCAATATACGACGACGACGTGGGGCGTGACTTTGTTTCAGGCAGATTTAACTAGCAACTGAGAGGTGCACTGATCAAAAATATCGATACGAACGAATTGAAACGAACGAAAATAACGAAAATGAAAGAAATATTTTATCGTAAATTTATGCAATTATTTTTTGACCTCAAAAATCTTACTTACGATACTTTTGATTTGAATTCAATTGAGTAAATTACACGGCAGAGTTCTACGGAATCCTCTGTAGGCGTGGGTATGGTTATACCTGTAGTGCCGATAATAAATAATTCTGCGCGGCCTGGTCTTACGAAGCAAAGACTTACAAATATGTTTTGGTTTGACTACGGGTTAAAAAATTTGTGGTTGAATAGAAAAATCACGGATTTTGATTATTATTATGAACGATAAAAGAATGAACAAATAGACGGGTAGGAACTGCGCGTAATGAAGTTTATAAAATCCTACAAAAATGTAAAAATCTAATATGCCGTTAAGTATGTCGGCTGCTTAATGGCGTGTCTCAGGACGCATTAATGTCGAATGAAAAACTTACGAATTTATGAGTTCCGAACTTACACTTTTTGAAACTCCAAATTTTACCTGATTTTGACTTGTCAGTTCTCAGCTTCAACTCGTTTTTCGAAATACACTGACTACTTTCGAATTCTAACTTTACTTTCGACTTGGCCTACTTTCGAATATAAAAGGCACAAGAAACTTTGAATTCAAAATGAAAATGCACGGCGAACTTCGAAGTCAGCAAGTTCTGCTTGTCGTATTGTTTAAGATGCGGCGAAGTACTGAAGGCGGTATGGCGTGGTGCCTCGGAAAATCTAACGGACGAAAAGCGAAAGTGGAGCAGTGCTAAAATAGCCACTCCTATGATCTACCTATATATTCACGTTTTTCACGACGCTTATTTTCATGCACGGGCACTGTAACTATAGAGTGACCGTATTATGCCACAAAAGTTGGACGATGCTTGCCGTGGTATATAATATATCTACGGAGTTTTGTCTAGTTTTAGTGATACATATATTTTTCAAACTTCTAACTTTAACTAAAATTAGATTAACTATATTTAGTTATTGCCTACTCGGAGCGCAAGTGCCGCTTTGGTACAACAACTACTTGCTACTAATTCACGCAATTGTTAGCTAGTACTTTTATTGGAACTACCTTAATTACCTGTAATTGTTTTCTACTTTCAACGCAAGTGTCAATTCCGAACTTGCAGCCACAGACAGTGTCTCAGTTTACACCCGAATTTCGACTATCTTATTAACGCTAGGGTTTCTAAATTAATTATTGAGCTATTTTATTCTATTTTACGCGTCGTAGGGCGGGTCACGGGGTCAGTCTCGGGGTACCCCGCACCTTTGAAAAAGAAGAAAAATATCGTAATAATTATTTCCCTACTTTCGGAAAACAATAACTAATGTAGGCAGGGAAAGCTGGCCGAAGTGCTGCGTTCCCTAAAATGCACTAATTAATTATTGGTCCTTGCTTGCTATGAGAGATACTGGCAATGTGGGGGGAGATTATGACCTATTGCCTACTAACTAATGGGATGGTGTATGGTGAGCAATATGAATGAATGTATGCAATATAAATCGAACGAATGAACTGATGCACTTACAGATACAGATACTTAAGTTATTATGCAGTAATTTGGAAAACACAGAATGCAATAATTAACAGAACGTAGGTATAGAAATATATTGTTTAAATATACTAATTACTTTACTTCACTTTATTCAATGTAACGAAAAAGGAAAGGATTGATATCCAGAAAACAAAATGAAAATTCCTAACTGAATAATACAATTAATTTGACTTTGTTAATAAAAACGAAAGAAAGTGAAAAGCTATTTGATTGTAATAATGTTTTCGTCCGAATATTTTATAATTGTAATTAGTTAAAAGATACAATATTGTGTGATGCTTACTCGATCCGAATTCGTACAGTCCGAGGGATGGGATCCAAAATGTAAAACTTAATGAACGGAGAATATTGAATCTTTTGACCTACGACCATATATTTATAACGACTAAAATAATTATGACTTTAAAAACGAAAACTACTTTCGAAAATATATTTTAGGATACGAAATGAAATACGAGTCAGATGTATTTCTACGAATACAATTTCAACGTAACGAAAAGAAAAATTCTACGAGCGAATATAATTTTGATGTTGCTACAAATCCAATTCAAAGCCGACTCTCAGAGATTTTAAAATCTCTGCCTGAGGAAAGCTCTCTGAGACGCTTCCTCTCTCGTCCCTACATTCGCTACGGGGGTTGGGGTTATTTTTCCTCCTGATCGAATTCTGACGAACAAGCCTCGCATCCACGGATCCTTCTCGAGTTCTTCAGCTCCATAAGGATTTCTTGAGCTCGCCGATTATTCTTCTTTCACTGCACTGTAACATTCATGTAACATGTATCTTTTTCGGGGCTTTAATTTCTGGTTTTAGTGAATAGCAAGCAATAAAAAAATAATCTGGTTTATTACACATTAATACACTGCATACAAGTTATATTGTATTTTATATGTTCTCATGTAATGATGTAATAACTGAGTTCACAGTTTCTCCGACATCTACAGTAAAATCTGTTAACTGCGCTCAGCAGGAATTTTAGTTAGAGATTTACTGATAATTAGGTTATAGTAGGCTTACCAACACCACTGTTGGATCACTCGAAAGCTAATACTGCTGAATGATTTTATTAGTTGAAAAGTAACATCAAAAGTTAGATCTGATCCCAAAACCTTCCTCATAGGTACCTTTCAGTTTTAATTACTGGACTGACACAACTTTGATAATGGACGATAAACCACTAGTTTATTTGTTTATTATACATATACATTGACACAAATGTTTTAGCATGTTTACTGTATATTTGATTAACAAAGTTAGATTTAGTAAAATACAGCGCTGTTGCGCGGGACTAACTGATTACCCCACTCTTAAGAATTTCAAAATTTACTATTAAAGATGTTAAAGGTATTATTAAAATATCACTAAGAAAATTCCATACTTTATTTAAATGTGTAACACAATTGGAATCGTCAACAAATGATGTCAATAGTACAGTTAAAAATAAGAGTCTGTAAAAGGGTGACGAAAAGGATGCTGGAAGCTGAGCGTGTACTCGAAGCCTGGAACCCAGACCACTTACTGTAGCTGAGATTGGTTTGGTCTGTGCTGTAAGATATACTTGTATTCGCCGCGCAGAATTTAAAATGACGTATGTACTAGAACAGTTTCCTATGTTTACACGTAGGTAATGGTTTTTAAATGTTATCATTAAGAAAGCTCACTTCCTTCAGTTTTGACAAGGGTCAATTCACCTGTTAATTGTGGATAACTGACTAATACGATCACAAAAAAACAATAGGGCACCTCTTGCTCGCATTTGCGGTCGTTTAAACGTAGTTTGGTAAAAATTACTTAAAAGATCTGACCTGTAATGCACGGCCAACAGACGGAAATACAGACGGACAGACCATTTCAGTATATGCTTGCTCAGCATCTAATAAAACATAGCATTCCTATACCTTACAGTAACTATTTTTAAATTTATTTGACTTTATAAAATCAAAAATATTGCATATAGCTCTCCAGTGCAATACTATACTTCTGATTCACAAGTCAGTTAAGTTAGTTATGGCAAAGAAGTCTCCACATTTTCGTAGTGATTATAATTCCAGGTGCAGTAGCAGTAATAGCAGCTATTTTTGAAACCCCTAAAACATCACTCACGCCAATCCCGGTGTCTCCCTTCTTTGTAGTCGTCGTCGTCCTCTCCTTGCCTAAGTCATAGCTTGCGATTTTTTTAATGAATTCTAAGTGAGGTTTGTATCCAACTCGAGCGTAAAAGCTAACTCTACCAATATGATGACAGAGGAAGCCGACACCACTCGCGACGCCAAAGAAACTAAGCGACTTGGGCGCCTTTCCGCACACAGCCGGACCACCACTGTCACCCTATAAGAACCCCATCCCCAACCGCAATAAAATTCAACCACAACAATTTATTCCTCCATCTTTGAGCTACCCGTGCCCATAAAAAATATTTTATTTTAGCTGAATTTGCAAAGTCTGTGAAAAATGTACTAACACTGCAAATCCCTGCAAGTGTTTTGTTAAGACACGAATCTCCTTCAATGATATACTTCGGATCCAAGTGATCACGACATTCACTGTCCGGAAGCATTTTCATTTCCAATTTTCTAAGCACATCGGAAATAGATGTATCATTGAACGTCAGTTGACCCCAACCAATTACTGTGCATGTCTCACTCGTGCGCATGTCATCCATATTTGGAAGTGCTATAGCTCTGACATGTTCATAGTTATTGAAGTTTACTTCGTCCTCCAGAGTGAGTACAGCAATGTCGTTTCTTGGAAGTCCCACACTGAAATTCTGGAGATAGTCCGGATGTTTTTTCCACTTCAAAACATTTATTCGTGTCGCTTCGAAATCCCCGTCACTGTAATGCCCCCCAAGGTGGACCTTGTAGCGATGTTCTGGTTCTCCAATGCAATGAGCAGCTGTGACGACGTGTCTCTTCGTGATAAGTGTACCACCGCACGAGAAATAAAACTCGCCTATATATGGGATATATCGTTGCCGGTACAGTGCTGCCATGAAAGGGAACTCATAAGCTCTCGCCTCAACACCATTTACGATCCGCTCAGAGGCTCCGTCGGTTTTTGGAAGAACTGCGGAAATGAAAATGTTTCAAATTGTAGCATTATCACCCTAAATTTAGGTGTTAGTGTGTAAGCGATTGAGAAATGTATAAAAATTAGGGACAAAAACTTACAGATATTTAATACTACTATGAATAGCAAGCCTAAACAGTTGTGATCGAAACACTCTGTATACATTTTTGATTTCGTTGAGAAGAAATAATCAAATATTTATAAATTGCTTGGCTGGAGGCTGGAATGGCCCCACGGAGTTTTTCAAATTTCTGTTCAAAAATGGAGTGCAGCAAGTGTCACTAGAATTTCATTGCAACTGTATGCCACTTGAATCCCACTCCTACTAAAATAAAAGATATTGTAGTCATGATTGTTTCTATTTTTTTGGATTAGGCAAACTTTTTTTTATCTAATGTTTTATAAAATGACAATTGTTTGAATTATCAAATTAACAACATTCATGATGATGAAATAGATAAAACTGCTAAAACTGCTGTACATACTTCCACTATAGCATTTTAATTATTATTTTTAAATAATAAATCTGTAGGTATATTAAATTATTTATATTATTATTAGGGCGCGTCATTCTGGAAATTCCAGATAAATCTGAAAATGCGTCTGAAATAGCGACTTGCCACTAAAACAACATTCTTGAAGTAAGGTAATCCAGAACATGAAAAAAAATCGGAAAAATCAGAAAAATCTGGAAATTTTTTAAAGAGCCGGAATTTGAAAACAAATCCTATAAATCCAGAAAAAAGCCGAAATTTGAGTACAAAAAATTTACAAATACCAGTTTTTGAAATAGTTTGCTTGTGTGATGGTTTAATAATTATATGTTACAGGTTTATAAGTTTAAGGTTTTCATAAGCATGAGACCTTGATATCACTAGAAAAGTTAACAATTGTTAGTCCTAAGAAACTCGCTTTGAGATTTAACATTTAACCATTGTCGAAGTTGAAAGCGAGAATCTTAAGGTTAACAACTTTCAGCGGTGCCCAAATTTTCACTTAGCATTTTACATTTAAAAAAGAAATAAACTACTGGAACAGTATCATTGCCATTGCTCTGAAATTTAGAAAACCATTTTTAAAATCCAAGTTTGTGTGTTTCAAAAATTCTGCATTTACAAAAATTCAGAAATATTGTTGACATAGTCGGATTTCAAAAGCCTTTACTATACAAAGTTTACGAAAAGTTGTACTGCAGCCCGGTAGGTTTTCAAAATATTCTGTTAAATAAAAACTAAAAAGTTTTAAACTTTTATGTAATTATATTCACCTTTAAAAATATTTTAATTAATCTAAATTTTTAATAAAATATACGATGTTTACCTTCTAGTAGTTTCAATATTATTTACCATTATAAGGTCACGAATGTTGCCTTCTTCTTACAAGAGAATGGTTTTATATGGTACGCGCCAATTTCAAAAAGTCATGTCTACAAAAATCAGGCTACTCTTAAATAGTGGGAATCCAAAGTAATTCGATTGCATTTTGTGTTGTACGTGTTACATGCGTGTTCTGAACGCCCTAAAACAAAGTGTAAGATTGACAAATAAATTAGGATAAATGACCAGTCCATACAGATACATATTAACGCCAAGAAAGGTAACTGTAAACTACAAGGATAATTCATAGTTATTTAAAACACTCCGGATACATTTGTTATTTCTTCTGAAGAAGGGAATAATAAGTGACAAATTACTTTCATTAAAAATATGCAACAATATTAGATATGTATGGTAAAGTATCCCAGAAAAAATCTTCCCATCCTACATAATGCTAATGCCTTGTTTTTGAAGTTGTGTCCACAACTGATTTAAAAGTTAATGCTTTGTAATTTAAAGGAGCACGCCAAAGTAATCGAAAGAGATTTTAAATAATTTTTTTTAAGTAATTTCATTTTGTTCTAAAACGAACTGAATAGTTCATGGAATAAACGAATAATTAATTTAAAATTTCAAAAGTTAATTCTTTTGTATTATCTAAAAATAAAAAAAATTTACTTTAATTCTTTTGATAAACGTTTTCTGATATTACTTTACTATTATGCTAAAGCAATCTAACTAATATGTGAGTTGTCGACATTCGCGAACCGTCATCGACAGGCTGCAGTAGGGGCCGGACACAAATGACGCCACCCATCATCATCAAGTTTTGGGACCCACCCACTCCTATAGGTGACACTTTCAACATTGCGTTAAATGGGGCGCTTTTTGGGACCCACCCAGTATAGGGGATGGCGCCATTTGTGTCCGGCCCCTAAAGAGCCAACCATCGATCATTGGCAAAATAATAATCATAATATTCAAAAGTCATAAGTTGAAAAAAATAATATTATTAAAGTTGAGAAACAGAAAAAAGTAATTTGTTCGTAATAGTCTACAAATCTACAAATTAATATAAACAGTGGCG
>CATKUY010000010.1:0-145685 GCA_949802685.1 Dicyrtomina minuta
TTCACAAAAACAACACCTGGATTTTGGATAGTAATTAGGTATATGAATATTAATGAGAACACTTACGGGCCATTTTTTCCTCAATTCTCTTCTGAATTCCCTTGCTTTCCACAGAAATGAAAGATCCAAACGATACGAGAGCTCCTGACACAGTGACTCAGTTCTCGTCATCTCTGTATTTCTCACCCTCTTGGTTCACCAATCAATAAAATTTAATGTACCTCGCGATAATTATTTTTAACTCTTATCCCGGATCGGTTTCAGTTTACACAATCTTTACTTACAATCATTTTAGCTCTGAAATCACGCAGTACTTGCTTTCAATAAGGCTTACTCAGCAGTATAGAGACCGACGACAGACCAGCTTGTATATGTAATTATTGTTTTTTACAGTCATAATTTATCCGAGCAGGAAACTCTATACCTACTACTGTATCCGTCGTGTAACTGTTTTTGATACCTACCCGCCTTCTTGTCACACACGTAGCACTTGAACCGTCTGACTCAACTTGCTTCAGCTTCAGTAAAAATAACAACCAACAATTATGACGCACACTACGCACAACTTTAAATATCTACACACGTATCTAGTTAGACAGCATATCATGCTTTGTCATCTCTATAATGACAAATACAAGTTCAAAAGTCAAATTAGGTTTCCTTCTTCGTGTCTCGCCCTCACACACGATTCCACGATCCCATCGCTTATCCACTTTTTGTCCAGCAGCATAGTTTGTCCGCGTATCATTCACGGATTACTTCCCTATGCAGTTTTTACAAGCAACACAATGAAATCAAGTATCTAACTTTTCTGTCACTCGTATCCTATGCAGGTTCAGCTCTTTCCCACCTCGAAGCCCTCGCACGTTCGACAGCTCCCTTCGCTGCCCTTATCGTCACCAACATGTTATTAATTTCCTTTATTTTTTTTGACTGCAACGGGTTCATTTCCACTACCATTTAAATCTTTCCATTTCAGTATCATGAACTTTATGTATCCCACATTCCTAACGATTGTAAATATAAGAAGTTTTCGATTCGTATTGCCTCGTACACATTCTTAGCATAGTAATTTACAATTGGATTATTGACGTTACTATGAAAGCTTTTGGTTTGTTATTCCCTATGCATTTACGAAACTGTACCTACATTACTGTCTGTATTTCAGCTCTGCTTGCACCCAAAAATTTCTAATTTTTTTAAGTGCAAAATGATTTATTTACATATTTTTAAAAGTGCAAACTGATACATCTACATATTTTAAAAAAGTGCAGAACGTTTTATTTACATACTTTTAAAATATGCAAACTCATACATCTACATATTCTTAAAAAAATGTAAAATGTTTTATCTACATATTTTCAAATTTTGTAAAATGTTTTTTTTGAAAAAACGAAAACATATTTTTTAAAAGTGTAAAAATAATTTTTTTATGATTCGAAAATTTTAAAATGATTTCAAAAAAATGTTAAATGATTTTTAAAAGTGCAGAATAATTTTTTAATAACTTTAGAAAATGTAAAATGATTTATTTACATATTTTTGAAAAGTGTTAAATTATTTTTTTTAAAAACTTTTAAAAGTGTGAAATGATTTTAAAAGTGTGAAATGTTTTTAAAATGTATAGAATGTTTTTTAAAACATTAAAACGTTTTTGGAAAAACATATTTTTTAAAAGTGTAAAATAATTTTTTTAAACGTTTAAGAAATTTTTAAAATAATTTCAAAAAAATGTAAAATGGTGCTAAAATGTAAAACGTTTTAATGACATATTTAAAAAAGTGTAAAATGTTTTTTCAAGTGTAAAATATTTTATTTATCTATTTTACAAGAGTAGAAAAAGTTTATTTACATACTTGAAAAAGTGCAAAGTAATTTATTTGTAGAGATTCGAAAAATGCAAAATGACACATCTACTTTTTAAAATAATATTACGAATGTTGCATACATTATACATCATGATACATACTTCATGTACACTTAGCATCCTCTATACATAGCAGGGAGAACAGAGGAGAGAGCGAGAGGTGTGTGACGGAAAAGGCAGTGAGGAGGCTAGGCATATACGATCAGGGACAGGAGTGCAGACTTGAATCTGTACATGTGAAGTGTAGGCTCGTGTAAGACAAGCTCTGTATAAAATACATGCAACGAGCTTGCAGTGTGGAATGCATACCGAGGTAGAGCGAGAGGGTGCGAACGGTAGGTGATGTGAGGGTGATGCAAGGGCGAATCCATGACGCGAGTGGTGATGGGCTCCAGGAGGAAACCAGAACGTTAGGGTGAGAGTCAATGTGCTTGCGTTACAACGGCAGGTGCGACTCGAAGATGAATACGGGAGGAGGGTGCATGTCAATGGGCGAGGGGGAGAGGGTGTGTTACAATAAACGATAGGTGTGAGTCATCGATCGATACAGGGTACAATGGCAGACTCAGGAGGGTAGGCTCACTGGTCGAAGTCAATGGCGGATCCGGGAGACAGGGTCAATGCCAGGCTCAGGAGGCAGGGGAAATGGTAGACTTAGGAGGCGGAGCCAATGAGAGTGAGAGCCAATGACGGAAATAGGTCAGCTTCAGGACATCGTGACAGCAATCTGAGCCCTTGGCAGACAGGGTGACATGGCGGACACAGGAGACAGAGTCATTGACGGACATTGTGCCAGCTCCAGGACATCGTACTAAGCCAAGGACAGCATGATAGCTCCTAGGACATCGATGCAGAACATCATGACGACCGAAGGACAGTGCCAGGACATCATGACAACCCAAGGGCACAGCAGCACGCCATGTTTCCCGCCGACCAGAACGTGAAGGCGGGGTAATCAATAACTTGGCGGGATATTGATTGTCGGGAAGAAGCCGCCAACGGCGGGATAATCAATAACTTGGCGGGAACATAGGCGGGATAATCAATAACGTGGCGTGGACATAGTATTGATTGTCGGGGAAATAGCAACAGCCTACAGTGGCGGGACACAATGGCGGGATAATCAACATCCTACAGTGGCGGGATATTGATTGGCAGGATAAAAATCAATAACCTGCAGTGGCGGGATATTGATTGGCGGGGAAATAGCGACGGCCTGTGCGGAATCCGCCAAATTCGCTAGCCGCCAAAATTCGCAACCCGCCAAATTCACAACCCGCCCGGAAATTTTGCAACAACGCAAGAAACCCGCCATACTCACCATATATCCAACAAGTCAACCCAACATTAGGTTAGGTTAGCAGGTGAGATTAAGGGATAGGTTAGCGGGTTAGGTTAGCAACACTCGCCACCATACATCCTCACCACTATATATCCACTATACATGGGTTAGGTTAGCAGGTGAGGTTAAGGGATAGGTTAGCGGGTTAAATTCGCGAAAAATTCGCAATTCGCGAAAAATCAATAAAATCAATAAAATCAATAAATCGATAAAATCAATAAATCGATAACCCGCCGTGCGGTTTTTTCGGCGAGAAATTCCCAACCCGCCGTGCGGTTTTTTCGGCTATTTTCTGTGCGGTTTTTTCGGCGAGAAACCCGCCGTGCGGCGCCGAAACGGCGGGAAAAGGGGACGAAAGGAAGCAAAACCAACTACTCTTGCAGTTCCTATTTGATAAGCATTTCTGGACTGCCTCCTTTTGGAACAAACAGCACACGATTTGCAGAAATAATTATAAGCGTATCTGTTCACTTTTAAAAACTACACTTCTAAGAATGAAACATAAACGTATTTTAAATTCCTTGCTTTTATTAATCACCTTAACAAAATTGCTACTTGCCAAAAGTACAAAAAATGCTACCAATAAATTTGGAATTCGCCACACAGATGAGTATCAAATCAATATCATTAGTGAAATATTTGAGCCCGAGAAACTTGCGAATTGTGAGTTTACACTAAAAGCTATACAATTTCTGTCGTCTAATCCCAATGAAGAAAATACCTCAAGCCACATTTCGATGTCAAAAAATATTGTAAAATCACAAATTGTTGCTAGACGAGCTCTGAGCAATCATCGCATGAAACTACTTACATTGAATACTATTGAATTCCACACTACTATGTGCCCTGTACAGTCTGGCGATTTTACTTAAAACCATTTTACTAAACCTTGGAACAAGGAGTTCAACAAACAAAATTACCGACACATCTTGCGACATCAAGTTCATGAGGAAATTGTATTTATTGTCCTACCAGATTTTGAATTCAAAAATGAAAACGATATATCTTCAGTTTGGTCACAACAGATACCGGCCCCCCCTTACAACGATGCAAGTGTTCTGTGGACCAAATACTTGACATATCCCAACGTTGACCGATTTTTGTTTATGTCTGTTAGTCGAGAATCTTTAAACTTAGTGTGGTCCCTCAAGTATGTTCAGCTGTTAAAGTACAAATATGGTTTCCTCATCAATGAGAGTGAGGGCGAAAATGGTCCTGGTCCCACCTCAGCTAAATGGACACTAAAATTGACACATTTTGATGCAACGTGTCTGCAAAAGAATACAATTCAAAATATCAAAAAATTCGACTTTGATTTCGAAACAACTGCTTCTCCAACACAATATTTATGTGGCCGCCACTTGACTGTGAATATGTTTCGCACCGATTTCTACATCGTTGTTAATCAGAAGAAAAAACCTGTTGCGGGAGTTTACTACAACTTGCTAAAATATTCTTCTAAAGCATTTAATTTCACTTACGAAATGGACTCCCGTCCTTATCAAGGTAATACTCAGCTACCAAATGGGACATGGATCTACCAAATAAGTGAAGTCATCTACAGGCAAAAAGATGTCATATTTGGCCCTGTTCATAACTTTCATCGACACCCATACCTGGATTTCACTACATTTGTTGCTTATTTTCGAACTTCATTCATAACGTCACCCCCTCAAAAATATATTCAATGGTCTGCTATAATGTATCTATTTACGCCGGTTGTCTGGCTCATGATAATAATTTTAATTGTTTTAAACTGTTTTATTTTCGCGTTAAAAGTATTTTGCCCGTTTCAAAAAACTGCTAAATCTAAAAAAGAAGCTGCGATGCCATGGGGATTTGAATCTGTATTTAACATACTTCTAACTGCATATGGGATCCTTATGGAGCAAGGAATGGCCTTGCCACGACAAATCCGGTCCATCGCGCTGTTCTGGCTTTTTACAACACTCGTCCTTCGAAATTATTTCCTTAGTGATTTCATGGCATTTGTCACATTTCCTACCTACGAGCACGTCCCCCAAACTTACAGGGAACTTACGGAACAAAAGGAGTTCACAGTCACATTTAACAATATAACATCTGCCGTAGCCACATTTTTTGAGCATACTCAAGTTCCGACGTACGTCGCGATAAGGGAACGATTCGTCCAGGAACCAAATACTGTTGAATGTGTTCGAAACGCTATTTTTCGCCCAAAAAGAGTTTGCATTGGATTTGATGCGGTACTAATGTCAAAATTGGCTATTCATTTTGGAGTAGGATTTAATCAAGGTTATTTACCAGTCGTTTTTTCCCATGACTCAGCTCAAAACTTTGTGTATACTTTTAGTTTTCCAAGGTTCTCCAAATTCGTGGATAGCTTTAGTCGTATTGCAGGGATTTTGAGAGATACCGGAAATACTAGGAAATGGATTTTAGATTCATATGATGTTGCTGGGGAGGGACGTGTTGAGGGGTTGAAGGCGAATAATAGATCCATGTTCAAGATGTTAGAGAAACGTTTTCGAGAGAGTCAACAAAATGTGTATTCACCTTTTGTGATTGATAATGTCCTTATTTGTTTTGTTGCTTTGTTTATTGGGCTGATTGCTTCTGCAATCGTATTCATAGTTGAATGCAGTCCATGGTTCGTCGAGTTTGCAGTTAGTTCATTAAGAAATATAAAGTTACATCCCATTAAACACCGATGACCAGGCCTTGGTCTGGGACAAGTCATGCAAGAACAGTGTTCTGCATATTGAAGTTAACTTGCCCAAAATAGTTCGTGAACTCAAATAGTTCAATCAAGGTGTAAAATTCCAAGCTCAACGAAGCGCGATGAAGCTTACACAATTTTTACCCAAGCTCAACGAAGCGGGACGAAGCGCGATGAAGCACAATCGAGCTTTGGTCCCTGAAAGTTTTTGGGGGTGGTAAATTTTTTTAACATTAGCGAGCCCAGTAATATATTTTTGACATTTTGTGCATTCAAATTCAAAGTACCTAAGTACCTATGTGCTTAAGGTTAAAATGTACCATGTTGACAAGTAATGAAAAGTACTGGAACTGGAAATAGTGGAAATACCAAATACCAACTTTTGCCTCGCTTCTCGCATTTGCCTACTATTTACTATTACCTATTAACTTATTACTATTCCAAAATTCTTTATTCTTCTGTAGACTACTATGGATTATATATTTTAATTAATTTTAATAAATTCATATTTCGTATTCCAGTTCCAATTGAATTTACTACTACTAATTGGATTGAAATAATATTAAATATTATATTTCGTAATCCAATTTTATCTACTTCTACTAATTACTAATTTTACTTCTATTATAATAATTTAATTATATAATATTAAAATATAACCACATAATAACGAAAACTTCCCATTGTTACACTAATAATATTAATAATGATGCTACGAATACCGCCGATATTGACCTGACTAAGCTAGCCCGTGCTCTAAACGGTAATCCAGAAAACTTAAGTAGTACTACCATTTAATAGTACTTCAATGCAGAACTACTACTGTTTAGTAGTACAACCATTCCAAAGTACCCTTATTAAGCAGTCCTTTCATTAAGTAGTACCTCCATGCTGCAGTACTACCATTTAGTAGTATTATCATTCAGTACTACTACTATTTAGTAGTTCTACTATTCAGTACGACAACCTTTTAGTAGTGCTAGTATTCCGTAGTTTTTTTACTATTTAGCAGTTTTACTATACTGTAGCACTAGGAATTAGTGGTGCTACCATTAAGTAGTCGTTCCATTTGATAGTACTACTATTGAGTAGCACTACTATGCAGTAGTACTACTATGCAGTAGTACTACTATTTAGTATAACTACCATTCAGTGCATCACCATTCAGCAATACCTTCATTTATTAGTACTTCCATGCAGCAGTACTACCATTTAGTAGTATTATCATTAAGTACAGCTACCATTTAGTTGTACTACTATTCAGTACTACTACTTTGAGTAGTACTATTATTCAGTAGTTTTACTATTTAGCAGTTCAACTATACTGTAGCACTACGAATTAGTGTTGCAACTATTGAGTTAACCTTCCATTTGATAGTACTACTCTTCAGTAGTACTACTATTCAGTAGTACTACCTTTCAGTGGTACCACCATTTAGTAGTACATTTATTCAGTAGTACTACTATGCACTACTATGCAGTACTACTACCATTCAGTAGTACTACTATTTTGTACTCAGTGCGCTACTCTGTACTCCATTTTTTCGTTGTAATTATGCTCACCTGTGCTACCTTTAAAAAAAAATTCAGTAGTACTACCCTTCAGTAGTACTACCATGTAGCAGTTATACTATTCAGTAGTACTTCCATGCTGCAGTACTACCATTTAGTAGTACTACCATTCAGTACTATTACCATTTAAAGGTACTACCATTCAGTACTACTACTATTTAGTGGTACTGCTATTTATTAATACTACAATTAGGCAGTGCTACTATAACAAAGCAGAACGATTCAGTAGTACTACTATTTAGTAGTACTACTATTCCGTATTACCACTATGTAGTAGTACTACTATTCAGTGGTACTACTTTTCAGCAGAGCTACCATTTAGTAGTACTTGCATTCAGCAGTGCTACTATTTAAAATTTCACCACTCAGTACTGCTACGAATTATTGGTACTACCATTTAGTACAACTAACATATAGTAGTACTACCATTTTGTAGTACTTCCATACAGCAGAACTACCATTTAGTAGTACTACCATTCAGTACTATTACTATTTAAGAAGGGTACTACCATTCAGTACTACTACTATTTTGTAGTACTGCTATACACTAGTACTACAATTTAGCAGTGCCACTATACAAAAGCACAACAATTCAGTAGTACTACTATTTAAACCGTATTACCACCATTTAGTAGTACTACTATTCAGTGGTACTACTGTTCAGCAGTGCTACTATTTAGTAGTACTTGCATTCAGCAGTGCTACCATTTAGTAGTACTTGCATTCAGCAGTGCTACAATTTAAAAGTTTTGCCACTTAGTACCGCTACGATTTATTAGTACTACCATTTAGTACAACTACCATTTAGTAGTACTACCAATCAGTGGTACTACCATTCAGTAGTATTACAATTGAGCAGTCATACTTTACTTTACTACTACGATTAAGAGATACTTCCATTTAGTAGTACTACTATTTAGCAGCACCAACATTTAGCAGTACTACCATTTAGTAGTACTAACATTCAGTACTAGTACTATGATGTACATCTACCATTCAGTAATAGTTCCAATCAGCAGTAATACTGTACAATAGCACTGCGATTAGGTAGTACTACTATTTAGTAGTTCCACCATTTAGCAGCACTACCATTTAGCAGTACTACCATTTAGTAGTACTAACATTCAATACATGTACTATGTAGTACAACTACTATTCAGTAATAGTTCCAATCAGCAGTACTACTGTACAATAGCCCTAAGATTAGGTAGTACTACCATTTGGTAATACTACGATTTAGTAATACTACCTTTTAGTAGTACTACTATTTAGCAGTACTACTATACAATAACACTACATAATATATTTTTGTGACAAAGGAATTTATTTTGATAGATCTTGTTCAGTTTAAATGTACACTACTGAGGTCAGAGCTACACCTAAACACGCGTTACTTTTTTGAATTATAGTCTAAATATATATAAGGACTTTAAATTAGGAATTAAAACGTTGCTGAAAATTACTTCAGCCTTAGTACGTGCAAATGCATACTATTGATACTATCCAGCATGAATGACCTTAAATATTTGGATCATGCAGTCAGTAGAACAAACACTGCAAGTTTTTTAATAGTGATATTGATTATGTTGTAATTTTAGAACCTTGTTGCTACTGTGATAATTTATGCTTTTAAGATGCTAAGCTTTAGCTAATCAGCATCTATTGAAAGGGGTTTGTCCGTCCGTCTGTCTGTCTTTAGATTTTACGGTCACAGTTTTTAACTGACTTCCTTTAAATAATTTTAAAAGGCTAGCAGAAGCACCCCCGCAGTGGTGTACAGCTTTCAGTTGAGATCGCGGTAATAGGTTTTCCGAAGTCAGCGGTTAAATGACGCAACTTTCAACATTTTTTCAACATTGTTTATTCTCCAAATAAAAGCTTGTGTAAATACATTAAGGTACATACTTATCTTTTTTCCTAGCTAGGTACGTTGAACGTTACGATAACGCCATTTTGGGACCGGACATCAATAATGTCATATAAATTGAGGGTCACATAAAAAACAAGACGCCCTACAAAATAGTATCGACGCCAACATGTGACTTCAGGAAACGTACAAGCATATCATGTAGGAGACATTTGTTTGGAACTGTAACTGTAATCATCCCCAGCACAGAAGTTCCTACTTTGTTTTGGTTTGCGGAACGCACAATTTTAAATTGTAGATTAATGCAGGTGCTTTATGTGGTCATTATATTAAAACAGAAATACAGTAATCATCATTCTAATGCATAACCAGTACACTTTGATAGCACGCGCCAAAATCCAGTACATGTACTGTACTGGTTGAGTTTTGTATTTTACCCAGTACTGCAGTCTCAAAACCAGTATTATACTGATGAATCCAGTACGAATAGTCAGCCTAATTTAGTAGTACTATTATTCAGTAGTACTACTGATAAGTAGTACTACTATTCAGCAGTACAACCGTTCAGTAGTACTTTCATTTAGCAATACTACCATTCAGTATATTACCATTTAGTTGTACTACTACTCAGTACTACTACCATTTAGTTGTAGTACCATTTAGTAGTACTTCCATGCAGCAAAACTATTATTTAGTAGTTCTACCATTCAGTACTATTACCATTTAGTAGTACTACCATTCAGTACTACTACCATTTAGTGGTACTGATATTCAGTAGTACTACAATTTAGCAGTGCTACTATACAAAAGCAAACGATTCAGTAGTACTACCATTTAGTAGTACTACTATTCCGTATTACCACCATTAAGTAGTACTACTATTCAGTAGTACTACTGTTCAGCAGTGCTACCATTTAGTAGTACTTGCATTCAGCAGTGCTACCATTTAAAAGTTTCACCACTCAGTACCGCTACTATTTATTAGTACTACCATTTAGTGCAACTACCATTTAGTAGTAGTACCATTCAGTGGTACTACTATTCAGCAGTACTAGCATTTAGTGATAATTTTATGCAGCAGTATCACCACTTACTAGTAATACGATTTAGTACTACTACATTTTAGTAGTACAACTGTTAAGTAGTATTACAATTTAGCAGTTCTACTTTACTTTACCACTACGATTAAGAATTACTTTTATTTAGAAGTACCACAATTTAGTAGCACCACTATTTAGCAGTACTACCATTTAGTAGTACTTGCATACAGCAGTATTACTATTCAGTAGTACTACCATTCAGTACTAGTACCAATTAGTAGTACCACTATTCCGCAGTACTAGCATTTAGTAGTAATTCTATGCAGCAGTACAACCACTTACTAGTAATACGATTCATTACTGCT
The DNA here is from genome assembly GCA_949802685.1 of Dicyrtomina minuta. Classification (NCBI taxonomy): domain Eukaryota; kingdom Metazoa; phylum Arthropoda; class Collembola; order Symphypleona; family Dicyrtomidae; genus Dicyrtomina; species Dicyrtomina minuta. Next base: position 10,752 of record CATKUY010000010.1, read on the forward strand.
ACCTATTAGTAGAACAACCATTCAGCAGTATTAATATTTAGCAGATTTACTATACTTTAGCACAACGATTTAAAGTAACTTGTTTAGTAGTACTACCATTTAGTGGTACTACAATTTAGTAGTACAACCATTCAGCTGTACTACTATTTAGTAGTACTTTCATGCAGCAGTACTATTTAGCAGTACTAACATTTAATACTTGTACCATTTAGTTGTTTTGCCTTATAACTCGTCGTTGATTTGTTTCGCATTTTTTGGTACGGCTATAGAGTTTGTGCGTTGCGTCCTATAAAATTCTTAGCCTGGAAACGGACCCTGTGTTTCTGCCGAATTTAGGATTCTGCGTTTTGGCAGTCCACGTTTTTTAGGTTTGGCTATTTTATATCTTTATTTCTAAGCGTTTATCTGTACTCCCTGCGTCATTTTGCGTTTAATCGTACTATTTACACTTTTCTGTGTTTAGTGGTTTGGGTTTTACGCTTTGATATGTGCTCTATAACAGTGACATATTATATAGATAATATTATTATGTATTCCTACTTCGTATATCGATTGAATCTACTTCTACGCATTGGATTAAATCAATATTTACTATATTTTGTAATCCAATTTTATCTACTTCTACTAATTACTAATTTTACTTTTACTGTACCACGATTACTATATTATATCAGGATATAATAGATTGAGGAGTTGACCATATAAAATTAGTATGTTATAGTATGCACACTAATATTCTAATATATTATACACTATATACACCTAATACACTATGACTATGACTACCCAAACCAAACCCTTTCCATATCAATACTTGTTAAAGCCTTAAAGTAAAGTACATTGCACGACAAAAAATTTTACCTATCGTCGGGGGTCGACATAGTCGGCAGGTGGAAAAAAGATAAAAGTGGAAAAATGAAGCTCAACGAAGCGCGATGAAGCTCAACGAAGCTCAAAAGATTTTCACAAAAGCTGGACGAAGCGCGATGAAGCGCGTTTGAGCTTACGATTTTTTTAAAATAGTTCACATTGTGAAAAACGAGCTTCATGCCATAAAGTTAACTATTGCAGAACACTGTGCAAGAATGCCTGGCCAAGGCTCTTTTTTGGCCAAGGGGGCAAGCCATGGCCAAGGCAAAAATATATGGCAGGGGCCACGCTCGGTTTTGGTTGGGCCCTGGCGTATGGTTTTGGCCTGGGTGAAACAAGGGCCAGGCTTTTTTCTCTGAGTTAGTACGTAGCGTTCCCAGGGCTAAGCCAGTCGTTCTTATTCCTTATTAATGCATAATTAATTTGGTCATACATAAATAATCTGATGCAAATAAAGAAAACAAAACATCAATTCATCTCAATTTATGTTTTTTATTAGCCTTAATTATTGGCCATAATTTCACTGTTAAATAACCATGCTTATACATGACTTATTTCATATATCAAGCGTATACAGACGAACAAATTTAGGTCAGCTGAAGTTGGCAATAATACACATTTTTGTTTTAACTTCTTAACATCAATGTAAACGGATTTAGAATTTTGAAGTCTCGTTTCAAAAATACAAAGAATTGAACTAGTAATAAGATAATTTTTAACTGGCTTTAAATCCGTCACACTTAAACATTCTAAGACCTTGATTTCACTAGAAAAGTTAACAATTGTTAGTCCTAAGGTTTAATTTCGCTTTCAACTTTAACAATAGTTAAATCTAAAAGCGAGATTCTTATGGCAAACAATTGTTAACTTTTCTAGTGAAACCAAGGTCTCACGTTAAACTTTACTAGAAATAACTCGATCAAAACCGAAACTACAACTTACTTATTGCACTAAATAATTACTATCAGTAGTAACAGGCGAGTGAGATATGTGATGTGCTGTTGGTGGAAAAGCACAGACAGAATGAATTTCTATAATGATGTGCAGGGTGCAACTCACATCAATCGACCACACTGCACTTAAGACAAACCAAGACTGAACATGAATCCTGCACTAGGGAAAATAAAAATGCCACTCTGACTAACCAGATATGGGCCAGGCTCGGCTGTAGCAGTGCCTGTATTTGGTCAATTCGTTTGCGTCTGGCCCAAATTCGATTTACCATACCTAAGCCAGACCATAATGTTTTGACTAGTCCCAGGCCAGGGCCAAACGTTCAAAAAATGCTAGGTTTATTTTATGTACGGCAAAGGCTTGCCCAGGTGTTCTTTCCCCATACGATCTGATTCCCCCGACGTCCCCCACCAAATCCTGACTCGGGCCAAATCTCTGTGTTTGCTGGGATGTGCTTTAAAACTTGTACGCTATATAAATGTCGTTAATAATTTACTTTTGAAGTTCGATATTGTCACCTAAGCAGTGCAATTTTGCTATGCCTATGGTCTATTGGGCATATGCGAATCATAGGGACGTATTGTACAAATTTATAATTTATAGAATTTTATGCATGACTAACAATAGGTACTTGAATGACGATTTTACAATGTACAAAAAATTGTTTTAGCATTTGTTTTCAATTGTAACTGCTGCCGACATGACTCGGTCATTAAATAGTGTGAAGAAATTAGAATGAAATAAAAGCTATTACAAATAATACGTTTAAAGAAAATTGTGTAAGATTATTTAAAAAAAGCCAACTTCAATTTATTTTTTGGGAGGGTCCCAATGTGACTGATGGCTTCAATGTTAGTCTCAAAATGTACTTCAGCAAAACTCCTGAAGGGGACTATCTCCACTTTGAGACTAAACAACAGAATCTTGAATTTAACTACAATTGGGTCGGTCTTTCAAGGGTGTAATATCATTGAAATTGAACATTACAAAAGAAATGTTAATATTTAATGTACTACGTCTTTGAGGATGGTTAATTACTTTTACATTGCAATGTACTAGTAACGCACCTGTAATTAATAATATTTGATTAATTCTATAATTATTTAATAATTTTTTGTTGAGTTGTTATATAAAGTTTTATTGTAATAGAATTGAATAACTGGTACTAGAAACAACGGAATTTGGGTCTCCTTTAGCTTTCAAGGGATTTAAAATTCCTGTTTACTTTCTGGTTCTTTATTTAAAGTTTTAAAAAATATTACAAAATTATTAGGAACCTTTTGTATACAGCTGTATGATTAATGAAATAAACTAAATTTATGCACTGCATTATCAACATTAATTATTATTATTGGAAAGACCGGATGCAGACCGCATAGTCATTAGGCATGCTACTGGCTAGAGAAACAATCATGACGGTGAAATACATTTTCTCATGACGTACTATGTAAATAAAATCAATAAAGTCCATAACCACTCATAAATTCTTTTGCTAATGTATGTGTTACAATGATTCGACAAAAAATAAAGAGTGGGTTAGAGCAATTTATTATTAAAGCGGATTATAAAAAGGACGAAAAATATTGTGCAATCATTTTTTGGTATGGGAAGTTCATCAAAATGTACCCGTTGTCTAATTATATTAAGATCTATTTACATGCTTAGGAAAAGTGCAAAATGTTCTATTTACATGCTTGGGAAGAGTGCAAAATGTTCTTTTTACATGATAAGGAAAAGTGCAAAATGTTCTATTTACATATGCTTTGGAAAAGTGCAGAATGTTCTATTTGCATGATTGGTAAAAGTGCAAAATGTTCTATTTACATATGCTTTGGAAAAGTGCAAAATGTTCTATTTGCATGATTGGTAAAAGTGCAAAATGTTCTATTTACATATGCTTTGGAAAAGTGCAAAATGTTCTATTTGCATGATTGGTAAAAGTGCAAAATGTTCTATTTACATATGCTTTGGAAAAGTGCAGAATGTTCTATTTGCATGCTTTGGAAAAGTGCAAAATGTTCTATTTGCAGGATTGGTAAAAGTGCAAAATGTTCTATTTACATATGCTTTGGAAAATTGCAAAATGTTCTAAGTGCATGCTTTGGAAAAGTGCAAAATGTTATTTTTACATGCTTCTGAAACCTCAAAATGGTCTTGTTACATGCTTTGGAGAACTGCAAAATTTTCTATTTACATATGCTTTGGAAAAGTTCAAAATAATCTTTTTACAAGCTTCAGTAAAGTTCAAAATGTTCTTTTCGCATGCTTGGGCGAAGTGCAAAATGTTCTATTTACATATTTGAAAAAAATGCAAACTTTTAAATTAATTATGCTTTCAAAAATGTCTAAATGTTTTATTTGCTTGAATTTCAAAAGTGCTAACTTGCCTATTTACACGTTTTTAAGAAATGAAAATTGTCATATCTGGGTGTTTTCAGAAAAAGACAAAATAAACAAACAATTTTGTTTACATGCTTTTAAAAAATAGAAAACGTTTTATTTACAAGTTGTTTTCTTTCAAAAATTCAAAAAGATTAAACAAAAATAGATAACACTTCAAAGGTACACAGGATTTGAGATAGAAAATACAAAAAAATAGAGTTGTTTGACCGAGGCTAGAAAAACAGATTTAAGTCATCTTACAAAAGCTATTATCTAAATTGACGTGCTTATTAACTTTTCACAACAAATTACATCATTAACTGCATAACTGTTTTTATGTTTTGTTTGACTCTGTGTACTTAATAATGAACTTTGCTAATGAATTCGCAGATGGAATACTTTGTGTGCAGACAGTCTTAGAACTAACAGGGCAGTTGACCTCTGTGTAATTTTTCTCGTGGCTATTTTCCATTCAGAAACAAAGTCTTGGTCACAACCTGAACTCGTTACTTATTTATTTGTTTTATGTTTTCTGAGATGATGTCTCATAGTTCCCATTGTTACAGATGAGTACTTACACTCACTGCATTTTAAAGTTTTTTGTTGTTCCCACCAAACTTTGTCTTTTCTCTTAGGATTCAATTTGCAAATTAGAGAATGCTCACGTATGTAGTATGAATGTTGAGATCCTTTATTGCAGTAATTGCACTTGAAAGGTTTCTCTTGCGTGTGCGTAAATATGTGCCCACCTAATTCACCCTTTGTAAAAAACATTTTTGGACACAATTTACACGCATGCGTCCTTTCTCGGTTTGGATTGTGACGAGCTCTCATGTGCTGAGCTAAGCGAGAAGTTGTTACTGTTGTATATTCACATTGATTACACTTGATTGGCTTCTCTCCCAAATGGGTCATTATATGAGTTCTTAAACTGAAGACTGTCGTAAGGCTGACGTCACAAAGGGTGCATTTGAACCGTTCAAGAGCTTTCACATGCGTTTGGTCACCCATTTTTGGATTCTGCGCACACCGCTCCTCGTGAAAATTCTTCGTTCTTCCAGTTGACATGGGTCTGCTGCAAAACTCACATCGAAATAATATTTCATTCGTGTGGCGGGACGAAATGTGTCGTTGCAAATGATATCTTGTGAAAAACGAGTCTGCGCAGAGCTCACACTTATAATCTCGCGTCCTTCCTCCTGGAATTTTATTGTGGACGGCATTGACGTGCAGTTTAAGCCCCGACTTTTCGTTGGCACGAAAATTGCACTCGACACATTTAAACGGCTTTACGGCCGACGAATGTATTTTCATATGTCGAGTAAGGCACTTTTTCATTGTAGTTGAATATGCACACGCATGACACCTAAAAGGCTTGAATTCTGTAATCGTACAATTCGTCTTTTTCGCCTGATTTGAGTTATTATCACTTGTAAATTGTAAATCGGTATTTGTCACAAATGGACTAGCCAAATTTATTCTGATAGGTGGTTTCAGATCACACAATTTAATTTGAACATTTTTATGTATTTTAAACTTGCAAAGTAAATCTTTGTCTTTCGAGCAAATATTTAACTTGCAGAGTTTCATTTTTTAAAGTGTAAATATTAAGGTGCGTGGCTGCAGTAGTAATTACGTATGTATGTTTAAATTAGGCAATTCACAAAATCCTGTGTAAGTAGTACTAAATGGGTGTAGGACTACTACAATACTAACATGCGTCACATTAGAATGAGCGTACCTACATAAGTTTTCGAAAAATGGAACTGAAAAATAATGTTAAGCCTATTTCCCATAAACAATCTACAGAAATTAAAAAATATAAAGTTTTAATTTGTCAGTGTTGTTTGAGTTTTAGAAACTTTATTATTTGGCAAACGTACAGCTGAATTTGTGGAGAATGACAGGTAATTAGTTGCTTGTACACCGATCGGAACTAACTGGTACGCCAAGAGAATAGAAAAGAATGCTCTACAGAACAATATAGCAGAGATTAATTTTGTTCCTTTAGTATGTTAGACACGAAGACGGGAGGAAAATTTCTACAAATGAGCTACCCATTCATTTTAAAGTTACAAAAATAACTCAGGTAGAAATTTAGAACGGATTTATTTAAGCTAAAAGCAGTCACCTACCTGCTACAGCTTTTTCTACTTCCTGGAAGTACATATGTAAGGTATTTAGGAATGGAAAAAAAAGGACTTGCAATTCATATACTTAGGTAGGACTACGGGGGAAGTGATGGTTATGTGTAAAAGTTGTGTAGTTGTTGTTGTAGTACCCGAGGGTATCAGCTGGGACAGCCGGGGCCATGACAAGGATTGAGACATGATGTGAGATGTGGGACTGAAACGACAGATAACCTTGCTAAGCTTATGGGCATTTAAATGCATTTTAATGTAATGTCATGGGTATGAATGGGAGGAAATGGGAGCTGGAGTTGTATTATTGGAGTGGAACAGTGTGGCTGGTATATGGGCATTGGGAAGTACTGAGGAAGAGTGGACGAGACCGGACCCAGTGTTAATGTTTGGACTGCGTTCCCATAGCAACGTGTGTTGGGTATGAAAATCAGCTGAGCTGTGACCGCCAGTGCGGATCATATGCTATGCAATATTGTATGTAGATGTTCAATGTATGATATTTGAGATTGATAGAATTTAAAGTGAGCGGGGATTTGCATTGTTCGGATTGATCACCATAGCAACGGGATCATATGGTATGTAAAATGAAAGGAACAGACGGAGTTCCGGAGTGCTTCACGAAGGGGGAGACAACGTGCCTATATAATTGGAACCGTAGGGGCTGAATGTGTGCGTACATACTTCAAAACCATGAGAGAGAATTCCTGATGGATTTCAAGGCTGAGAATGGATTTGAAGGCTGAGAATTGCTTTGCTCAACTACATATTATGTGCGAAGGGGGCGATACCGCTTCTATTCATTACGTGAAAGAAGTGAGGCATTGAAAAAGTTGAGGAATATTTCACGAGGGGGGAGACAAGGTACCTATCGAATTGGAGCCATATGGTATTGAATGGTCATGTACATACTTCAAAGGCTGAGAGAGGATGCCTGATGGATTTCAAGGCTGAGAATGGATTTGAAGGCTGAGAATTGCTTTGCTCAACTACAAAGTACAGAAACAGAGGGCAACATGTCTGTTATAGCTATAGGACTTGAACTGGGATGCTTGAGATGGATAGAGTTTGATCGAGAATGTGGGGCTCTTGAATATTAGGTGCTAATATGCTATTATGTAGAACCCGTTACTTACCTATGTATGTATGTACACAATATTTAGTATGTACAGTGTACTAGTTGCGTATTGCTAAATACAATTAGCATGTATATTATATTAAACTATATGCATTTAACTTAATTAAATGCATTAACTACACTGTTTTAACGTACATACCCATTTAAAATATTTAAATATCATAACTGCAATTAAAATTAATTATTAATTAATTATTTAATTTTAAATTTAATTAAAAAAATAACCATTTTAAAAAATCTACCAAATTCTTAAAAATATGTAATAACAAAAATAAAAATTAATGTGCCCATTTTAAGCCGATATGTATATATGTATATGTATGTATCAGTATATAGCATATCTACTCACTGAAGCGGGATGTATATAGTAGTAGGTAGATGTTTGGGTTCTGGATTGAATATTATTTTGAAATATTCTGTATTATTGAGAAAAAATGGACAAAATTGGATGCACCTTGTAGCCCTTAGCACTGGAGAGTGCACTGAGTTGGGGTGACTGTGTTACTGTTGATGTGCATGACGTGCATATTAATAGCTAATTAACTCAACGCATCAACCGAGGCTGGGCTGAAGCTTCTGATGGGCCCAGTCGGCTTCTAAAATCAAACTTTTCGGACCCACGGAGCTCTGAGCTTTAAATTTCGATGTACTGAGCTGACCACTCGTGCTACCTATAGGCAAGACATACCGACAATGAGATATATGTATACAATATATGTAAATTTGTATATGTACATGCCCAACTGCGTACCTATACACTATATAACAGTAGTATATCCTTATAATTATTGATTTAAATGTTGTATAATGTAGATACATACAGTTGCTGGGGTAGGAATGCTCGAATAAATAATATTATATTTTATTATGGAGCTCAACTGGACAGAATAAAGTGCACTTTCAGACCTTTAGCATTGCAGGAATCAAAGCAAAGGGGAAAATTTGTTACTTAGGATGTGCGTGATATGCATATTAATTGAATATTGATCCAATGTACACTAAAGCTGCCTTCTGGTTTTTCTAGAGTCCAGTGAAAATATGAAATTGAAGGTTCAGGGCCAGGACGAAAGACTGAATTCTACCTGCTGTGGAACAGATACAAGTTTTTTATTGATGCAAGTCAGGTGGGCCGCAGGTTCCTATGAGATATATGTTTAGTTGATTGTTTGTTATATGTTTCTGGTATATGGTTTATAAATTACAACAATTATTATGATGAGCAGGGATGCAAGTGCAAACTGCAAGTGTAAAATACAAGGTACAACAGGTGAACAAGTGCAGCGAGACGCAGGTTGTTTTTTATATTATGCAGAAACTGTATGCAGGTATTCAATTGCAGAGTGAAGTTTGATTGTAAGGCAGTTTTTACATATATACATATTTACAAGTTTAATTTGTTTTTTGAATTTTCTTTCACACACACACAAATTCATACATACAAACATTTACACACATGATTTACAAATACAACAGACATACATAGTTTTACATTGACTATTTACAAGTGTACACAAGTACACGTAATATTTACAGCCTAAAATTAAATTTGAAAGTTTACATAATATTTACAAGTGTGCAGTAAATCTGCACACGCTATAATTAATTTATATATTTACAAGTCTACGCCTACTACACAATGACAATTACATTTACAATATTATTATACCACTATTTACAAACATGTACATCTTACTTTACTACGAAACACTGCCTAATAATTATTGATACATTTATTAAAATATTGTGTGCACTATAATTATGAAACTAAAATTATTTGTGTAATATTTATTCACTTCTTTAACTTTAATTACAATTACAATTACAAATTAACACTACTTTTTAATTACTGTCCTGAAACTGATTAGTATTGTTTCTTATTTATTTTTTATAAAACTCTAACATTATATTAAATAAATATATACATATTTTTTCAAAAGTTAAACAAAATAAATTACTTGCTGACATTGTAATTACATTGTTTTTACAACAACAACTGCCTAGTCTTCATCAGATTCTTCTGAATAGGTGAAACCAGAATCGTCTGTTAATCCTGAGTGACAGTCAATAGATGAGGTTGGAGAAGGAGGAAATCCTGCAAATATCTCTTCCCATGGTATCTTGATCTTTGGTTGTTCAACTGCTGCTTCAGATTCTGGTTTTGGTATCTTTATATCTTCAAGATGTTGCGGCGATGCTCTGCGTTTTTGCTCTTGTTGCTGTAAGCTTTTTTTTGTAACAGTTATTTCTTTTGGTTCTTGAGCTGCCAGCTTTAGGTTTGTATTTGTTAAGTAAGCAACAAAGTCGTTCATTTCAACCAGTGTGAATTTAATGGTCGGGCCACCGTAATTGGGATACTGCTGAGAGTACTTGTCAGACAGATTAGAATTAATGAGCATGTTATAAGCTCCTGTCAGTTGATTGAATGAAAAGCGAACTCGGACTGACTTGACGCTGAAATGTGGGGACTTCCAATAGACAAACTTCTTGAATCTGCTTCGAGGTTCTTCAAACATGAACTCGACTGGTTTACCAGCAAAGAACGGAAGATGATCTGTTACTTTGCGGCCAACAGTAGGGTGATCCTTATGTTCTTGTAAAATCTGAGCTGCCCATTCAATTAAAGAAAGACTTTCAAATTGTGAGAAAGAAATTTTGGAATGCTTGGCTTCTCCGTTTCTTCGACCCAAATAGTAGAAATGTGTCTTCATGCCAGGGCTGTAAACAACACGAGCTTTGACGTTGTCCCCAATAAATACAGAATCAGAAGTTTCAAAGAATGCCCAGTTTTGGGAATCAATATTTGCTGTATTCAAAGTATTTGAAGATGCACTGTTCAGATTACGCGACGGTCCAGGCTGTTGGGTGTAGTCCATCTTGTCAGATGCCACAACGTTGTTGATATTTTCAATGTTTACAGAACTCAAGCAAGACTTTGCCATGGTGACGGGGGGAAGTGAAGATAAATGCGCCGTGCTACTCTTCATAGATAACTTTAATATGCTCACTTTATCTGACTGAGTATTTAAAAATTCTTGATGAAATGTAGTTTGCTATAGTTTGTTGTACTGCTGGGACAATGACACTTGAGACAATATTACAGATCAAAGGTTTGAGTAGAAATGAAAATAATTGCTCAGTGGGCAAGAGTGTTATTCTATTTTAGATGAGCTCGAGTGTTCTGATTTTTGCTGCCGTTTGTGCAAGCATTATTATCATATGTATTACCTGCTGACAATATAAGCAGTGACTTGTGATTGGTCTTGTTTCATATAGGCCCTACCCTCTTCTTTTGTATTCACAGGGACGCTAGGTTGTTGTGCGTCACTAAAATGTTAAGCATTATTGTTGAGTGTAGGCACTCATATAGAGAGGTTGTTAAAGCCGTCAGCCAGTCAGTCAGCTACTTATAACCAGTGTGCATTAGTGGAATTATTGATTTTATTTTTAGTCTCATAAAGAACTGAAAGATGAAAGTAATTTCAGAATCTACTGTTACGTGTATCAACTTGCATTTGTGTGGGTACTGTACACAGACATTTCAGTCTACAGAGCTTTGCAAACAACACGTTATAGAAAATCATTCAAAGTATGAGCGCTATTTAATATCAAAACACCGTCAGTTTGAAGAACATCAAAATCTTATTAGACTTGCCCTAAAGTTTACGTGCCAGCTATCATTAAAATCAAAAGACTAAACAAAAACTATATACAGTGCTGTTTTATGTACAAGCATGTTAACTATTGTGAGCTGCCAATACTGTGGTCGCTATTACACAGTCAAAAAAAGCTTGTGGTAACGAAAACAAGAACAAAAATACGCTAACAGAGATTTGAATTCTAGATTCCATACAAACAACTTTGGATCTGTACAACTTCGAAATTCCTGTAGTGCGTGTCATGGAAGAATAGTTTTTTTTTCAACACAGATACAACGTCTTGTATGTTCAAATTTACGAGACAATAAACTTTGGCTAAAATCACCAAATCGAGTTCTAAAAACCAATCATTCATCAGAAAGAAGTATATCTGAACCGTCTAGAAATATTTGCTGTAGACATGTAAAGTGCTGTTCCTGCAAACGAACTCCACATCAATTTTCAGAAGCAGCAACAAAAGTATTAAATGAATACAGAAAACGTAATCAACCGGGGTCAAGCCGTTTTTTAATCAACCCAGATTTAGTTCCACTAGTTCCAAAGTCTTATTTTTATGCCTTTAATCTTGAGCACACTTTGTGCTCTGATTGCTTTCACAAGCACAGACTTACAGCAAAGGATAACTTGGATTGCAACTGTACATGCGATTTAGGTGTTGCAATTTCAGATAAATCAACTACTTGTGAACTATTGGCAATAAACAATTATAGAGAGTTTGAGTTATTATCTCAGAATACAAGTATGCAAATCTTTGCGCCTCCAGAAATTCCATACACTTTTTTAGCTCCACGTCAAAAACAAATTGTGGACTTGGTAAGAAAACAAATAAGTTTACCTGGAAGACTATTTTACAAAACACCATTAGGAATGATAATTGTGGGTATCCCAGGCTCAGGCAAATCAGCGGTAATAAAGACATTGCAGCACATATTGTCGCAAAAGCAAAGCCAAGATGAAACGTTTTCTTTTAGAATTTGTTGCTTTCTTGGAGTATGTGCCTCCAGTTTAAAAGGCACAACATTTCATTCTTGTTTCAAAATAAAACCTTTTGCAAATGGGAATATCACTGACCAACTGAAGAACGGTATTTCAGCTGTCGATAAATACAAATTTCGGAATGTTAAAGTTTTACTTTTTGACGAAGTTTCAACTATAGGTTTGAAATTACTGCATTTTGTGGATGCCTTCATGAAACTAGTAGATCCATCTCGGGCAGAGCTGCCGTTCAGCGGAAGAACCGTACTTATGTTTGGAGACTTTCTTCAATGTTCTTGTTTGGGAGACAGTAATTTGTATTCTCAGTTCATAGTACAGACTTCACAAGAATTACGAGAAGCTTCTCAATTGTACAAGAGTTTCAATACTGCTTTTGTATTAGACACACCGTTTCGGCAGAGCAAAAATGATTCAAGACAACTGGAGTACTACGAGTTTCTAATGAGGCTGAGATATTTTAAATGTACCCCTCTGGATCTTTACAATTTGCAACAACGACAGAGGCACATATTACAATCTGATCTTTCGAATATTGAATTTGAAGAATTTGAAAAATCAATTCATCTTTTTCAAACAAACAACAATGTAGCAGCACACAATAAGTACGTATTTTTAAATAAAAATACAAAGTAAATTTTTCCTATAAATTTTATTAATAAATGTAGTTTAGGATTCGTGATATGTTTTTAAATGAATAAATGATTTAAATGATTTGATTGTAATTTTGTAGGAAGATGATCCGAAGATTTCATCCTGGGTTTATTGAGGTTCCAGCTTTAATTGGAGAAACCAGCTCACTTTTAAAAGATCCACTTGAAGTAGATTATGGCGCACGTATCATGTTAACGCAGAATTTGGACGTAGCATCGAATCTTACTAATGGGAGCCGAGGCACTGTTGTGGATTTAATATTTAGCTCCGTCAAGAACAGACTTTACTGGAACAATTATGTTGAAGCTATAGTTGTAGACTTTCCAAATTACAGAGGAAACAATATTTTTGTTACCTCTAGAGGAAAAGGGGTGAAAATAACACGTATTGAATACTGTGAACTAGACTTAGAAACAAATCAATATGTTAAAATCCAGGCATTTTCACTTGTCTTAAATTGGGAAATGACAATTCACAGATCGCAAGGCATAACAATAGAAAAAAGATGTGTGCACTTGGATACAAGAGAAATTATAGCGTGTACAACTTATGTAGCTCTTTCTCGATTTAAATGTTTTGAAAATCTTATGATTGTCGACAAAGAAATAATACAGGCCTCAAGAATTTTAGTTGTTCAGCATGAATATGAAATGCAATTGCGATGGAAAGAAGAAGCCCGACTAAAAGAACTTGAAGTAGAAAACAGAAAATCTCGTAAAGCAGACATGACTAGCCAAGTAGATCAATTTTTATAAATAAAAAAGTGCACCATTTTGAAAAAATGTAAATACAATTTAATACTTTTAAATATACTATACTTTTTAGTTTTTGTGTACATACTCTTACTTTTAATATAACGTTAGTGTGTATGTAATAATAATTTACACTTTCCAATTGTTATAGTTGTAATATGTTAAAAAGTATATTATATGTAAAACTGATAAAAAAATCCCATAATTGAAAACTTCTGCAACAAAAATTAAATGTAAATTTGTAGATATGTAATATAAGCTATAAATTGCGTGCGATTATTTAACAGCGTCCATTTGTAGTTTGAATGCACACCGCAGTGGTTCACATATAAAACGTACACATCATGGCTGATATACGAAAATCATATTTAAATTCTAGATTAAAAGGATCGTTTTCTGCATTAAGTGGTTTTGTCAAAAACAATAAAAAATTCAAGGACAAAATTACTGTAGACCAAGAATTAAGTAAGCTGCGTTCATTTAGTTTGCACAGACCAATTAAAAAAAAATTTAAACGCAGACGAGTATTAGTTAATATGATAGGGGAAATTTTCTGTGCTGATCTAAAGATACTTGAAAGCGGCATGGCTAAACATAATTCAGGATTTGTCAACATATTATTTTGCATAGACGCGTTCAGCAAGAAGCTATACTGCAGATTTATTAAAAATAAAAAGCCGGAATCAATAATAAAATCAATGAAAAGCATTTTTGGAGAAGCTAAAATGACACTAATTTACTTGTTTACTGATCAAGGTTGTTATTAGGTACGGTAACATACAACTATAATTTTAACAAGTATTACTATATCTTATTAGTAAAAAACGCATTTAATAAATGTTCAAATATTATGTGTTTAGGAACCGAATTCCGAGCAGAGACTTTTCGCAAGTTTTTGAAGGGTCATCGAATTAAGTATTACAATACTTATAGCGAAACAAAATCAAGCATAGTAGAACGTGTAATAAGGTGCGTCTAAATATTACAAAATTAGAAGTAACTAGACAATATATAGCCTCATTTTATGAATTTTAATGTAATAATATGTGTTTTTTTGTATGTTTTTAGGACAATTTTTGAAAAAGTTGCTCGTTTTATGACTGAGACAGACACCTATCGCATAATTGATATTTTTCCTGCTTTTGTGAAAAGCTACAACAACACTTTTCACTCTACAATTCAAAGAGCCCCAAACACTGTCAATAAATCTAATGAGAACGAGGTTTGGCGAACAATGTTTGCAGATCTTATCAGCAATGAAAAGAGCCAAGTGTCAGCTTTCAAGCTTGGAGAACGTGTACGGATTAGCCGGACTAAGATCTTGTTTGAAAAAGGTATAATGTGTCGTTACTTATTACGTTACAATATTTTAATTAATAATATATTATCCTATAAATAGACTTGTTTATTGAGTTATGAAGTTAATATACCTTTGGCTTTTAAACAGGATACAACCAGAACTTTAGTCTTGAAATATTCAAGATTAAGTCAATTAACTTGACAACAATCCCTGTTACTTACTATTTAGAGGATCTGGATGATAATAGTATCACTGGCGGTTTTTATAAAGAAGAATTGAGCCGTGCCTAAATTCTCAAGATGAGTGAATCACCGTTTATTCCGTATCTTGCAAATACAATTAAACAGCACATATTGCAAAAACGAAGAAGATTAGACAGACACAGCTGCTCAGTGCTAGATCGCGACACAACAGGAACAGAGAATATTTATGTTACATTGACAAGTGACCAGCAAAACCATATTTATACAGACAACAGTCCGTCAAATTTTGTATCGGTACTTTCAACTCCATTAGATCTTGACAATTATGACGTTGGGTTAGTCAGTTTGAGATACACAAGCAGTGAACAACCTGCAATAGTACGGAATTCACGAGCACCTCTGGTTAGAAAAGTCCGTAATGTGGAAAGCAATGAGATGGAATTAGCACCAAAACTATTTCCAAATTACGTGCCTACTGAAAAAACTGCATTTAGTTTTCAAAAGACAGCATCCAAAATGAATGTGTTTATGGGCAGCCTTAATGACCGCCTAGTAGAAACAGTTGACCATTTTCCATTAGAAATTGTTCAGAGAGCAATAAAGCAACATCCAGAGAAAACTTATATTCATTTTAATAATTTAGCACCAAATGACACTGTCAACATAAAAATTTCGCCAGCTTTAGCCTCTTTATTTATGGTCAATCGATACAGATTTATGTCTGGGAGACAACTGCCATATGGAAATGTAACACAGGCAAAATTAGACACAGTCCCGATGAATACAGTATTTAATTTTGTCGCTCACAAATTTGTCAACACCTCAAATGTTATAAAAATATATGAAGGTTTCGAAACAATATTACTGTATAGAAAAAGAATAATTGACGGTGACGCTGACATCAAAAAATACTTTGAGCGGTTTGGCACAGAACTACAAGAAAGAACTGGCATTAAAATCAAAATTGAATTTCCTTCCATGGAGCTTGGAGAAACTAAATGCAAGTTGACATTTGAAGGTAAAGAAAATGAATACGTTGTCTTACAAGAAGAGATTGCTGTTTGTCTCGGATTTCAACAAGATAATAAATTTTTCAATGGCGTTTATAATTCAGAGTCTGATTATGACGAAGAAAAATACAGCGAAATTGAGGACAACAAATATTTATACATACGATTGTTTCAATTATATTCAAATTATCTTCCAATGAAAGAACCAGAAGAAGTTGACTTGGATCATGTTGTTCATGAAATTAATCGTACATTATCAGAAGGTTCGTTAGGAGATACAAGAATACAGTTTGAGCACAAAGATGGTGAGCTTAGTATCCCTCAAATGAGAGACGATATCTCAGTACAACTGCCAGCGTTGGTCAACAGATATTTTGGATTTGAAGACAATTTTATTTTTAAAACTGGAGTGGTTGGACGACTCAAGACTGAACTAGCCGAGCAAGAGGAAATGGAAAGAGAAAACAAGGAATTTAAAGAAGACGTAGAGCCAGAGCCAGAGCAGACAATACCAGCCAAACGTCTGCTTGTATCATGCAATATGGTTGAAAATCAACTGTACGCCTCACATGCCCTGCCATTACTACGATCAGTAGATATTTCTCCAGTTTACGATAAGGAGACTGTACATGTTTTTTCTCCAATATTGTATGTGCCATTAAAACCACAGGCACAGCAAATACTTCGAATAACTCTATTAAACGAGTATCGCAATCTCGTCACACTGCCGGAAAATTACACAACTATTGTAGAACTGCAGTTTAGACCACGCAAAATGTAATAATGTGGAATGTATTATGATTTAAATTGACTTGTTAATGTATTATTTGCTAATATGAAAGTAAAGTTCTACTTGATACAGCAGAAAAGTATAAAACGTGTCAACAATTAGTTTACATACTCATTCTAAACTCAACATTCGAACAGCAACAACATCATTTTATTTACAGTGCTTTCTAATGAATTAAATTCAAAAATAAATTTGCAGTGCATTGCATAACATATCACTAATGACTGATAATTATGCGTAAAATTTTGTGTAAAAATATTTACGACTCTAACAATAACGAAAATAACACTGATACAGTAGACGAAGAGCTCGTAAAAGACAGCCTATTAGGAGAATACTGTACTTTGGAACCAATTAATAAAACCAATAGTAACAACCAAATGGGATCAGGCGACCACGATTTTATTGAAACTGAAAACACAGTAGAAAACACATCTGGAGGGTTAAATCTAGGTGACACACAGAATTTGATACCAGTGAAATCTAGAAAGCCATATAAGCGCCGTTTAATCAATAAAAAGTGCCGTGTTACCCATTGCCGATTAGCCTGCAAAAAACGTAAGATGACATCTGTACAACGACGACCAAATACACAAAGTGGAAGAGCTTGTGCAAACAGGCGACGAACGCAATCTGGCGGCTCTCAGCGCAGACGCGTACGTCGCCGACAACAAATCGGAGGTCGACTTAAGCGAAAACCAATATCTTACGGTAAACAACGAGGATCAGGTCGCAGATTAGGTCAAGCTGGAGCAGGGCGAAGGAAGAATATGTACCGCCGACGATAAGTTTATACCTATATAATCAACAGTGGGAAACATATATTGCCATTCAACGTCTAGACTTATAGGAAGCAATATCAAACATATATCAGTTTAAAGCTCTAATAAACCATGGATACACAAGGATTTTACGATGAACCGTCAGTGTATGAGGGATCTCAAAAATCATTTCAAAGTAATCTGATCTTGGACACACTCCCACCGACAAATGTCAGTGTTGAAGACTCTGCCGAGTATTATCCCTACTATCCTGTCTTGAGCCCTCGAGACAATGAAAATCCTTTGATTTTTGACATTTTAAAATCTCCGGGTAAATATTACAAATTTAACGAATCCCACTTGGAAGTGACATGCCGTCTAGTGCTGAGTGACAATAAACCAGTAGTAGTTGCAGATATAGCTGCACCATCATCGATGCTGTTTTACAGTTTATTCAGTAATCTTGAATTTTATTTAAATGGCACTCTCATCAGTGACAACTCAAATCACTATGCTATTAGTGCCTACTTGAAGCGAATGTTGTCTTCAAATCCAATTGAAAAGAAAAACAGTATGCTAGATCAGTTATATTTGCCAAACTCAACGCCTGATGCATTTGCAAAAACAGATAGTGGATTTTTAGCGCGATACAATATTGGAAAAGAATCAAAACCATTTACTATGGTTGGAAGACCTGAAGCTCCATTTTTTAATCAAACACGAATGGTTCCAGGAGACAGTGACATACGTATTATAATGCGAAGGTCATTGCCTGCATTCTGTATAGACGCCGAGACTGAGACCCGCACGGGCTATTCTGGGTGCCCGTTTCGTATCGACATTGTCAATGCTGTTTTGTATCTAAAAAGACAGACAGTTTCACCACTTGCAATTGAAAAGCATCGATCAAGTTTAAACAGTGGCATTACTTTAAAATATCCATGTCTTGATCCTGAAATTAAAACCTTTGTTATTCCAGCCGGCTTCAGTTCGCATTCACTAGACAATTGTATAAACGGACGATTGCCACAGACTATTGTAATCGGGCTAGTGGACAGTTAAGCGTATCTTGGTAAATTAACAAAGTCGTTCTGCAACTTTCAACACTTTAATTTAAGTGAAATAGCTGTATCTATGAACCAAGAATCGATAGAGTACAAGACATTACCCTTGAGGTTTAAAGACTCTAATGGAAAAGGAGAAGACAATTTTCTTCTTGCTCTAAATACTTTAAAGAAAACAGCAGATAATCCAACTTTAGGAAATGGGATAAATTCTTCCAACTTTACAAAAGGAAATGTTCTATTTGCATTTGAAATTGTACCATCACAGTCCAATTCAATGAGCATAATGAAAACTGGACAGGTTCAGATCAATATGAAGTTCAAATCTGCATTGGCAAATTCAGTAACTGCCATTCTGTATAGCCAGTACCAAAACGTCGTGGAAATTGACAAAAACAAACAAATATTGATTAATCGTTAAATGTAAAGTATCAAACCAGTTTTTAGTTGATCTACTTGTATTTGAACTCAATTTATTTTGCATAAAATCTAACGTAAAATAATAAAAACTGTCTGTTGCTTTACAGAACTCAACTGAACCACATCACGCTCGCAATGAATACCGGTGAATTACAGAAATGTCTCCGAATTTTACTCGGAGGAACCCAAACAAAGTATTACGTCATAGCAGCAGATCAAATGAGATCTACCATGGAGGAATTAGAAAACGAAAATCATGGGAACGGATCAATTTACCCCATTGCAATAATTCAAAACACAGACAGGATAAAAGACTCTGGGAAGCACTGGGTCAGTTATTGGGTGACATCTAAAGACAGCTTTGAATATTTTGACTCGTATGGATTGCCGATTCACCAATACCGTAACCTGCAGTGGCCTGGGAACAATTTAGAAACTGAAAACTGCACAGCACTTCAAAGCGGAAGATCTACAGTTTGCGGATTGTACTGCTTATATTACTTGTATTCACGATCTTTAGGAATTAGTTATAAAAACTTTTTAAATATATTTACAAGCTCTGTATTAGCTAATAATAGAAAAGTAAGAAAATTTGCAAGTATGATTCCTAATTTAATGTCATGTGTGTATTGTGCACCTAAACAATCACAGTCTAATACATTTAAAGTGGCATGTCCACAATTCTGTCATAGTTTCTTAAGATTTTACTATTACGGACATTTGTAGCAGTAGTTTGCACTTACAGTAAAATATTAAATTACTAAAAAATCAAAAATGTAAAAACAAATGTAAAAAAAAACAAAATCAAATAAAAATTAGAAATGTATAAATAACAGTGTACTGTAGCTTCAATGGTCAGTATTATTTTGCATCTTATAATGTCAACATTGGACACGGTCGACTTTAGATTAATTCATCCTTTTACGGCTATGGTATGTGGCTCTAGTTCATCTGGTAAAACAACTCTGTGCCTTGAAATTGTCAAACGAAGGAAAGAAATAATCGATAGTCAAATCAACAAAGTATTATATGTCAGTGCCCACACTAACCAAATAGAGTTTATAAATCCAGATTTTACTAAAGATAAAGACGTTACAGTAATTAAAGATATCGCTAATATTGAATCTGTGCTTAAGACTATACCCAGCCCGTTTCTTCTAGTTTTAGATGACCATCTAAACTGTATGGAATCGAATATCAAAGCAAGGCAGTTAGTTCAAAAAATATTTACAGAACTATCTCATCATATGAATTTTAGTGTCATACTTATTCTACAAAACGCGTTTGCAAAGGAATTAAGAACTACAAGTTTAAACACAAAGTATTTAATTTTGTTTGACGTTCCAAGAGACAGAAGTATAATTGGTCAGATTTCAAAACAAATCAGTCCAGGAAAACCAATCTTTCTTCAAGAAGCATACGAAAAAGCATGTTGTGCACAAAAACATAGCTATATACTTATTGACTTGCATCCCCAGTGCCCGAATCCTTCAATGTTTGTGCGAAATAGTGTATTTCCTGTAAATGAAACTGATGTATATATTCGCAAATAGTTGCTAAAAATGTTAGTAAATCAGAATACGCAGTGCAGATTTGACAATAATTACCAGTTTCTGTCACACCTGACTTTTGTTAAAGCTAAAGTATATAAATATTTAATTCAAACTGCAACAAGAAAGCAATTGTTTGCACTTGCAGAGATTGTATTTAATATAAATAAATTTTGTAAGCATCCATTTCGAGGGTATAAAAACCAAATAAAAGTATTAAGTAACCGTTTGAGTTGCAACGACCCTACTAAACTTTGCAAATTGCTAATTAAATACCATAAATTAATACAAAAGATACTAGCCACTGTATATTATAAAGTATACAAAAGTGAAATTTGTCGTACTGTCTTGCTTTCTGAAGCAATTTCTAAAGATTACAATTAATAAATAGAATTATTACGAATTAAATAAATAAAAAATGGCAACTATAATGAAAGTAATTGAACCCAAGTTGTATGCTGAGCTTATGCATATTCGCACAGAACAACAAGCAGCAAGAGTAGCTGCTCAACCCCAAAGTATTACATCATATAATAAGGACCATAACAAAACTATACTTGAACAGAAAGGAGGAAATGCGAACGACGCACAGACAGATGCAATTTACAATGCGTCGGAAGGAATAGAAAAACTAATTCAACTACCCAGGCAAGAGTGGATAGCATACGAAAACATTGTTGCCAAACATAAGAAAAGGAATCGTAAACCTCATGCTAATCAAAAGCATGCAATAGTGAAACGCAAGCGTATGACGTCACACATACATAAAAGAGTAGCTAGAAAATAAATGCATATAAAGAGCAACTATATAGAATTCTTTGTCAGTAGCTTTTCTAATGTCACAGTGGTCAATACACACATATAAAATGTATAAGGTACGTGCTTTTGTTGTTATAATATGTGCTTTTATGGCACTTGGGAGATCGTGCAACACTGCATGTGCCTTAGACTCAAAAGTAAATCAATATCAAGCCAAGTCTGTTGAAAATACGTATACTAATAAAGCACCATATACTGCCTCTAAAGGCTATGGAAAAGAGAAGATGGCATTAGATGAAATTGAGAAAAAGCTACAGAGTAGTAGCGTAGACCCAACGTTGCCAATTGATACAACAGCGCTACCAGTGGTACATACGAGTTCGTTTCATAAAGTAATTCTTATGGCTTTGAAATATATGCTTGAGAATTTGAACACGCAGAATGGAATTATTATGGATGTGGTTGACAAGTATCAAAACAACGAAACAAAACCTGTGCTTCACAACACATTTGACTATATAAGTAAGTGAATAATACAAGATTGTTCACTGTGAGTAAGTAATACATATAAACTTTTAGTGCATAGGATATTATAGCTTCAAACGTATAGACAATAATACTAAATATTGAATTTTGTATGTAATTACAGCTATCTACGTGTCGTTTGTACTGGTCTTAACACTTTTTGCATTTAAGATGAGAAAACTGTACCATAAAAACAGACTACTTGCACCAGAAAAGGAGGGTGGGCAAGATTCAAAAGGGGACTTCATGGCCATTTCACCCTCTGTATTAAATTCACCTTCAGACTAGAAAGAGCATTCAATCGCTCTCGTTAACAACAACAACAACAGCCTAAACATCAACTTAAATTCTATCGTCTGCCTGCTTTCAGCGTACGCTATAGAGCGTAGTGGATTTTTTACTTTGTGTAGTATATATAGTGAATTATATATACTGTATAGGAGTGCACGCACTATGGATTCTACATCTCCCACCGCTGCAGCTCCATACTCCAAGCGCTGCCGTACAGCTTCATCGCACCACGAACAGGCCAACTTTCCATCAGCTACTACAAACGGTAAAAAAGATCATGTACGTGTCGTTCCTACATTGCACTTTAATTATTCTAGTTAAAGCTATTCCTAATAATACGAGCGCCTATGCTTATTTGGTTTTGCAGTATTTTAATAATATGTATTGTTGTACAGTACATGTGTATATACATAACAGTGGTATTAATGTAAGGTATAAAAAAAATTTTGATTTATTTATTTTACAGATATTTTCGTGCTCTGTTCCCGGCTGCCGCTTTACTTGCCGAAGCCATGTCCCATACCAAGCTCACGTTGAGCATGTTCATCACTGTGGAGATTGCAATATCTACTGTTCAAGCAAGGCAGATCACCAGTGCCTTCATCAAGGAGAAAGACTTGGCCATGTAGAAAATAGAAATCAAGGTCTTGTTGGAGGTGGTACAAATCGATCTGGGACTACTTACGGCGTTTCTACTAACGCGTCTGCACAGCCAGCTGCCTCTTCAAGGGGAGTTTGTCGCTCTTATCTAATTGATTTAGATGTATTTCAAGAAACTTCACGATCACATCTTGGCATGATGGTGACATACAGTCATCAGCCTACTGAGACATTTCAAGATATTGAATCTCTTTTGACACAACTATATGAGCCATTCGTAAAGTTGCTGACCCAAAACATAACTCTGCACAGTAGTATTAAAGCACAATTAATTATTATAGTTACATTAGAATTAATTACGGAAGTAGAAAATGAAAAAAATATAATAGAACGTGATATACAGTTTGTTTCTAAAAATTATGATATTTTAAGTACCCAGGAAATTGCGAGTTTCATTTTTGATAGCGCCAGTGACATTATAAAAAAACTAATGAGTTTAATAAGAACGGGACTGGATGGACGCTTCGTGAAATTGAATCAATTCAAGTTAAAGTAGGAGTTTTAAATTTATTTGCAAATGCAAAAGCTAAAGGGTACATTAAATTTCCAGCTTTGAAACCACGAAAAGTAGGATATCTCAATATTAAAAATAACTGTAGTGATTGTTTTAAGTTCTGTGTTACTGCACACAGGTATAGGCACGAAATATTAGAAAAAAACAAACAGAAAACTAAACAGGAAGACAAATCTCAGAGCCGTTTGTGGATAAATCGTAATCTACAAAACCCAAATCAATATATTTCCTATTTTTCTAAATTTGATTTCACTGATATTACCTGTCCTTTTTTAATAAACAAAGACTTGCCTAATTTAGACAAATTTGAAGTTAAAAATAAATTAGGAATTAACATATGGAGTCACCGCGGCGACAAAATCATCCCAATTCGTAGGTGTCAGAATAGTGATATTGCTGACAAGTGTAATTTATTTTTAATTTACAAAGACAGAGCCGATGGTAGTAAAGATGAGCACACTTATCATTTAGTTCTGATTACAGACCTGGATAAGTTTATGTGTCTTGGAAACAATAGAAAAGTTTACTATTGCCAGTCCTGTTATCGACATTTTAATTCAGCTGATAATTTAACTAAACATAAACTGAGCTGTCAAACTCTACAAAAAAGGCAAATTGTATTTCCTGAACTCTCAGAAAGAGTCAAGTTTTCCAAATTATGGCAATCCTTGCCTTACTCATATATTATAGTTTATAAATTTTCTACATTTGTGATTCCCTATAACGACCCTAGATCCTCAAGTAGCAATACGAGATTTGTAAATGAAATTACACCTGCTGCGTATTCCTTGATTATTATTAGACAAATGAAAGACAGAAGTGAAGTAGTACATGCAGAATTTTATGATGGGGAGGATATAATGAAACATTTTTTTGAAAATATATTTTATTGGGCTGAGGCATTATTATCTCACGTTCGAAATACCAACAATATGGTCAAACCAAGTGACCAGGTACGTGCACAGTTTGAAAGTGCTACTCATTGCCACATGTGTCGACGTGAATTTGAGTCTTCTGAAAACATTCTACGTACGTTTCATCATAACCATAACCATGGTCATTTTGAGTTTGCTGCATGTAGCCGCTGTAACTTGAACATCAAGTACAAGCACGAAATACCAATAATATCACTGTACGGGGGTTGCTTTGATTATCATTTGCTAGTTAGTGCCATGAATACAGGTCAGTTTGAAGCTAAAGACATCCATGTAGTAGCCAAGTCTGCCAAAGAATTTATTTCAATTTCAATTACAGCTAAAGATAAATGGCTGCCAAATTTAAATATTAAGTATCTACCAAAAGACAGAACAAATCAGAAATATACTGGCAAGATGTTACACTCCAAAGTAAAAGTTCGATTTATGGATGCAAATTTATTTTTTGATTCTAACCTATTTGATCTTGTTGAATCTTTAAATTCAAGAGATGAATTTAATTTTACACTTGCGCCTCAATGTTTTTCAGATTTAATATTTGTTGATAACCAATTAAATCTTGGTTCAGAAGTGAAGCCTCTCACAGAATTACAATTAAAATTATTACAAAAACCAGTTTACTTTCCATTCATGTCATTAACTAGTTCAGATGATTTAAATAACCGAATACCAGACTGAGATCAATTTAGACGATCACTTTTGGACGATGAGCTCATTCCAGATCACCAGTGGGATCTTGTCAAAAATGTTTGTACTGAATTTAGACTAACTACACTACGTGACTATACACGATTTACATGTGTTTTAGATACGGTTTTACTTGCAGAAGTATGGCAAAATTTTCGCAAAGTTGGACTTCAAAATTACGAACTTGATCCGACTTACTCACTTACATTACCTAGTTATTCTTGGGAATGTTTTTTAAATTATACAAAGGCAGAGATAGATTATATAAGGGACCCAAAAATATTAGAAATTGCAAAGCAAGGAATACGCGGTGGGCAGTGTATTTTTACAGCGAAACACGTCATTGCAAACCATGAAAGATGCCCAGGAGGATTAGATAAATCCAAACCCCGTAATCAATTACTTTCACTAGACATCAACAGCTTATATGCAGAAAGTATGAAGCAGCTGATGCCAGTCTCAGACTATATGTATATGGAAGCGAAGGATTTGCAAAGTATTGATTGGACTGACCCAAAGTTGGGTACTACAGAAGGTAGCTATGGCTACGTTCTTGTTTGTGACTTGAAGTATCCTTTGGCTCTACATACTAGAGACGCAAACTTGCCACTTGCTATGGAACAGCGGGTACTTAATATGCATGATATAGCAGCACAGTATAATTTAAATAAAAATGCAATAAACTCAATTCAACACTATGTATCTCGCCCTCGGCTTATGTTATTACTATATGATAAAACAAACTACACAGTTCATTTTAAAGCATTAAAATATTATTTGTCTAAAGGTTTAGTTCTTTTTAAAATTCATTGTGGGGTACGCTTCAAGCAACAGAGTTATTTTAAACCGTACATTGAATCTAATTTAGAAAACCGAAAAAAAAGCCAAAACTCCATTTGAAAATAAGCTATTGAAAAAAAGTTCCAATGTTTTATATGGCAAAACTCTAGCCCAAGAACTCGAATTTATCAATGCTCGGTTATGCTCTAGTGCTGCGCAAGCTGAAAAATTACTTGCAAATGCTAACTGTAAAGATTTTGAAGGATTTTCTAAAAATTTAGGCGTAATTATTCAATACCTTAAAAAATATCGAATAACTAACCTCCCTCTGACTGCTGTAGCTATTCTGGATTTTGCAAAAGTACTTTTTTATGAAAAGTGGGATCTTTTGTGTAAGATATTTCATAATAGAGCCCATTTGGATTATACAGATACTGACGGATACGAGATGCACACAATTGACACATTTAACACGTTTTGGGATGATATTGTCAAAGCAAAATTTGAATTTGATTTTAGTAAAATTCCTCGAGACCATGAGTTTTTTAGAATTTATGAAAGTCAACATCCAAACTTACATTTATTAAATAGCGGTGAAAGTGGAAAACTTCGAATTCAGAGCTTAGATGTAAAAGAACTTATAGTATTAAGACCAAAAATGTATAGTATGTTATATAATAATAATTCTGAACAACAAAAGTGTGCAGGTATTCCTGCAATTTCGTTAAGGCAGTGTAAACACGACCGATATAGGCAAATGTTAGAAACTAACAAACCATGTAAAATAAATGTAAATACAGTAGCAAATGTCGACCATAAATTATTTATTAAAAATCAAAGTAGGTTAGCTTTTAAAAGTTTAGATTTATCTAGAGTATTTCCAGATCCCAACGATTGTAATTTTAGCCTTCCCTTGGGCCACACTGATTTAGTTAATAAGATTAAATAAAAAGTATAAGTCGGTTACATAAGAAGTGTAATTTATAATTGTAATTGTAATTAAAGTTAAAGAAGTGAATAAATATTACACAAATAATTTTAGTTTCATAATTATAGTGCACACAATATTTTAATAAATGTATCAATAATTATTAGGCAGTGTTTCGTAGTAAAGTAAGATGTACATGTTTGTAAATAGTGGTATAATAATATTGTAAATGTAATTGTCATTGTGTAGTAGGCGTAGACTTGTAAATATATAAATTAATTATAGCGTGTGCAGATTTACTGCACACTTGTAAATATTATGTAAACTTTCAAATTTAATTTTAGGCTGTAAATATTACGTGTACTTGTGTACACTTGTAAATAGTCAATGTAAAACTATGTATGTCTGTTGTATTTGTAAATCATGTGTGTAAATGTTTGTATGTATGAATTTGTGTGTGTGTGAAAGAAAATTCAAAAAACAAATTAAACTTGTAAATATGTATATATGTAAAAACTGCCTTACAATCAAACTTCACTCTGCAATTGAATACCTGCATACAGTTTCTGCATAATATAAAAAACAACCTGCGTCTCGCTGCACTTGTTCACCTGTTGTACCTTGTATTTTACACTTGCAGTTTGCACTTGCATCCCTGCTCATCATAATAATTGTTGTAATTTATAAACCATATACCAGAAACATATAACAAACAATCAACTAAACATATATCTCATAGGAACCTGCGGCCCACCTGACTTGCATCAATAAAAAACTTGTATCTGTTCCACAGCAGGTAGAATTCAGTCTTTCGTCCTGGCCCTGAACCTTCAATTTCATATTTTCACTGGACTCTAGAAAAACCAGAAGGCAGCTTCAGTGTACATTGGATCAATATTCAATTAATATGCATATCACGCACATCCTAAGTAACAAATTTTCCCCTTTGCTTTGATTCCTGCAATGCTAAAGGTCTGAAAGTGCACTTTATTCTGTCCAGTTGAGCTCCATAATAAAATATAATATTATTTATTCGAGCATTCCTACCCCAGCAACTGTATGTATCTACATTATACAACATTTAAATCAATAATTATAAGGATATACTACTGTTATATAGTGTATAGGTACGCAGTTGGGCATGTACATATACAAATTTACATATATTGTATACATATATCTCATTGTCGGTATGTCTTGCCTATAGGTAGCACGAGTGGTCAGCTCAGTACATCGAAATTTAAAGCTCAGAGCTCCGTGGGTCCGAAAAGTTTGATTTTAGAAGCCGACTGGGCCCATCAGAAGCTTCAGCCCAGCCTCGGTTGATGCGTTGAGTTAATTAGCTATTAATATGCACGTCACGCACATCAACAGTAACACAGTCACCCCAACTCAGTGCACTCTCCAGTGCTAAGGGCTACAAGGTGCATCCAATTTTGTCCATTTTTTCTCAATAATACAGAATATTTCAAAATAATATTCAATCCAGAACCCAAACATCTACCTACTACTATATACATCCCGCTACAGTGAGTAGATATGCTATATACTGATACATACATATACATATATACATATCGGCTTAAAATGGGCACATTAATTTTTATTTTTGTTATTACATATTTTTAAGAATTTGGTAGATTTTTTAAAATGGTTATTTTTTTAATTAAATTTAAAATTAAATAATTAATTAATAATTAATTTTAATTGCAGTTATGATATTTAAATATTTTAAATGGGTATGTACGTTAAAACAGTGTAGTTAATGCATTTAATTAAGTTAAATGCATATAGTTTAATATAATATACATGCTAATTGTATTTAGCAATACGCAACTAGTACACTGTACATACTAAATATTGTGTACATACATACATAGGTAAGTAACGGGTTCTACATAATAGCATATTAGCACCTAATATTCAAGAGCCCCACATTCTCGATCAAACTCTATCCATCTCAAGCATCCCAGTTCAAGTCCTATAGCTATAACAGACATGTTGCCCTCTGTTTCTGTACTTTGTAGTTGAGCAAAGCAATTCTCAGCCTTCAAATCCATTCTCAGCCTTGAAATCCATCAGGCATCCTCTCTCAGCCTTTGAAGTATGTACATGACCATTCAATACCATATGGCTCCAATTCGATAGGTACCTTGTCTCCCCCCTCGTGAAATATTCCTCAACTTTTTCAATGCCTCACTTCTTTCACGTAATGAATAGAAGCGGTATCGCCCCCTTCGCACATAATATGTAGTTGAGCAAAGCAATTCTCAGCCTTCAAATCCATTCTCAGCCTTGAAATCCATCAGGAATTCTCTCTCATGGTTTTGAAGTATGTACGCACACATTCAGCCCCTACGGTTCCAATTATATAGGCACGTTGTCTCCCCCTTCGTGAAGCACTCCGGAACTCCGTCTGTTCCTTTCATTTTACATACCATATGATCCCGTTGCTATGGTGATCAATCCGAACAATGCAAATCCCCGCTCACTTTAAATTCTATCAATCTCAAATATCATACATTGAACATCTACATACAATATTGCATAGCATATGATCCGCACTGGCGGTCACAGCTCAGCTGATTTTCATACCCAACACACGTTGCTATGGGAACGCAGTCCAAACATTAACACTGGGTCCGGTCTCGTCCACTCTTCCTCAGTACTTCCCAATGCCCATATACCAGCCACACTGTTCCACTCCAATAATACAACTCCAGCTCCCATTTCCTCCCATTCATACCCATGACATTACATTAAAATGCATTTAAATGCCCATAAGCTTAGCAAGGTTATCTGTCGTTTCAGTCCCACATCTCACATCATGTCTCAATCCTTGTCATGGCCCCGGCTGTCCCAGCTGATACCCTCGGGTACTACAACAACAACTACACAACTTTTACACATAACCATCACTTCCCCCGTAGTGGTAGGTATATAGAGTATATACCCACCTCGTAAAGGGCCTACGGCAATCCTTTCAACTTTTTCAATTCTATTTCTTTTTCAATATACCCTCATTCTCAGAAAAAAACTGACAATTTTGGAGCTACTTAAAAAAATGTATTTACTACAGCTAAGTACTCACCCATGTCACATGTTAAATAAATTCGTTATAGTTATCTAGTTAAATATAGCTTTTTATAAAAAATTTATAGTGTATATACCTAGTGTATACATATTCCTTAAATATTTTCCGGTCTTTAACATGGGACGTTCTAAATAATTTTAAGTAAATCTACTGACCTTACCGATGACATTTTTTATGAACCATCCATTATATATGTAGCTTGTATTCTTTAACTGTTTGTTATGAAAAATTAGGTCTAAACAGTTGAAAAAATGTTTCAATTTTTTATTTACCTTTAAATTGGTTGAATTGAACTGTACTAGTTCTACAGGGCACACACTCTTTACTTACACACTTTCACAGAAAGCAGGTGAGCTAAAAAGATAATTATAGGCAACTAATTCGTTTCAATTAAATGTACCCAAGTCGTGGATTTCCTCAAAAACCGCGTTAAGCAACGGAAAAGTTTGATTTAGGCACCAGCCGTTGACGTCATCTGCCGCAATTTGGAAAACACTTACACCTCCAAACATCATTTCCTTGGCGTATCTAACCTTTAAGGAATGACAAAAAGAAGTTATTTATATTGTTCAAACGCAAAGAACAATAATAAAAAACCTCCCACACCCAAATGATGCCCTGAAATTGCAATAAATTAAATCGTTTGTAATCTTTTATTCTTGCGTATGCCAACCCTTGTTACTACCCCTTCCCGTTTTTCCCTGCCAGAAGCAGGGGAATTTACTTCTAGTAATTTACTAAAATTGTAATCTTAAGTAGCCTACCTTTTCTTTTACGGAATCAATGCTGTTTGTCGGCACTAAAATGTCTCTGTTGTAGGCAACAGGAGCTTCGCGTTTATTGACACCGTAATAGTGCAGAAACAGCTTATCTGCATCATCATTCTGCAACCCTAGTTGCGTACACACCTGAGAATTGTCACATTTAAATTTTTAAATTGCCTTGTCAATTTATTGATGTAAATAAAAGATAAAATTTTAAGAAAATTATTATTTGCATCGTACCTTAATTTTCGTATAATAAATTTTAAAAAAATATGTTACTTTAAAAAATGGAAACTGAAATAATTTCCCGTCCCTAAAGACTTGGCTTCCGCAGTCTAAATTAGTTTTTTGCCCATAGTTTGGTGGTGGTGGGGGCGATTGTCCTCTGGTCCAACGTTTAGTCCAACTCTGACTGAACTCTGTGAGTGAAAAGGCATTAGCTTGCATTGGTATTGTCAGAAGTAGTTTTGACCGACTTGAAAGATCATTTTTGTCCAGAACATCACTTGTAAAAAAGTCTACGAGGGCCTCCTTTTTGATTTGAAGAAACACAACAAAAATAAAATTCTTAAAACCTGACAAAGAATCTGCTGATACTCAAGAGCTAATTGCCAGTTTCATACAGCAAATTGTCACATTAAAACTTCTTTTTACCTATAAGTCTATAATTTTGTTTAAAATCGAAATAATCTTATATCATACATTTATCGGGTAAAATAATTACAACTTTGAACGTTAACATAATATTATCTTACAACGGTGTAATTCGAAACACTTAAAGATTTTGCATAACTCCGTTTGTATATTCCATCTGAGTGATAAATTTCCTTGCATGTGGTTGATTCTGGTGGTATATCAGCCGTCCAAATATTTACCAGATCCGCTTTTCTGGTAACAAAAAAATAGAAACTACTACAAACTAATACAAAAGTTCGATTTTCTTATATTTAAAATTCTGCGAGATGAGACACATTTTAGTTAAATTAATCAAAAGTGTAAATACTTTATTATTAGTTTAAATGCATCCAACGATTCATTTTGATTAAAAATATGGCGCAGCGATCTTGTGATTGTTATCATACAAATGTATCCTGTCTCTTTTAATGTTGAACAAACTTGGTCAGTGAATCTCGCAAGAGCTTTTCTTTCCATGTCGGCTCCATATCTTCCAGTCCCACTGCTTGAATGTAGTCCAGGATAATTCCATTGAAAATCAATGCCGTCAAGCAAAGGCTCACTTTGAAAATATTTAAGTGTGCCGTTTATAAACTTTTGTGTATTTTCCTCACTTAACGTCAACTGCAGGACGAAAACGAAAAGAGACCAAAACAATTAGCTGTTAATTTATTGACAGCAAGATAATTTATCAAAATAAGTCATACAGTTACACATCTATGTATTTAGTAGTATAAAGATATATTCAAGTGGTTAGTAACAGGCATTCAGAGATCAGTTAGCGGTTTTATCCAATGAGCAGTAGAAGGCAATTTGCAGTATGTTACAGCTTATTACCTACTGCTAGTAAACAAATTGTGATACTAATACGGTGAACATACCTCACTGTACTTTTCTCTATAATTATTGTCAGTATAGCCACCGATTGCAATGAGTAATCTCAGATTTGGATTCGTCAACTTCATCCCAATCACTTTTTGCATAAGACGCTCACGTGCTTAAGGTAAAAAATAGAAGTAATTATATGTACGTTTATTTTTATCAAGCTTTAATGGTTCAATTAAATGACAAAATAAATACTGAAAAATAAGCAGCTTTTTTTCTGCAACATTTTGTCATACCTCTAATATTGGCATGTGGAGGTTGAATTGTCCATGCGTTGTCAGTCGGGTCAATCGTAAAGTAACTGATGACGTAGTGACTGCAAAGAAATGGATCCAACACGTCACCATTAAATCCTCCTTGATTTGCATCGGCGTACCACATAGCCACGTAACACACAATTTTAATGCCTTGACCCGGATCTGTGGAACCTTTAAATCCATCAGCAAAAATTCATATAATTATCACTTGGTTGTGCTAATACTTGATAATACAACTTTAATAGGCAAATTGTATGCAATTACGTAATTTTTTTTAACTTCGAAACAAATGTCGATGCGACTTATAGTATGTAACGTACAATGTAGCATAAATTTAAAACTTGTAAATGTAAAACGTACGATATTTCAGATCAGCGCTGCAAGTGTCTCCAACATTTGTGATTGTGGCATGGATCGCGTTCCAATGCATGAAATAAAGTAGTGCCACTAAGCATATTTCTTTGGTAAAAAGCATTATTGCAAAAACAGTGCTTTAAATGTTTGATAATTTGGACAGAAATTGGATTTATTTTTAGATGCACTTACTTACCAACCCGCAAAAATTATTAAAAATCAGGTCAAATTGATCTTCTGTTTACATTATTTAATAATTAGTCGGTAATTGTAAAATAAACGCTGGAATGAAAACAGACTCTAATTGTTCAAACACTTTATGCTTGTGATAAATGTTATGCGAAAATGTAATAACTTATCATTTTATACGAATGACTGATGGCAGAATTTACACTTGTTTGTGCATTATTTTGTGAACTGCAACATGTACAGTGTTGTGGTAGTTAAGTCATAAATAAATCTAAATTTTTAAGGAAGGAAAACTTAAATTAAATTGTTTTAATTACATCAATAAACTGTAAGGCCTGAAGCACATAACTGTATTAAAGCAACTAATGTAAACATGACTACTCTGCATACTGAATTCCAAGAAGGCCGGAGCCTAATGAACGTGTCACAAGTTTGTATTATAGTCTAAAGAAAACTTTGAAATAACCGCAGTTAGGGGTCCTTCACTCATGATGTGACGGGTAGAAGCAACGGGTCTACTGGGATAATATAATGACATCCCAAGCTAAAAATAGCCATTTACGCAAAAGTTAAGCTATTGACTGGGGAGGGGTAAGGTTACTAGATGTGTGAATATTTCGATAGCATAATTTATAGATGACCCCGTGTATGATTGTTTTTCTTTTGCTGCTTACACTCTTAAATCCGTTTGCAATCTACGAATGCTGCCTAACAGGGAAAACAGTTTAGTGTAAAAATAAATAATGACAACTGAATACTGCATAAATACCTAAATGATGCAAATGAAAAGTTTTGCTCTAGAATTACACTGTAATTGGTTGCTTATTTAATTAGGAGACGTTTGAGCCAATAACTACAAAATAAATGAAAGTGTGAGTCATAAAAACCAATTCTATTTAATTTTACTTTTGTGGATATTTTTGCATTATTACAATCTGACTAATAAGTAGGTACTGTCGTAAAAAATTAGTAACTTTGCTATTATAGAATTTGGAGGTGGACTTTTTTAAAACACAATCGATGCAATGGTTTGTATGACTATTTTTATTTGCAGTAAAACTACAGTAAACATTATGATTGGACGCTTATTTAAGCATATTTAAATACATACACGTGTTCCCTATAAATATTTAAAATGGTATACGTATCAAGCTTTTTTCAAAAATTTTGGTGCAATAAATGAAATTATTCATGCGGTAATGCACGTATACAAATAGGATACTTAAAAATCTCAACTAGAATTCATTACATACCAACAATACATTTGAAAATTAAAAACGTGTTAAGCATGTTTAGCAAAGTAAATTAAAAGAACTAATTAGTGTGTAACTTAGTAACTTTAAAATCAAGAAAACTATAAATACGTTTTGTAATACATGAAAGATACGTGAGCAGAAATAACTACATTACACTGATAAATATAATTATACTTCTAGAAAAAAAAACATATTTAAAATAAATAATAAAAAAGTTGTCGTAACAAATCTACTTTATTCAATAATTAAAATTGCATGCACTACATGCCAATTAGGATTAAAGCTAAAAGCATCCCAAAAGCGTTAAAAACTAGTGGTCTTATATTTCACAACAAAATCATGTAGGTGCAAAGAAGCTTATGCACAAAAGAACAAGTAATTATATATTAATTATTACGTGATATCAAGATGAAAAAAACTCACTCATGTCTATAATAAACATGCAATGTGGCCGTGCGTGTTTTGAATTTTTGAGCTTAATTGTGATCCTGTCGCCTGTCAGGTCAACAAAAGATTAAAAACGACTGCGTCAAAGCTTCTTAATAGCTTTAGTTAATAATAACGCAACGAGTTCTATGTAAATATTGTGCACTTTTAGTAAGTGCGGTACGATAGACGCTCATGTCTGATCTTGTCCACCCTTTAATTATGGCATGGTATAAACTTCTCACTATTTGTACAAATTAAATACAACTGACATATTCAAGTAGATTTGTTCAAATCTAATCGTTCCTTAACAATTATTATGTCAATTTTTATTAGGCTAGTTACCTCAAGCATCGTTGCTACAATTGTTGATTCTTAAGCTATTTAATATACGGTCGCGGCGAGAGTACATAATACACATACTTACGTTAGTGATAAAAGATGCCATTTATAACATAATCACGATATTAACGCGACAGCAAGGCATGAGGAATGGCCACACGCTGAACATTGCAATACGAACCAGATAAACTCCGCCACATTCTTAGCTAATAAGGCTTTTCCTCTATAGTACATAGTAAAGTCAAAGCCTTGTCTATCTGTTATTTTGTTTTTTAAGTAAATGCATGACTTAATGTTAAAACAAACATGTGATGCCCGTCAGAAAGACCAAATGGGGCTGATTCACTGTTAAAAAAGCGTATTAAATTTTTAGCCCCCCATGAAGACCACACCGTTGATATAAAATTGGAAAGTAAATATTTTTCTTTAACATGTCATGTCATTAAATTGCCAACGCCCCAATGAACCCACTGACCCTACCGAAAAAACGTTTTAGCCATAATGGTCCCGCAGCCATTCTAATAATACCCTGGGATATTAGCATTATTGCAAATTATTTAATGTGAGTGTAATTGCTATAAGTAACTGACGTTGAGTTAATTTGCAAATTCTGACATTAATCTATTCCTTATAAAATTACTTTCGAAATAGTCCTACCTATAAACGTATCATTTGATAATTATTGTATTATGATCCTTTGATCATAACACATTAGTCTAGCTTACGTAGTGAAAGTAAACAACTGAAAGCAATGACTATAACCTACCGCACTGCAATTACCAATCAAATTACAAACAGATAAAATCAACGAGTTCCTGCTTTGTAGGTCTCAGTTGATTACCAATTCACTACTGTCTCTTACTTAAGAAAACAGTAAGATATAGTAAAGTACCTGAAAGCAATAAAAGCGTCATTTATTTTACTCTCAAAATCTAAACTTAAAATTTAGTAAGAATGGAAACTAAACATTTTTGTATTCTCTTGTTCTTGATATTAAACCCTACACTAACACTGCGCCCCCAAAATGTGAACGCTATTGGTCAATTTCGAATTAACAATAAATATTGGTACCATTTTAATATCCTTAGTGAAATATTGGAAGCTGAAAATCTTGCAAAATGCGATTTCACACTAAAATCTATTCACCATGGCGATGCTTTTCTAGAACAAAATTCAAGCCAAATAAAAACTACAGTAAAATCACTGATAAATGTTAGACAACCAATTGCAATTGCATTAAACGAACAGTTGAAATTACTAACATTGGATACCTGGGAATTCCATGCAGCTATGTGCCCAGTACAGTCTGGAAATTTCCAGCAAAGCTATTTTTCTCAACCTTGGGACAAGGAATTTAACAAAAAGAACTACCGACACATCTTACGACATCACGTTAATAGGGAAATCGTAATTATTTTATTGCCAGATCACGAATTCAAAAACGAAAACGAGATTTCTTCAGTTTGGTCACAACAGATTCTGGAGCACCCTCATAATGATGCAAGTGTTCTGTGGACTAAATTCTTGAGCTATCCAAACCTGGACCGATTCTTGTTTTTGTCTACTAGTCAAGAAACTTTAAACGTGGTGTGGTCCCTCAAGTCTGTTCAAATGTTAAAATACAAATATGGTTTTCACATCAATATGATGAGTGTAGACGAAAACGGTCCTGGTTCCACCTCAGGTAAATGGGCACTAAAAATGACACATTTTGATGAAACTTGTCAGCAACAGAAGACTGTTCAAAATATTGAAAATTTCAATTTTGATTTCGAAACATCTGCTTCTCCAACACAATATTTATGTGGGCGCCACATCACAGTAAACATGTTTCGCTTCGCTTCTTACGTCGTCCTCAATCGGAAGGGAAAACCAATTGCTGGCGTTTACTACAATTTGATTAAATATTCTTTAAAGGCTTTTAATTTCACCTACGAAATGGATGGCCGCCCTTTTCAAGGCATAGTTCAGCTACCAAATAGAACGTGGATCTACCAAATAGGTGAAGTTGTCTACGGCCAGAAGGATCTGGTATTTGCTCCCATTCATACATTTCATAGACATCCATATCTGGATTTTACCCCATCTATAGGTTATATGCGGACTACATTTATTACGTCACCCCCTGAAAAATATATTCAGTGGTCTGCTATAATGTATCTATTTACACCACTCGTCTGGTTCATGATAATGATCTTTATTGTTTTAATTTTCCTCATATTTGTTTTACAAATATTTTTACCGTTTCAAAAAAATTCTGAATCCGAAAACGAAACTACAATGCCATGGGGTTTCGAATCCATATTTACCATACTTCTAACTACATATGGAATCCTTATGGAGCAAGGAATGGCTCTGCCACGACAAATCCGCTCCATTGCACTACTCTGGCTTTTTACAACGCTCATCCTTCGAAATTATTTCCTGAGTGATTTCATGGCTTTTGTCACATTCCCAAAGTACAAGCACGTCCCCGAAACGTACAGAGAACTAGCGGAACAAAAAGAATTCACAGTAACGTTTAATAATTTGAGATCTGCCGTATCTACATTTTTTGAGCATACCCAAGATCCGACGTACGTCAAGATACGGGAAACATTCGTCCCAGAAGTCAATATTGTCAAATGTGTTGAGAAATCAATTTTTCGTCCAAAAACAGTTTGTATTGGGTTCGATGTTGTACTTATGTCAAGGATAGCTGTGCATTTTGGCGTAGGATTTAAACAAGGTTATCTACCAGTCGTATTTTCCCGTGACTCTGCCCAAAACTTTGTATATACTTTTGGTTTTCCAAGATTTTCTAAGTATGTGCATAGCTTCAGTCATATCGCAGGGATTTTGAGAGATACAGGGAATACTCATAAATGGATTCTAGATTCGCATGATGTTGCTGGGGAGGGGCGTGTGGAGATGATGAAGAAAATTAATAGATCAATGTTTGATATGCTTGAGAAACGCTTTAGGGAAAGTCAGCAAAATGTTTATTTGCCTTTTGTGCTTGATAATGTCCTTATTGGCTTCGTTGCTTTGGTAATTGGGCTCATTATTTCAGTAATATCATTCATATGTGAATGTATTCCACGGGCCTGGCGACATTTCACCATTGCGATATTCAGCCGAACATTGTACGTAGTACGACATTATTTCCAAAAACGACAAGTAGTCCAACGACCACGGGTAAATGGTAATACGTCCAGAAAAATTAACGTCCACGTCATTACGTCTGTTGCTGAGCAACAGACGTAATGCAGGGTCGGAGAGTGCCGACTGAAGGTCATTTTTATGTTAAACGAATTATTTATTGTTTTCTATGTGTGTTTAAAATTCATGGAATTTTATGACTCATATACCTACCTAGTTAAAGGGTACTGTGGATTAGGCGGTTAATTTGTGTATTTATTTTATGTTTCAATAATTTTCACATAGTTACACATTTAATCATCTGCAATTGTCACCTTTGTTTTAATTATTGCTATTGATATATGTACATTTAGTAGGATAAATACACTTTGCAGTCATTAACAACGCAATAATAATTTCTAAAATTTTATGCATGACTAACACTGAGTAAAAATGACGTGTTTACAAAGAATAGCGAAATTGTTTTAGCATTTGTTGTCAATGGTTACTGCTGCCGACATGACTCTGTCATTGAAAGTTTTACTAGCGTCTTTAGGGTCCACACATTGAGCAAGATTCTGCCTGTAGTTTTGACTGCTCTCTGGTCTGATATTCGTGGCAGAAATAAAATGAAACAGAACGTTTCATTTGTAAGTTTTGCAAAGGTACAAAACAACTTAATACCTTTTTATTAGCACAGTAAAATTTATCTGTTTCGCGTGTTTTCTAGGATGTCAAAATTTAGTAATTACAGTTGATGTTTATTTTTTTAAAAAATATTCTAGTTAATTGTGTTTCAAAGTTTGAATTGAATGTTGAAAATACATTTACTGAATAATATAAGAGCTGAAGCTCAGCATCTAAAAATCTTTTACTTTTTGTAAGTAGCACTTTCTTATTTAGCCAAAAGAAGTGAAGCAGTGTTGTCGACAATAATTACTAGTGTGATTACAATCAAACTTCGATCTACAAAAAAGAAGTCCCCAAGGCGAACCCGAATTGGCTTAAGAGACGCCAGTGATTTCTTTGACCAAAGTGACTTTGTCCAAACAGAATTCTTTCAGTAAGATTCTAGAACCTCTGTTGAAACTTCATTCACCCCTGCGAATTTAAACCACGTCTGAAGATGAAAGAAGAGTGTAGATAAGGACAGTATCCAACATCGTACCGCAATAGGCCCATTAAGTTGTACACTGGTGCAGATTCCTAGTACAACTGTCACAATGTAAACTGCTTTTAATCGTCCGAGAAATTCCGAAAAGATGAGGTCAAAATTGTTCTAAAGCAATTGAAGCTTTCTGTATTCCACTATAGAAATGTTTGAGGTCGTTTCATCGTACTAAAAACGGCATTCTTAGAATCAATTTTCCTGCATTTTGTAGAATGTAAGAAACAAAACCAAGTAACAAAACCACATTGTTTAAGTCTATTCTATAAATTTAATAATTTGAATAGGTTTAAGTTTGAATAATGTTACCCAAAACT
Source organism: Dicyrtomina minuta (assembly GCA_949802685.1). NCBI lineage: Eukaryota > Metazoa > Arthropoda > Collembola > Symphypleona > Dicyrtomidae > Dicyrtomina > Dicyrtomina minuta. The sequence goes on from CATKUY010000010.1 coordinate 50,316, forward strand.
TTATTTTTCAAGCAGTTTAATCATGTATGTTTAGGGTCTTGAATACCGTTATTGTAGCAGCACTAAGTTAGCGCAGGCCAATACTGACCCATTGCTATCCCTATTTAAGACTTAACCTAATAATAATTATAGCCCTTTTCGAATCGACCTGTAGCAATAATATATGCTAACACGTCTTTTCTAGGGGCTTCTGTAATTATTTCATGCGAGTCCTTGCTGGGACTGAAGAACCAGTTTAGGCTTTGCATGCGATGATATATGAATACGACACCTTACCAGATAATGTAGTACCGTTTCGTCATTCCACACTCTTGGCATAGCGGGGAATTGACAACGCCCATACATTGGAGATGCTTTTGCAGCGGGCAGTGTCCTGAGTAGATGTACGTCAGTAGCTGCATTGCCCGCCTCGATAGTGACACAAGTGAGATTGAGCCGGTTGAATAATTCGGCTTCACAGGAAGTAGTTTAGCAATTTTGCAGTCCTTCCTTTCTTTCCACCTGCGCAGATGTAAGTTAAGCTGCCATAAGCAGATTCCGCTATGCTTTACGCTGTTAGATACAGGAAGTATGGGTTCAGGGCCCATTTGGGCCTTCGTCCCTCCTTCCTTCAACATGTGCGCACCACGCTAGTTGATCGGCAGACTCGTTGCCCTCAAAGCCCATGTGAGCAGGTAACCAGATAAGTTTTACTTTAGTTGTTGTCGCCAGCTCTGTCAAGTCGTTGCAACACTCCTTGAGAAGCGTAGAGTCTGTATTTAGTTTAGTCAGAGATCTCAAGGCGCTCTGACTGTCGCTAAAGATAGTAATATATTTGTTACTGTAGCTACGTTCAATTAACGCTTTTGCTGCTAAAGAAATTGCTACCACTTCGGCTTGGTAGACAGTGGCGTATTTGCCTAGTGATTGGGAGATTTCACAGATCACACTTACGTTCTCTATGTTTTCCCGATCTTCAATTTGGCAGCCACAGCCTAAGCTGTCACCATCTTTAGAGCCATCAGTGAAGCATACAATTCCCGTGTACACTGCTGAAAGATCTTGCTTCCAGAGTGCCTTATTCTGAATTTGTACCACTAGGGTCCTGCTCATGTGTAGTGTCATTATCCGAGGGCATTTGGAGAACCGGGACATTTTGTGCCTAGCTATTGCTTAGCCGTACATGATTTTTGATACCTTGACTTAATGTATTGGTTTGCCAATGGCCTTAATCAATAAGCCTCTGTCTGGTCTTTAGTGCTAAACTCATAAGATGGATATCAACGGGTAGCAGCCCAATAAGGCATTCAATTGTACCCGTTGGCGTAGATTACATAGCACTAGTTGTGCAAAGACAAGCTAGCCGTTGTACCTTATCAAGTGATTTTATGCAGCACTGTTTGTTAAGTGCTATGCACCAGCCAATAACAGCATATTGCACCTTAGGTCTTACTACTGCTGTATAGACCCATTTAGCAATCTTGGAAGTAAAGCCCCAGGTCTTACCTAAAGCCCTGCGGCACCGTCCCATCGCTGTACAGGCTTTTAGTCCAATGATTAAGCAGTGCTTAGTCCATAGGAGTTAACTGTCGATAAGTACACCTAAGTGCCTTACCACGTCTTAACGTTAAAGTACTGCCCCGTTTAGAACAATAGGTTTCAGTTTAACTGACCTCTTGTGCCCAAACAGCACCAGATCTGTTTTACTAGGATTGGCATTCAGACCCTTTGTTGAGCACCAGTTTTCAATAAGCCTGGCGCCTTTTTGAATTCTGTCCACCACTACGTTAGGGTCAATTCCACTTTTTAAAACGCAGCCACCATCTGCAAAGACTTGTGATAGTGCGGATGATATTGATTTGAGTTTAGTTAGCAACTCATCAATTACTAGGTTCCAGAGCAATGGCGACAACACGCCTCCTTGCTGACAGCCTCTAGTAATATTTTTGGAAATGAAGATGCCATTCACCGATGCCGTTGCAGTTTTTTGTGCACGCATAAAGCTTATCCACCTTATCACAGTTGGGTTGATATTGCATTTAGTTAGTGCTTGGGTGATTGCACTATGATAGAGGTTGTTAAAAGCACCCTCTATGTCAATAAAGACACCTAGTACTATTTCCTTGTTTGCTATGGCTTTTTCGATGTACGAAACTAGTCTGTGAATAGCCGCTTCAGTTGAGGAGCCTTTTAAATAGGCAAACTGATTGTTAGCCTTTAAATGCTGTACAAGCTGCGGGCTTCTGAGATGTCTATCAACCAGTCTCTCCATAGTCTTCAGCATGAAAAAGTTCAGTTGAATCGGCCTCCATGCTGAGTGCATGTCAAAGTCCGACTTGCCTGGTTTTCGGAGAAAGATTATTTTTGCTTGCCTCCATATGTTTGGAATACAGCAAGTCGCAAGACAATTTTTAAATAATTCCAGCATATAATTGGATGCTGCGCTTACACCTTGCTGCAATAGCACTAGGGCTATACTATCAGGCCCTGATGCCTTAAAAGATTAAAGCTGTAGACCGCAGCCCACAGCTTTGCTGGGGTGACAACTTCCTCTATAAGGTGAAGGTCACTTACTGTGTGATCTACCATTGCTATTTCCCTGTCTTGGTTGTCCGGAAAGTAGCAGTCTACTAGAGTCTGCAGTGCAGTCCTCGAGTCGATTATTTGGATGCCGGATACTAGGTCTTTTCTCATCCTTAGTTCTTTTCTTACATTCCTAGACAGTATTTTATGTAGTCGGCACGCCGCAGGTATTGCGGACACCTCACTGCAGTAAGTCAGCCATGAGTTTCTCTTTTCCCTGCGCATAGCCTTTTTGAGTGCTCTTAGAGCAGCTGTGTAGTTTAATCTGTGTACGTCTCTTACGTTAGGCTTGGTGCCTCGATAAGCCCGCCTTGCTGTTTTGCGCAAGGTGTCTAGATCTATGTTCCACCATGGCACAGCTTTGCGTTTAGGGTATGTACGACTTATAGGGCATGCTTTTTCCCATAATTTTGTAATTGCATTGTTTATGTTAATTGCTATTTGTTCAATTTTCTCACATTTGTAATCAAGCCCTGGTTCAATTGCTGACAGTGAGTTGGTTAGATCCTCACTGTAGCAGTCCTAGTACGTTTTTCGAATGTTTCTACTAAATTTATGTTGAGGTCGCTCGGCACTAACCATAAAAGTAATATACTTGTGGTCAGATAGCGATCACAAGGTGGTACTTGAGGTACTTGAGATACTTGTGGTCAGATTCTTTGTTGCTTACCTCCCAGTCTTTTATGAGAACCCAGACCCATTGATTTGCAAGTGTGATGTCAAGCACCTTCCTGCGAGTTTTTGTAACAAAAGTGGGTTTGGTTCCCCTATTTGTCACATCAATGTCATTTTGCATCATGTATTCAAATTGTTGCTCAACCCTGATGTTTGTGTCAGTGCTACTAAAGTAATTGTGGTGTGCATTGCAATTTGTTCCAACAATAAGATGGATTCTGTTAATTTTGCAGTGCTCTATTAGCTTTGGTAGTGCTTGTGGTGGACATAAGGCATCGTGTGCTATGTACACTGAGGCAAATATTATTACTTTGTTACGCCATTTTGTTGTAATTGCAACTAAATTCCGTCAGAGAATTGAACTAACAGCTCTGCATGGACATTTTTTGGCAATAGGATGCATGCACGTGGCGAAGTGTTATTATTTGTTGTGCTACTGTCCACATACAATTGGTCCTGACTACTTAGGCTCCTTATTGCTGACTTGAAGTAGTATGGTTCTTGTATTAAAGATATGAATGAATGAGAGGCTATTGAGGCATGGTTAGTAATTTTTTTGTTATGTTTTTGTAGCATCACTCTGTTGCGCTATCTTCATAGTGCTGCAGCAGCGTCTTTAGAGTGATGCATAATAATTTGGGTCACATCAACAAAGGGTGTCGATAGTTGCGGCCCCTTTGAGTGAAATGACTCTTTATGCCTTAGCCTACTCAATATGTATTTCCTCTACTTCATCACTTACTAACCTGTTGCTGTTGCCACTTCTGCTCCTGGGTAGGATCGCTGAGAGGATTGCAGGGCTGGAACCGTAGGAGAGCTTAGAGCCCCTCTCCGTCACTAATTCCGCTAATTCGTTGTCCATGGCTACCAGGTAGGAGTGAGATATGAAAAACTCCCCCTGCCTTGATTAAGTTGCAGGGGTCTTAGATAGACTCACCCACTTTGAAGTGTCTAGTCCCTCATTCAGAGCCTCCAAGGTTCTTAGGCCTTGAATTCCTGTTTTTAGGCAGCCTGGAACTTAATTCTAAATTTTTGTAGCTTGGGTTTTACCGGTGCTTCGGAAGCCGGGTAGCATTTAAAGTGGGCGGTTCGATTATGCCCCAACCACTCTCACGTTTCCCCTTCCTGGGCAACCCAATCCGCTGTGTTCTGGTTAAGGCAGTCCACTAAGAACCATTTATTGTAAAACATCACCCTGCATATAAGGTAACGTGTGCGATCCTCTTCAAAAGCAGCCACTTCGATAAGGTTGTACAAGGTTTCACAGATGAAGCGGCGTCCCTCCTCTGGTATCGTCTCAAAGGGGTTTTTTCCTTTTTGAAGAGGTTAGCGTTAGCACTTCTCTGGTTCGCTTTAGTGTTGCGCTCCCAGCCGCTGCCGTGCCACTGGTTGAGGTACTTGGGGCTGCTGTTAGCTTTCCTAAGCCTTTTGAATTATTGGCAAGTCCGCTTCCACCGGCTTCTCTGCCTGTTGTTCCCGTACTAACTAAACTAGGTACGCCCTTGCGCCCCCTTGACGCCTCTGATATTACACATTGTCCATAGATTGGAGTACCAAGTCCGCTACCTGGGCCCCCTTGTACTGCTGGTACATAGCCAAACCCCTGGTGTGTTGTTGAGCCAGGGCCACCTCTAATGTTTCCACCTAATGCAGATGTCCCGTTAAATCCATAGACTGATTCACTAGTTGAGCCACTGCTGTGTGCTATTGCTGTTAGTCTAATTGCCCGATTTAGAGTCAGTCCTGTAAGGCTCCGAGCCCGACCTCTACTAGACCCACCTCTTTGTCAGTGTCCCGCTCTTGTTTCCTACCCGCCTCTCATGATTCCGTGCCTGCCTTGGTGTGCTGGTATAGGTAATCGTGATGGTGGTCCGTTACCACTACCACGGTCCATGAAATTGGTTCCTAGTTGGTTCAACACTATGCTCCTCGAATTCACACCGCCGGTATATAAGTTGCTCAATCCGCCCATAACTGAGTTTCAGAGAAGTGGATCTTCATGTGCCATTGTGTCGTATGATGAGTTCTGATGCTGCCAATGCGTAATTTTCGCCTGACGAATCTGTCCAAACTGCTGAGTACACAGTTAAATTGAAATCTAATTCGGATGCGTTGAATTTGCCATGATATGTTCCTATTGCGCTCTTTCTTTTTCTTTCCTAAACTTTTAACATTGAGCCTCGGAGTACTTAGTCCAGGTTTTAGCCGGCTTTTTGCTGCTCAGTACACTCGTGTTAGGATTAGAATTCACAGTTACCTTGCTGCTTTTTTCTGCCTCCATTTGACTTGCAATTTCCTTCTCTAAGTTATTTGCCAGCTCACTTTCACCAGGATTAGGCGCTGAAGCATTACTGTCCTCATCAATGGTTTCGGTTATTGACAAGCTCCCTAACTTTCCAGTGAATTCAATTCCTTGTGTTGGTGCTGTATACATGGAGTAATTGCCAGTGTTAAATGCAAGTAGGTTTATGTATAGGTTCAAACGGCTGGCGTGCAGCCCAGCCCAACCCTGTTTTTTTTATATTACGATAAATAAATTATTTGGTACCTGTGTCCATGGTTACATTGTCTTAAATTACTTCCTAGAGTGTAAGCAAGATTTAGTAATTACTTTTGTGGATTTATTAAGGCTTAGAACAAGTAAAACCTGAAATTTTACGAATTTGAAATCAAGAAACTTGAAATATTTGAACTATGCAAATAGCGCGGTCGACCAAGGATAGTTTTAATCATTTTTTTATTTTTAACACAATTAAACGACATACATTAAAACTAATATTTTATTAATTTGTACATGTTCCATAAGTAACGTATAAAATAATAATTTTAAAAAAACTATATCGTACAGGTAATGCTGTATGCATATTTTTTCCGAATATGATAAAATATAGTGCTACTAATTATTACAAAGCTTTAAATTCCCCGCTATTAAAGTTTCGAGTAACTAAACTCTGCTTTAATTAATTTATTTACGTGAGTTTTAGATGCCTAATGCAGGTCAGTATAACTTGCATGTACGTCATCAATTCTGCGTATGTCAAGTACACAGTTGCCCACTGGTAGACCCAGATGCCCACATGTACGGCTACAAGCGGCGACAAATAAATCGTTGAGATGTGTCTCACTTCAGGGACACATGAGGTCAGTAAATGGGGCATTGCTGGATTTTTCACGACTGCAAACAGATTCAGTAATAATATCATCACTCCTGTGAATCTAAGCCTAGTTAGGATTTTATAAAATCATGGATTGACGCCCTTTTGCCCTGGGCCGTTCTTATGATGGTTAGGTCGACTTTGATTGTGATATTTTCTTAGATTCTCAATTCGATCATTGCTTTGACCTTCAGTTTGACTTTCATTTGGACTTTTATTGTGAACTTTACCTCTATCTGGACCTCCACTTTGACCTTTCTTCTGATCTTTACTTTGATCCTCACTTTGACCATTGCTTTGATCTTCGCTTTGACTTTCATTTGGAGTGTTATAAATACCTTCAGCTTCAACTTTATCCTGACCTCCACTTTGACCTTTGAGTTTATCTTCACTTTGACGGTCAGAACCATCACATAATTTAACTCTTACAAGGAAGGGTCAACACATTTGCGCCGACTTTTAACTTAAGTTTGTGCGCGTTAGACGTGTCTTCAGTAACTAGTAAACGTGTGCTAAACCATTTTTGTCGCAGGTCCAAAATTCGCCCACAGTAGACCGCCAAAGTTAAAAAAAATTGAATTTCTTGTTTTTTGCAATCCTGTAGCTCCTACAATTTCCATCCGATTTTCAAAAAAATTGAAGTTTTGTGATCTCTTATAGATTGCCTCAAAAGTAATTTCTCGGTTTTTGAAAATTCCAAAATTTTAATTTTTTTCAAAAATTTATTGTAAAAACCATTTTTCAGAGGCCTTTTTATCAGCCTCATTTTTTGAAAAAAATTAAAATTTTAGAATTTTTAAAAACCGAAAAATTATTTTCGAGGCAATGTATAAGAGATCACAAAACTTCAATTTATTATAAAATCGGATGGAAATTGTAGGAGCTACAGGGTTGCAAAAAACAAGAAATTCAATTTTTTTAAACTTTGGCGGGCTACTGTGGACGAATTTTGAACCTGCGACAAAAATGGTTTACCACACGTTTAATGGTTACCAAAGACACGTCTAACGCGCACAAACTTAAGTTAAAAGTCGGCGCACATGTGTTGACCCTTCCTTGTTAGTTGTTCCTGAAGTTCACTAGCCAATTGTAACGAACTATTCCACAAGGTGTGGTGTTGTCCGTGTTGGCGTATTACACGTAGCTGCATAGCAATCATGCTCACGTACAGACAAAACGTATACTTAAGAGATGCCTGCAGCACTTTTGGCTTGAGCGTGTAAATTGACAGCATCCATGAAACGAAAACAAACAAGACGTACAAGCTGTACAGGCCAAAAGCCAAAACTGAAATGAACCTGAATGTTCGTCCAGAGTTGTAGATGAAAGCATTCTGTTCCTTGTCCCACTTGTGTGGAAGGATACGAATTATATAGAAAAAACTCACTGCTTGAACCAAGTGGTGGCTTAGACTTTTACTGGACATTTTTATGTACTTGATTTTAAGTTGTCAGTGTTGCTATATCTACTATATCAATTTTTTTAAGCAGAGTCAGAACTTAGCAAGTATTTTCTTCGTAACTGGAACAACTTAACTATGTCAACCTACCATTGTGGCACTAATTCAAGCTGGTGAATCACTTTTACAAAGAAAAAGTGAGCAATATTTTTTTAGTATTTTGAATTATCCATCCAGTGGTAACGTTTACAGAAAATATCTTTTTTCAAACTGAATGCGAGCTTTAACTGCTTTAAGCCCTTGCAGGTAAATTAGAGGAGAAAAATATAATTGAGTTACGTCTATTTATTTTTAGTATCAATTATGCCTACGTAATTGTATAGCTTATTTTGGGTTACCTCCTATTTCGTCGCATCTGCACTCGTCGGACGTAACACTCGTCCTTTTTTTTTCGTCGTTTCTGCATTCGTCGCATACATATTTGTCCATTCGTCGTATAATTGTAAAAGCCATAGATATATGCGTGAGAGTGTTAAGTGGGATGGTGGGATGCTCTTGGAAGACAAACAGTTGGTTGGAAACCATTTAATTTTATTATATAGTCTTTATGGTGACGCCCTATTTCGTCGCATCTGCACTCGTCGTTTTTTTTCGTCGTTTCTGCATTGGTCGCATACACATTTGTCCATTCGTCGTCAAATTAAAAACCGATGGTACTATATATACATGCTTAAGGGATAAGTAAAAAGTAATGTACAATATTCTAGAAAAGAGTAGTAGCCTGCAGTAAAAGTGACAACGCTGTGAAATGGTTGTCGTAAAATAAGATAAGAGTATAAGAATAATATGGTAATGAGCAAAATCAATTTCTGAGGTCGTCAGTCTTAAATCGAACGTAGCTCCAACAACACAGACATGGAATCCTCCTCTGCCAGTGAAATTCTTGAGCAGTGTGAAGCTGAAGTGGAATATCTGTATCGTAAAGATTTAGCTGTGATTGGAAAAACAGAACGCAGAAAGGATATTATTTTATTTCGGGGGTTCGAATACACGGCAAGTAAAAAAGACAAGAATGGAAGTTGGGCGTTTGTGTGTCGACGCCTCGACGGGTTGCTGGATTGGATTGCCCAGGTCGTTTACGGTGGTACCCGAAGACAGTTCCTAAAATTACTCGAGTGACAGCACAACACGTTGGCCACATACCGTCAGCAATAAGCCAGCACCTTGCAGTTATATATACTCTCCTGAAAGAGAAGGCACCAGTTAGTTTATTTGCAAAACCCAACCAAATTGTTTGTGAAATACTGAAATCCTGTCCTGCTGCAATAGCTCCACCCACCCTGTTTCCCCTTACCCCTATACCGCTCACGAGTACAAATTTCAAATACTAATCAGCATTGGCGAAACATCATGATATATTTGTTTTCTAACACTATATGATCTGAAAATAACGTGGACAAAATTTTTTCAAAATAAGCGTATAATTTTGGCGGCAAAAAATTTTTGAATTTTCAATTTTAGCATAGGCTAAACGAGAAAATGGCACATATTCACATAAAAAGATGTATGTCAATTTTTTTCGAAATTTCGAAATCTTTTTTTTTTACGTAGTCTAAGATATGCGATCATACAGACAGTCTCGATTTTATTGATACGATCAAATTTTGGTAAGATATGAATTTTCAAATATTTTTTCTTTCCATCGTACGGGGAATTCCAAAAAAATTAAGTCGAAATTGTCCTGAAGCAGTAGGAGCTTCCGGTATTCCACTAAACATGTTTCAGGTCTTTTCATCGAAATAATAACAGCATCTTTAGAATCCAAGCCCCTGAATTTAGTAAAATTTATGAAACAAACTAGATTAACACATTTTTGTTTGCGTTTAATCATTCTTTTAAATTCTAAGGTTACCCAAGACTTTAATTTTGAGGCATTTTTATTTAAACTCTTAAAATATGTTTATAAAGTACGAACGTAGCAAAAGCAATTAACAATTTTAAAACGCATCATTTGATGTCAGATTTGAACTTGTTTTCAACGTATTGCTTGAAATAAATACAAAAAAATTATGGCGCAAGGGTAGCGCTGTTTTTATATCTTTTTCAAAGCGTAATGACATTGATCTGCTAATTAATACCAAGCATTTTAATATATTTGGCAATTGAAGTTTTGGGTAACTTGACTCTCATATATTTCATTTACGTAAGTTTTAGATGCCTAATGCAGGTCAGTATAACTTGCATGTACGTCATTAACCCGGCTCGGTGGTCTGACATGCTTCGGCATGGATTTCTACTGAGCCGGGGAGCTGGTGGCACTCTGAATAGAGAGTTGGATGGGTGACCGGGCTTGGTAGATCGGGGGGGAGCTGAGCGGGGTGCTGTGAGGTCTTAAGGAGAATGGGTGCTCTCTACATTTATCCGTGGTAGTTTTCTTTACTCGCGTTCCTCTTTACTTAATTCACTACCTGAGACGGAGATGCAGTTGGCTTAATGATAGATACATATCAGCCCTACTCTGTGTGCATGCCACATAAGTCCAAGATCTGTACCAGCTCTTCTCTCTACTGACTACTACAAGCATCACCACCAAGTCTCTGTTGAAAGAGCGGCCCCCAGTGGGGTTGACTGTAGAGCGAATTCGAGGTGTGGCGGCCCTGAGAAAGCTGTCGCTACTTGTCCTTCTCTATGGTCAATCCTCCCTAACGGGGAAAAAGGTAACTGTCTGGAGCAGTCCAGCAAAAATATACTCTCGCCCGCAGTACGGCAGTTCCATAGCCTATATCCTAATAGAATTAAACTTAACAGAGGCAGATTCAAACTGAACCATCTCATCTCATGAGTGGCTCAATGGATCATACCATCTAACAGAAAATGCAGTGTATATACCCAATGGGTGAAAATGCAATACTGCTACATACATACATACATACATACATGTACGTCATCAATTCTGCGTATGTCAAGTACACGGTGGCCCACTGGTAGACCCAGATGACTACATGTACAAGTACAAGGGGCGACAAATGAATTGTTGAGATTTCACTTACTCCAGGGACACATGAGGTCAGTAAATGGGGCATTGCTGGAATTTTCACGACAGCAAACAGGTTTAGTAATGATATCATTACTCCTGTGAATCTAAGCCTAGTCAGGATTTTATAAAATCCTGGATTGCCGCTCTTTAGCCTTGTGCTGTTCCCATGATATTTAGGTAGACTTTTATTTTGACTTTTACTTTGAACTTCGCTTTGACTTTCATTTGGGCTTTTAGTGTAAACTCCAGTTTCACTCTTAGAGAGATAGTAAAATTTTATTTACAACTAGCGCACTATTACGCTTGCCATTAAGACACAGTAAAAACAAAACACATTATTTACACGTTAATTATGATTTTTAAATAACAAACAAAAACATTATTTTAAATGATTAACTTGAAATCAACTTTGTGATAAATTCAAATTATATAAATGATTGTGGGCGATTCGGCATGATCCTCGAATTGTAGCAACTACGATTTCTTCAATAATTTTTGATAAAAGACGCAATTCTTTGCGAAATGATTCAAAAAATTCTGTTATAGTGCCCCTAGCTCCAACGAGAAGTCCAACCACTTCCAACTTCTTCAGTTTGTACTTGTCCACAAAGTAAGGAATGCAAGGGTTATATTGCACCTGCTTTTCTATATTAACTTCTTCCGCTAGACTACATGACTGCTCCATACGTATTGTCGGATCCAGAATGTACGCTGACAGTAAATCTTTTCGCCAGCAGATAATGCCAACCCTTTTTGAAGCACCATCAGTCACTTCTTCATGCACAATCCAATCAAGCGTTTTCAAATGATTAGCAATAATAGTTCTAACTTCATGATGTCTAGTATTTCTCAGTAAGCTTGCCACATGGCATTTCCCTAGAACATGAGCGAGAGTTTCTTTTTCTTTGCAGTGCCTGCAAAGGGATGATTCTAGCGAACGACCTGGAATTGCTTTAACGGGATAAACATAAACAGACATTTTTAAAGTATTTAACCACTCTGAAGACGTTAAGCATTTACATTGACCCTCATTTTGACCATTACTTTCACCTTCGTTTTGACCTTCACTTGCATTGCTATTGTGACTCCCATTTTTACCATTATTTTGACATTTACTTTGACGTGCAGCACCTTCACATGATTCGACCCTTGTTCGTGGCTCTAGTTCACTTGCCAATCGTAGAGAACGATTCCACAAGATATGGTGTTTCCCGTGGTGGCAAATTACACGTAGCTGCATGACCACTACGACCACGTACAGACAGAAGGTATACTGAAGAGAGGCCTGTAACGCTTTGGGCTTAAGCGTGTAGATTGATCGCATCCACGAAACAAAAACAAACAAGACGTACAAGTTGTAAAGGCCAAAAGTTAAAAAAGAAATGAACTTAAATGTTCGTTCAGAATTGTATATGAAAGCATTTTGTTGCTCGTCCCACTTGTACGGAAGGATCCCACTTGTGCGAAACCACGACAAGAAACCTACTGCTTGAACCAAGTGATGTCTTAGAACTTTACTTGACCTTTTTATGAATTTGTAAAACTGTACGGAGTGTTACATTAATTCTTTAAGGAGAGTCAAGCACCAGCAAACAACTGTGAGTGATGCAGACAAAAAAGCAGATATTCTAACGACCATTGTATTTTGTAATAACTAAAAATAATTCATTTTAGCGATAAAGATGTGGAAGTTGTTCTTTAGAATTTTAAATGGTCCATTGCAGTAATAACGTTTTCACAAAAACATCTAAATCTAAACCAATGACGCACTTCAACTGCTTTAAATATTTCAGGTAAATCACAGAAACAAAAAGTTTAGTTAAGTCTTTCTATTCTCAGTATACTCATAATTTCTAATTAAATGTAATTACAGGTTATTTTAAACAAGTACAAAAAATAATTGTCTTCGTGTTTAGGGAATATTATTTCAATATTAAATACTTTTAATATTTAGGTATTACCTAACATATAAAATTGCTGAATACTATTTAACATAATGAAACTATTGAATAACAGTTAAACCAATTTTCTGTATTTTTTAAGCAATTTAGTTTGACTTAAATTACCTATTGGTTTAAAAATACTAACAAATCAAAATACATTTTTTTCTAAATTGCGCTTAAAGTCCTTTACAATACACACTATAAATTATTCAATATAATTAAATGAAAAATTGTAAAGCTATAAGTGGCATTGTATATTAATGCAAACACATTAGCGATAGAAAGTATAAAGACCATTTTAGCTTATAATTATTATAGCATGCCATTAAATACAAACAAAACTACTTTAAAATTTGACATACTTAAAATTAATCGTTAATGCCCGTGATTATGTATCTTAAATACAATTATCTAGCCTAAATAATTTTATTACTGATAGAGAAAAAACCCTATACACTTTTAATTAAAGTGAGAATAAATTGTTATTTAAAAAATATTAATAGAGGTTTCTATTTATTTTTATTAATGGCTATATCAAAAGAAAAACTACTTTTTAAAACATATTTAAACGTCAGTATTTATACTTTGGAAATAAACCCTGTGACCTTTCACTATGTTGTGACCGCACATATTTAAAAGGATATTATGAACAACGTACATCTAATAATATTAAGGTCAATCGTAAGATATTTACACAGGTTTTTTATGAACATAATGACCACAATTCTTTATAATAAACTGTCAGCTAACGTAACTGGTTTTGGTGCTTTTATTTTACTTTTCACTTTGACGTACACGAAACCTTTCTTGAATTCAGAAAAACCGCAAAACTTTATAACGTTTCGTAATTTTGTCTAACGTGTTGAAATAGCTTGCATAACTGTAAGATAATGCAAAATTCAATCCCTTACTTCAAGGGATCAATTATCACATTTTCCTAAAGCTGAATGTTTTCACCATTGCTATGATTAGGCCATTAATAGAATTTGTCTAATTATTTAAGTTATTTATATTTGAGTGTTGTGTTGCTAAAATCGTGCAACTAAATTTTTCAATATTGTGCAATATATTGTGTATTTCGTATATTTTAAAATGTATAACTTGTTTTGAGTGGCAATTTATTATTCAGCTAATAGAAGTGACGCAGTGTTGTCGATAATAATGGCCAGTGTAGTAAGAATCAAACCTCGATCAACAAAGAAGAAGTCCCCAACGCGAACTCGGATTGGTTTAAGAGATGCTAAAGATTTTTGAAACCAACGTGATTTTGTCCAAGACAGATTCTTCCTGCAAGATTCTAGAACTTCTGTTGAAGCTTCGTTTACCTCTGCAAATTTTACCCACGTCTGAAGATGAAAGAAGAGTGTGGACAAAGACAGTATCCAACATCGCACCGCAATTGGCCCATTAAGCTTTACGCCGGTGCAGATTCCCATTACAACTGTCACAATATTAACTGCTTTCCATCGTACGAGAAACTCAGAAAAGATGAAATCGAAATTTTTTTGAAGCAGTTGGAGCTTCCGATATTCAACTAAAAACGTTTCAGGTCTTGTCATCGTACAAAACACGGCATTTTTAGAATCCATGCCCCTAAAATTATTAAAATTTAAGAAATAAACCAGATTAACAAAATCCTCTCTTTTTTAACTGGTTTTTAAATTCTATGGTTTAGAATTGAGATCAAGTTACCCAAGACTTTAATTTTTGAGCATTTTCATTCAAAATTTCTGTTTGAAAATATTTCTTTTAAAGTACGAACGTAGCAAATCTAATAATTTTTTTAAAATGCATCGGTATGTCAGATTTGAACCTAATGTAGAAGTATCGCATGAAACAAATACAAAAAAATATTTCGTAGGGGTGGTGCTGTATGCATATTTTTTTCAAAACATAACGACATTGTTTAACCAATTAATGCCAAGCTTTTTTAAATGTTTGGCTATTGAAGTTTCAGGTAACTTGAATCTTATAATTATTATCTTTCTTTTACGTGAGTTTTAGATGCCTAATACAGCTCAGTATAACGTGCATGTACGTCATCAATTCAGCGTATGTCAAGTACACAGTGGCCCACTGGTAGACCCAGATGCTCACTTGTACGAGTATCAGGGGCGACAAGTATATCGTTGGCACGTGGCTCACTCCTGGGACACATGACGTCAAGAAATGGGGCATTGTTGGATTTTTCACTACTGCAAACAGATTTACGAATGTTATCATTACTGCTACAAGGATGAGCCGATTTAGGATTTTATAAAATCCTGGATTTCCGCTCTCTTGTTTCGGACTGTTCCCATGATGTTTAGGTTGACCTTTGTTTTGACCTTTACTTTGATTTTCGCTATGACCATTACTTTGCTTATTGTTGTGACCTTTATTATCACCCTCATCTTGATCTCTACTTTGACCTTCAGTTTGACAGGCAGCACTTTCAATTGATTTGACCCCTGGCTGTTCCTGTAGTTCCCTTGCTAATTGCAGATGTCGATTCCACAAGATGTGGTGTTGTCCGTGGTAGCAAATCACTCGTAACTGCATGACTGATACTACCGCGTATACACAGAAGGTATACTGAAGAGACGCCTGTAGCGCTTTCGGTTTTGTCGTGTAGATTGACAACATCCATGTAACGAAAATGAACATGAGGTACAAGGTGTACAGCCCAAAAGTGAAAAAAGAAATGAACTTGAATGTTCGTCCAGAGTTATAGATGAAAGCATTCTGTTGCTTGTCCCACTTGTACGGAAGGATACAAAACAGTGAAAAGAAACTCACTGCTTGAATTAAGTGGTGGCTCAATACTTCACTTGACATTATAATTTATAATTCATTTTTTAACTGTGCTCGTTATACTATTTTTTAATAAAAGTAAACTACTAAACAGTAATTGTGAGTGATGCTGATAAAATATCAGACATTCTTATCCTCAAGGAAATAACTTTACAAAGTGAAGTTTTCGTCGTGGTAATATTATACAATGGAAAATATTTATGCGATCAAGAAGTGGGCAGAATATTTGACATTGTAAATTGTACATAGCAGTGATATTGTGTAAAGTAGAAAATCTGATTCCAAACTGATATTAAACTTTTAGTGCTATCAGTAATTGTTTGCAGCTTAGTCACAGAAGAAATAGAAAATTTTGTCGAGTCTTTTTATTTTCACTTTTAATTATTTTTTTATTTGCATATCCTGTTTTTTTATCAATACAAAATATTGTTACGTCTTACGTTAGTGAAATATAATTTAAATGTTCAGGTCTTCTAACCTTTAGGTACTATTTCAGAATGACGAATAATATTTACAAATATTAAACTATACAATTAAAATATTTTTTTTTACAAAATATTTGCATTTAATTAAGGCAACTGGATGATCCAAAAATATGTCAATAGGCATAATAGTTTTTTTGTAAGTTAAACTAGGCTGAACGTCTTTTAAGAACAAAAACAAAATTTAAATTTAATTAGGTTAGAAAGTTTTGATTAGTTACAAAAAAGTCCATTAAAACTAAAACCTTATCGACAGGAAGTAAAGTCTATTTTGACTAAATTAAAAAAGATTTCAAAGTTTAGTTTCTAAATTCAAGTCAATGCTGATTAATTTTTTTTCACTATATATATATACAATATGCATTTAAATACAATCAAAGGTACCCACGACCCACACCATCACACCACTAACTCTAATAAGCTGGCTTAAGAAGTCTGCCATCTTGTGAGCTATATATCTAAAACCTCATAAGGAGTGTTAAGTGCATCATACAAGGATCGCCCATAAATAGTGTCATTCAAATATGACTATGTAAATGATCCCTTAGTCATTAGTGTCACAATATTAAGTAAGCGAATATCAACATCAGGTGGGATGTTACTAGTATACATAGGGACATTGTTCGTTAATGACGTCATTTAAATATCACTATTTTAAGTATCCCGCCTGTCATAGACTCTGTGTTAAGGTAAAGTTTTTAATTTAATTCAAATATGATCGAATTTTTAGCTTTTATATGTAAGTCAATACAGATTTATTTATTTTCAGTTTATATTTTTATAAGTATATAGCATGCAATTAAATACAAACGAAGGTTTATTATGAGCTGCTACTAAAGTTGGCATATTTAGAGTATGCCTTCTATGAAGGTAATTAAATATCCCCAACTTAATTATGTAGCTTAATATTGTTATAGCTAGAACAAAAGGACCTTATTTACTTTTAATTAATAAAGTGCCAAATAAAACATTATTATTTAACATATAATGAAAGAGAGTTTTATTTAATTGTACTAATCGGAATATTCAAAGAAAAACTACTTTTTAAAAAATATTTCAACGTCATTATGTATATTTAGAATTTAGAAATAAATCCTATGACCAGTGCAAGCCAATCGGTCCCTAACGAGCCCTTAAAAAAAATTGACCAAGGGTCCCTTTTTCTTGAAAAAACTACCTCAATTTGAGCCCGGCTGAGCCCGGAGGAGGGAAATCGTTCAACACCGTTCTTTTTATCTATTTTACCTCCTCCGGTCCCGCTTTCTTTTTTGAGGGAAAATTTTTTCCATCTCATTGAGCTTTTACCTCAATCTCCCCCAATCTGAGCCAACCCCCTAGGTACTGGAAGTAAATTCTACCTACCTACAAAAAATGTTCAATACTAATACTAATATGACTAATACTAATACTACTTGGCGTAACACCATAAAAATGAAAATAAATCAATAAATGCATAAATAATATATAATACACACAAACACCAAAGGACATTTTATTTTTTATTATTATTATGTTTTCGTGTTTCTAGTTACAATTAATAATTAAAACTGTTGCGTCATACAGATAGCAAATAATAATGTTTGTGGCTAAATATTAATATAATAATTATAAGTGTTTGTGATTATTTAATTACTATTAAACAAAGACAAGATGGAGTACAGAAAATACATGGAGGACATACTAAATAGGTAATTAAATATATCAGTGACAAAGTATATAAAGTTTCGTGTGGCTTTACTTGTTTCCATAGGTCATACCAAAAATACTATACACCAAACTATACTATACTGTAGTGTTCTAAAAGTACCATTTTATTACAATTATGTGTATATACCTAGTTATACGCTGTAAAACGCTCAAAGTAACTAAAATATTATGCTGTATTATAATGCTGCTTTATTATTTACTTCCTCCATATTAGTAAAGGTAATGTAGTTAAAAACATGTAGAACAACTAATTAGGTATTACACTAAACTTTAACATAAATAGATTCTGGTAGTCATCCTTGTCCAAGTGGTGTCCAAACTCATGGACTGGAGGATGCAACACCAAAATCAAAGCTGAGCGTTGTTGTGTCTGGTCCGAGATTCACATAGGGCAACAGTAATAAGAGACAGTTTACAATATTATAAAAACCTTGTCGAAACTGAAAATGTGGTTTATCATAAAAATACCTGACACATTGAAGTGACTGACTTATAATTTGTAAACCTCAGCTTAAAATGCAGACAGCCTACATCAAAGACCTATGTAGGGCCAAACACTAATGACGTAACTAATAAATTGCATTAAATACCTTTCAAAATAATTCTGTTCCTTCTTAAATTTGAAAAGCAAAAAACAGTATATACAAAACAAAAAAAAACATTAAAAATCGTTAATATGGCTATATCAACTATCATCTGTCCATTTGTTCACGACTGTTACAGTAAAGAATATTTAAATATACAGTATATTTAAATAATATAATTGAATGAATTAATAATTGACTGAAGTTTAAACAAACATTATTACGCATCTAGCTTCTAAACATTAATAAACAAATATAAAATAAAATGTAGTGTATATCGCATAAATGATGAAATTGTTCAGTTTACAAAACTTACATGATAAAAAATATTCGTAATAATATGTTTTACTTTACAGCGTGTTAATAACCAATAGGACGTTTCGTGTCATTTCTATGCTGTAATTGCATTCAGTTTTAATGATGACATTTAACTTCGTTTAATATTAGGAAGTACAGTACTTAGTTCAAAGGTCAGTGTTCAGTTCGTCCGTGGTTCGTACTACTGCCGCACAGTAGCCATCAGCCAGAACACTTATACTTACTTCACTTTGACGCCACTGACACCTAACACCGTCTCCGCCACTGAAGCCACAGTCCGCCACACCACAACACAGGGTATAGGTATCAGTTTATTAATTTATTAATTAACTAATATTAAACTAATTTTACTATTACTATTATTACTAGTAATCATCACTCACTCGTACCACTGACTATTACTTTTATCTTATATCCCGTGTCAGAATAGTGCCAGCTACGGTGTCGGTGTTGGTGTGTGATCAGTGTGATTCATATATTATTATTACCGTATACAATATATTTCATCATACTTTTACATACGTTTTGACTTAAGTACCTCTGATATTTTTTTTAAGACAGTATGAGTCCAAAACGACATATCGATCAAGGTTTTAGTGTTAGTGTGTGGGCTTTGGTGTTTGCTCAAGCTTTAGCTTTAGCAACTTTGGCGGTGGTTTAATTAATGGTGGGAATTCGTGATTAAACGTTCGCCCAAAATGCGAATTTTTAATATTTAAAATAATTTAAACTACATGCTGCTCAAACAACTAAATAATACCCACAGTAATTAATACATGTGTCAAATGTAACAACATCCAGAAAGAGTCGACTCTTCATCTGGTGCTCCGTCTCCGTGGTGAGGTGTAGAGTAGAGTTTAGTAAAGACTCACATTTATCGACATTTAATTATTGCAATTTTTATCCCGCTCGGGATGCGTAAGTAAAAAAGAGTAAGCTACTAAGCTATCTGATGCATTTAATCTATTAGTGTTACTTAGTTAATTCAGTGTTCAGTTTGTCAGTGGTACAGCCACACAGCGGGACACTTCTATCCAGTGTCTGCACAGTACTTATTTATGGTTATGACACGATTACATTAATAATGAGCATACATAAATCTACAAAAGCGTATATTAAAATTTAAAATTAGTAGTTGCAGCATGTGCACTCAGCTGTGCCCAGTGTTCACACTCCACAGTCATTATCATTTTTTCGGTTTCAGTATGAAGTATGCGCCTTTGCATGCAATATATGTATGCAACTTGCAACATTCAAATGCACCAACAATGCTTAAAAAATAAAATATTGAATTTGACATTTTTAAATTTTTTAATACCACAATTTTGTAGCTATTAAGCCATTAACACCAAATTTGTTAACAATGACACATTAACTTTATTTAAAAATGCAAACGATTCAAAATAATTAAAATTGCGCAGATAAAAATAAACATGATTAGTAAATAATTGTTGATTAATTCAAATTCCACGTTTAATTGTATTTTATGAAAAATGAAAAGGTTTTAGTGTTAGTGTGTGGGCTTTGGTGTTTGCTCAAGCTTTAGCTTTAGCAACTTTGGCGGTGGTTTAATTAATGGTGGGAATTTGTGATTAAACGTTCGCCCAAAATGCGAATTTTTAATATTTAAAATAATTTAAATTACATGCTGCTCAAACAATTAAATATTACCCACAGTAATTAATACATGTGTCAAATGTAACAACATCCAGAAAGAGTCGACACTTCATCTGGTGCTCCGTCTCCGTGGTGAGGTGTAGAGTAGAGTTTAGTAAAGACTCACATTTATCGGCATTTAATTATTGCAATTTTTATCCCGCTCGATCTCAGTTTCACCAAAAAGAGTTATTTTAATTTTCTTGTAATTAAATTCAAGAGAAGTTTTATAGTTGAAATTACAAATTTTATTCTCAAGCCCATAATAAATCAACCTAACTTCATGTATATATAAAGATACAGTACATACATTACTACTGTAGCAAAGTAGCCATCAGCCAGAAAACTTATACTTAATTCACTGTAACACCACTGACACCGACACCTGACACCGTCCCCGCCATTGCCGCCACAGTCCGCCACACCACAACACAGGGTATAGGTATCAGCAGTATATTAATTCAGAAAACTTATACTTAATTCACTGTGACACCACTGACACCGACACCTGACACCGTCCCCGCCACTGCCGCCACAGTCCGCCACACCACAACACAGGGTATAGGTATCAGTATATTAATTAATTAATTAACTAATATTAAACAAATATTACTATTACTATTATTACTAGTAATCATCACTCACTCGTACCGCTGACTATTACTTTTATCTTATATCCCGTGTCAGAATAGTGCCAGCTACGGTGTCGGTGTGTGATCAGTGTGATTTATATATTATTACTATCGTATACAATAATACAATATATTTATATTTCATCATACTTTTACATTACACAGTATCTCTGATATTTTTTTTATGACAGTATGAGTCCAAAACAACCTTTACGACATATCGATCACTCTTACACTTTTGGGCTCAAATACCCCACTACGGATATCAAATTTCAGGACTCTAAAAGCTCTATGAGCTTTTTGCGCTTTTTGAGCATCGATGAGCTTCGAGAAAAAAAAATGAGCCCGCGCGTGCCTGCTATGTTTTCGGTTTTACTGACCGGAGCTTCGGTCAGTGCGATCGGTCCTACCGGTCACCGGCTCCGTGTCTTACACTGCCTATGACCTATAATCGTTGTGACAATACATATTTAAAATTGAATTATGAGCAACATACAACTGATAATAATGTCGATCTTAAGATATATGCACAGGTTTTCCCATGTGAACAATGAATACGATGCTTTGAAACAATCAGCTACAGTAACCTGTTTGTGGTTTTTTCTATTTTAGTTTTGAATTTGACGTACACAAAACCTTCTATTAAATTATGACTATAAAGAACCGTAAACATTTGTAACGTCCTGTGTTTTTATGTAATGTGTGTTGGGACGGCCAACCTAACAATAAACTTAAACTTAATACAAAGTTACTTTTTCTATGTTTCGGGCACAAAGAATATTAAGATGAGATTATTAATTTACCTGCTAAATATACATGAAATATGTATTTCATGTAATTGAAATATATGTTTACATATACGTATAAAATGAAATATATAACCCAACATTTTTGTCTATAAAATTTCCTGCATGAGCGTGCTGGTTTGTCGTACATAGGGGATTAATTTTATTCGTGCTCACTTTATTTACCTAGCATATTTTTATCATTTAAAAGTATTTGAACGCAATAATGTATGTCTTTATAGGTAATAGAATTTTGATATTAAGCTTTTGGAATCTATATGAAAAATTTTTTAAGATGAAAAATATTATTTTTATTATAGGAACCATGCAGTTATAATTAAAAATAATGTCATACAACTAAACAAACATATCTTGACCTAAATACTGCAAATTTACGATTAAGAAATATAAAATCAGTTGGCACTTTCAGTCAAATTTGACCGTTTTTGTGTCATTAACTGATTCTCTTGGTACACTTTGAAAAATAATATCCAACTAAAACAATTTATATTTTACAATAGGATTGATTTCAAAGTATTGAAAATATACATTCAGGGTTCACCATTTGGGCGCACTATT
Organism: Dicyrtomina minuta; assembly: GCA_949802685.1. NCBI lineage: Eukaryota > Metazoa > Arthropoda > Collembola > Symphypleona > Dicyrtomidae > Dicyrtomina > Dicyrtomina minuta. Next base: position 72,623 of record CATKUY010000010.1, read on the forward strand.
TCGAAAACAACCGTAAAAACCATCAAAATAAACCTGACGGTTAAATTTCAAACCTGACAAGTAAAATACCTTTTTAAGCAGAAAGAGCATAAAATTTGGCACATTTCACGACTGTACCCCTTTCTGCCAGAACTGTCTTAGTAAGCGATGATAATTAAGGCAAAAAGCCATATTTGTATGCTAAAGCATTTGCATGCAATTAGCATGGAAGTCACCAAACTCTCAAAATTGTATGTTAAATCTTCAATTTTGACCGTCTCACAATCAAAACTGATCGTTTTGCAAGAATTCTCGTCGTTCAAAGACTGTTACACGTTTAAAAATGACTTAAAGTGCCAGACTGGTAATAAAGCATATTTCCATTAGTTTATACAATCGAGTGGAACTTAATTTTCTGTGCATAATTCTGTAGCATTTTAAACTCCCCAATGTTGCCATATTATAACTCTAGTTTGAAGGAAACAATCATATTTTAAACTGATAGCGAGCTTAGATTGGGTTAAGTAAAATTCGCAGGAGAAAAATAAAATTTAGTTTAACGCACCTATTTTCAGTTTTAATTATGCCTACCTATTTAATTGCTTAAATTATTTTAATCAATACAAAATATTTTAACGTATTTGCGTTTGGGTAATTTAATTCAAATATTCGGATTTTAGATGATGAGCATCTATTAGATTGGTTTTGTCTGTCTGTGTGTCTGTCCGTCGGTCCGTCCGTTGGCCGTGCTCTACAGGTCACAGTGTTTAACTGATTTATTTCAAACTACTTTTAAACTGCCACAAATTCAAGCAAGAGGTGTCGCATTTTTTTAAAGGTATTTATCAACTATTAAATTTTACTTTTGTCCAGACATTAGGCATGTATTGAAATAGGTTTGTCTGTCGGTTTTTTGCGTGTCTTTTAATCCGTAGTGAGCACGCTACAAGTCGCACTTGCACCTAAAGTTTATTTATATTTGAATTACATAACCAATAGAAAAAAATGTCGCAAAATTTACATTTAGGAGTCACTGTCGCCGTTTCAACTAAATACCTTTTTTTCATGGATCATATTTATGTGTAACTTATGTTATCCTGCTCCGTTTTTGAAGCCAATGTTCGCTGAAGCTTGGCATCTACTTCGAGCCCACCGTCGCCAAATTCATGCGCGAAGCACTGGATTTTTTCAACCCATAAAAATTATTCAATACTGACGATTTTAATTTAAATTATCGAAATAAGTCTTCACTACTTTCCAAGTAGTGAAGTATAATTATTGTGGCTATACGATTTAGAAATATTTAAGAAAGTTTGATAACTTTTTTTAAATTACACTGAGAGCCCTTTACATACATTTAATTTTAACGAATCTGCTGTAATAATTAAAAATATTTAGCAACATTATTTTTAGTATTTAAGCTCAATTATTTGCTAAAGTTGAATATACAATGAAAGAGCACCGTTGTAATGAGTCCTTACTTTTTTTTTAATTGCCAGTGAATGTCGACGGATGCCTAAATCATACAGTGTAACGAATAATTACATCACATAGGTAGGTTTATATGTCAACTAAGTTTTTCAATTACCTCTTGTTCAGTGTGCAATAAATTTTATGGCAAAAAAATAACGTCAATTTAGATTTAATTGACTGGATGTTATATCAGTTTAAATATAGAAATTCACAAAAAAAAGCAGAATCTCTCATCTCATAACTATCTTCCACGTCTGGGCAAACTGCATTTCAAAAGTGTCCAGTGTCCAGCGGGGCACACACTGACTGTGTGAAACAAAACAATAAAATATGTACAAACTAATTTTTCATAAAGTTACACGTAGCGCGTTTTAACAATAAAGAAATTCAATTTTTCTTCTTTTTTTTAAATTGAGACAAATGTATCTTTTTTATATTTAAAAACCTTAAAATTGTCGCCAGTAGCAACTTCTCATTCAGCCAAAAGAAGTGATGCAGTGTTGTCGACATTAATGGCCAGTGTAGTGAGAATCAAACCTCGATCCGCGTAGAAGAAATCCCCAACACGAACCCGGATTGGTTTGAGGGACGCCAAAGATTTCTTGAACCAAAGTGACTTTGCCCAAACTAAATTCTTCTGGCAAGATTCTAGAACCTCTGTTGAAATTTTGTTCACTTCTGCAAAACCAAGCCACAAGTGAAGATGATAGATAAGTGTGCCAAAGGACATTACCCAACATCGTAGCGCAATTTGTCCACTGAGATGTACGCCAGTGGAGATTCCCAGAACAATAGTCACAATAATCGTTGTTTTCCATCGCATAAGAATTCCGAAAATATGAAGTCGAAGTTGTTCTGAAGCAGTTGGAGCTTCCGGTATTCTGCTAGAAATGTTTTTGGCTTTTTTATCGTATCAAACACGGTATTTTCAGAGGCATTGCTCCTGCATTTAGTAGAATTAAAGAAAAAATCTAGATTAACAGAATTTTCTTGATTTTAATCATGTTTAAAATTCTAAGGTTTTAATTTGAGATTCCGTTACCCTAAACCTAAATGTTTAAGCATTTTCATTCAAACTCCATGAGTGAAAATGTTTTTAAAAGTACGAACGTGGCAGTACAAATCTTTAATTTGAAAGTGCATTTTGTAGCCAGATTTGTCGTACCTTTAATGATTAATTAATTTATTAAAAAAAAAAATTTTTAATTGCGGAATAGTCCTATCAATTAAAACCAAACTGCTTTAAATTCTTGGCTAGGAAATATATTGAAATTCATATAATTATTTCATTTACGTGAGTTTCAGATGCCTAATGCAGGTCAGCATAACTTGCATGTACGTCAACATTTCTGGGTATGTCAAGTACAGAGTGGCCCACTGGTAGACCCAGATGCTCAGTTGTATAAGTATCAGTGGCGACAAGTACATCGTTGGGATGTGGCTCACTCCTGGGACACATAAGGTTAATAAATAGGGCAATGCTGGATTTTTCACGGCTCCAAATACATTGACAGATGTGACCAGTACTCCCATGAATATGAGCCGATTTAGGATTTTATAAAATCCTGGATTTTTGCTTGTTTGTCCTAGGCGGCCTTTTCCATTAGGTTTAGGTCGCAACTTAATTTGACTTTTACTTTGACCCTCACTTTGAGCTTTATTTTAACTTTCGCTTTGATCTTCATTTGGACCTTTATCATCACATTCATCTTGACCTGTACTTTGAACGCCACTTTGACGTGTAGCACTTTCACTTGATTTTACTCTTGTCTGTTCCTCAAGTTCACTTGCCAACTGCAGCGATCGATTCCACAAGATGTGGTGTTGTCCGTGGTGGCAAATTACGCGTAGCAGCATAACTTCTACGACTACGTAGAGACAGAAGGTGTACTGAAGAGAGGCCTGAAGCGCTTTGTGCTTGAGCGTGTAGATTGACAGTATCCATGAAACGAAAACGTACATGAGGTACAAGTTGTGCATGCCAAAAGTTAAACCAGAAATGAACTCGAATGTTTGCCCGGAATTGTAAATGAAAGCATTATGTTCCTTGCCCCACTTGTACGGTAGGATACAAAACAGTGAGCAGATACTTACTGCTTGAACTAAGTGGTGGCTTAAAATTTTACTTGACATTTCTATGCATTTGCTTTTGAGCTGTCATTTTTTGTATTTTAAATTGTCCACCGCAGTATTACAGTTTACGAATTTACAGGACAATTTTTGATTTTAAACTGAGAGCAAAATTTAACTGCTTTTAGTTTAACTCTAGGAGAAAAATAAAATTAAGCCCACCTTTTTTCAGTTGTGAGTATGGCTACTTAATTGTTAGGCCTATTTTCATCAATTAAAAATATTTTAGCGTCTGATTTCGGAGGTAATTTTGGGTTGATATTACGATATCTTCATTATACAAGTATTTTTCTAAGCTGACGAATATGTTTGAAAGTATGTGATAGGTTTTAGCAAAAGTAATTACTGGACAATTTTCTTTCGCGCCGGATTTGTCGACCGGGGGCGGGCCCGAAGTAGATGCTGAGCTTTAACAAAGGCACAAGATAATTTATGTTACGCTTAAAGATGATATAAGATTTATGGAAGCTCCCCCACTATCAAAAATAGTCATTTACGAATGTGCGTAGCATGTAGTTTAATATAGCTGCCAAACTTTCATAAATTGCACCATTCACAAATGCCGTTATTTATGGAGGCTTTCCTACCATCAATAGGCCATACATGGATTTACGTAGCATCTAGTTAACAAAAAAAGCTAGAATATCATAGAGAATTACATAATTCACAAATGACGTCATTTATGGAGCCTCCCTTACAATCAACAAGCCATATACAAATGTATGTGGCAAGCATTTAAAAACAAAGGTTGGAAAAAATTTAAAGTTAAAAATGGTGGTCATAAAAATACGATATTTGAATGACATCATTATAGACGATCCCTGAATATCTATAAAACATCCATATATTACGTTTCAAGTTTTTGTGAAAACCCCCTCCCTGGGTTTTAACATTAAATAAAATGGAAAGCTTACCCCCTCTTTCCTATGCAAAATGAAACATAATATATGGAAAATCAAAATTTAATTGTTTTTATATTTAGAATATTTTAAAATGGTTTTTTATACAAAATTTTCGTGCTTAAGATGTTTTAAAAAAAATAAAAATGGCTGTACGAACAATGCTAGAAAACTTGTTTTAAATGATTTTACAAACATCAATTTCGATTAACTGCTTTATTCCATAAATTTGTTTATGAAAAAATCCGGCGCTTCGCGCCGGATTTGTTGACCGTGGGCGGGCCCGAAGTAGATGCTGAGCTTTAACAAAGGCGCAAGACAATTTATGTTACGCTAAAAGATGATTTAACATTTATGGAAGCTCCCCCACAATCAATAGGTCATATACCAATGTGCGTAGCATGTAGGTAAATATAGCTAAAATTTGTTTATAAATTGCAGTTTTCACAAATGCGTCATTTATAGAGGCTTCCCCGCCATCATAAGGCCATATGTGGAAGTACGTGGCATGTTGTTGAAAAACTCTAATTGCATGATTTACAAATGACGTCATTTATGGAGCCTCCGCTACTAACAATAAGTCATATACGAATGTATGTGGCTAAAAAATTTTTAAGTTGAAAATAGGGGTCCCAAAAACTATGATATTTGAATGACGTCATTATGGACAATCCTTGAATATCTTATAACATATATAGGTAGGTCCGTGACATGTTGTTAAAATAGGATGGAGAAAAATTTAATGTTGGTACTGGGGGAACTAAAAACTATTATATTAGAAGGGCGTCATTATGGACGATCCCTAACTATATACAACATATATATATAGGTAAGTCCGTGACATGTAGTTGAAATAGGTTTGGCAAAATTTTAAAGTTAGAACTGGAAGTACTGAATACGATGTTATTGCAAGGACGTCATTATGGACGATCCCTAAATATCTATATTATATATAGGTAATACTGAATCGAAAAGGAAAATCGAAATGAAAATGATACCGTGAAAAATGATTTTAAAGTTTTCCTCTGCCATAAGGGCAGGGACTAAAAGTTTACTGTTACTTTGAATTATTATCTTTGTTTTGTTTTTGTTTTCATGTTTTTGTTTTCGTCCACACAATATTACAATTTTGATTACAATTCACAATTCCTTACGGATACCGAGGATACGGATTACAGCCAATGGTTCCGAAGGTAAGTCCAGATGAGTACAATTTTGATCACAAATATTAGTATATAAATTCTTTTTACAATATTATTTTGATTTATCAAAGACCTCGACTTATTATTTTGATTTAATTAAAACACATATTAAATACGGGAAGCACCACAATGGAGATCAAGAAAATTATAAAACACATTAATAATAAGGCGAAATGACACTGGAAATTAAAACTTTTCTTTTTATATTTTTCAGGTGTTTTCTTACACCAACAAGAATGGCAGAGGACCACCTCACTCCCTTTATCCCCCTGCAAATTCCGAATTCCTCTCGGAGTCTCTATTGCAATCTTTCCCAAAATAAAATAGAATTTACGGAGATAAAAATTAGTATGTGTTAACGTGGAGAGTAGGAATTTGTGACTGGTGAGGGCAGTGCTCCTTCTTTCCTTGCTGAGATGCGTGGCGTGGTTCGGCAATGAAATTTGATGCTCTAGTTGTAGCTTATACGTTCTGTTGTTGGTTCCGCACGTTGCTCCCAGTGGAGATGGTGAATGGCTTGAAGCTATCTTGTCTAATCCTGTCTTCCTCTTCTGGCTGGAGATGGCTTCTGCTACGCTCCGGCTGAAGGCGAATTGAGGATTAAGGCGCAGTGACATTTTCATTCCCCTTTCAGAACGATTAGGAACTTTTTTCTTACACTGGCTTAAAGTCCTTTACAATACACACTATAAATTATTTAATATAATTAAATGAAAAATTGTATAGCTATAAGTGGCATTGTATATTAATGCAAACACATTAGCGATAGAAAGTTTAAAGACCATTTTAGCTTATAATTATTATAGCATGACATTAAATACAAACAAAACTACTTTAAAATTTGACATACTTAAAATTAATCGTTAATGCCCGTGATTATGTATCTTAAATACAATTATCTAGCCTAAATAATTTTATTACTGATAGAGAAAAAACCCTATACACTTTTAATTAAAGTGAGAATAAATTGTTATTTAAAAAATATTAATAGAGGTTTCTTTTTATTTTTATTAATGGCTATATCAAAAGAAAAACTACTTTTTAAAACATATTTAAACGTCAGTATTTATACTTTGGAAATAAACCCTGTGACGTTTAACTATGTTGTGACCGCACATATTTAAAAGGATATTATGAACAACGTACATCTAATAATATTAAGGTCAATCGTAAGATATTTACACAGGTTTTTTATGAACATAATGACCACAATTCTTCATAATAAACTGTCAGCTAACGTAACTGGTTTTGGTGCTTTTATTTTACTTTTCACTTTGACGTACACGAAACCTTTCTTGAATTCAGAAAAACCGCAAAACTTTATAACGTTTCGTAATTTTGTCTAACGTGTTGAAATAGCTTGCATAACTGTAAGATAATGCAAAATTCAATCCCTTACTTCAAGGGATTAATTATCACATTTTCCTAAAGCTGAATGTTTTCACCATTGCTATGATTAGGCCATTAATAGAATTTGTCTAATTATTTGAGTTATTTATATTTGAGTGTTGTGTTGCTAAAATCGTGCAACTAAATTTTTTAATATTGTGCAATATATTGTGTATTTCGTATATTTTAAAATGTATAACTTGTTTTGAGTGGCAATTTATTATTCAGCTAATAGAAGTGACGCAGTGTTGTCGATAATAATGGCCAGTGTAGTAAGAATCAAACCTCGATCAACAAAGAAGAAGTCCCCAACGCGAACTCGGATTGGTTTAAGAGATGCTAAAGATTTTTGAAACCAACGTGATTTTGTCCAAGACAGATTCTTCCTGCAAGATTCTAGAACTTCTGTTGAAGCTTCGTTTACCTCTGCAAATTTTACCCACGTCTGAAGATGAAAGAAGAGTGTGGACAAAGACAGTATCCAACATCGCACCGCAATTGGCCCATTAAGCTTTACGCCGGTGCAGATTCCCATTACAACTGTCACAATATTAACTGCTTTCCATCGTACGAGAAACTCAGAAAAGATGAAATCGAAATTTTTTTGAAGCAGTTGGAGCTTCCGATATTCAACTAGAAACGTTTCAGGTCTTGTCATCGTACAAAACACGGCATTTTTAGAATCCATGCCCCTAAAATTATTAAAATTTAAGAAATAAACCAGATTAACAAAATCCTCTCTTTTTTAACTGGTTTTTAAATTCTATGGTTTAGAATTGAGTTCAAGTTACCCAAGACTTTAATTTTTGAGCATTTTCATTCAAAATTTCTGTTTGAAAATATTTCTTTTAAAGTACGAACGTAGCAAATCTAATAATTTTTTTAAAATGCATCGGTATGTCAGATTTGAACCTAATGTAGAAGTATCGCATGAAACAAATACAAAAAAATATTTCGTAGGGGTAGTGCTGTATGCATATTTTTTTCAAAACATAACGACATTGTTTAACCAATTAATGCCAAGCTTTTTTAAATGTTTGGCTATTGAAGTTTCAGGTAACTTGAATCTTATAATTATTATCTTTCTTTTACGTGAGTTTTAAATGCCTAATACAGCTCAGTATAACGTGCATGTACGTCATCAATTCAGCGTATGTCAAGTACACAGTGGCCCACTGGTAGACCCAGATGCTCACTTGTACGAGTATCAGGGGCGACAAGTATATCGTTGGCACGTGGCTCACTCCTGGGACACATGACGTCAAGAAATGGGGCATTGTTGGATTTTTCACTACTGCAAACAGATTTACGAATGTTATCATTACTGCTACAAGGATGAGCCGATTTAGGATTTTATAAAATCCTGGATTTCCGCTCTCTTGTTTCGGACTGTTCCCATGATGTTTAGGTTGACCTTTGTTTTGACCTTTACTTTGATTTTCGCTATGACCATTACTTTGCTTATTGTTGTGACCTTTATTATCACCCTCATCTTGATCTCTACTTTGACCTTCAGTTTGACAGGCAACACTTTCAATTGATTTGACCCCTGGCTGTTCCTGTAGTTCCCTTGCTAATTGCAGATGTCGATTCCACAAGATGTGGTGTTGTAAGTGGTAGCAAATCACTCGTAACTGCATGACTGATACTACCGCGTATACACAGAAGGTATACTGAAGAGACGCCTGTAGCGCTTTTGGTTTTGTCGTGTAGATTGACAACATCCATGTAACGAAAATGAACATGAGGTACAAGGTGTACAGCCCAAAAGTGAAAAAAGAAATGAACTTAAATGTTTGTCCAGAGTTATAGATGAAAGCATTCTGTTGCTTGTCCCACTTGTACGGAAGGATACAAAACAGTGAAAAGAAACTCACTGCTTGAATTAAGTGGTGGTTCAATACTTCACTTGACATTATAATTTATAATTCATTTTTTAACTGTGCTTGTTATACTATTTTTTAGATAAAAGTAAACTACTTAACAGTAATTGTGAGTGATGCTGATAAAATATCAGACATTCTTATCCTCAAGGAAATAACTTTACAAAGTGAAGTTTCCGTCGTGGTAATATTATACAATGGAAAATATTTATACGATCAAGAAGTGGGCAGAATATTTGACATTGTAAATTGTACATAGCAGTGATATTGTGTAAAGTAGAAAATCTGATTCCAAACTGATATTAAACTTTTAGTGCTATCAGTAATTGTTTGCAGCTTAGTCACAGAAGAAATAGAAAATTTTGTCGAGTCTTTTTATTTTCACTTTTAATTATTTTTTTATTTGCATATCCTGTTTTTTTATCAATACAAAATATTGTTACGTCTTACGTTAGTGAAATATAATTTAAATGTTCAGGTCTTCTAACCTTTAGGTACTATTTCAGAATGACGAATAATATTTACAAATATTAAACTATACAATTAAAATATTTTTTTTTACAAAATATTTGCATTTAATTAAGGCAACTGGATGATCCAAAAATATGTCAATAGGCATAATAGTTTTTTTTAAGTTAAACTAGGCTGAACGTCTTTTAAGAACAAAAACAAAATTTAAATTTAATTAGGTTAGAAAGTTTTGATTAGTTACAAAAAAGTCCATTAAAACTAAAACCTTATCGACAGGAAGTAAAGTCTATTTTGACTAAATTAAAAAAGATTTCAAAGTTTAGTTTCTAAATTCAAGTCAACACTGATTAATTTTTTTTCACTATGTATATATACAATATGCATTTAAATACAATCAAAGGTACCCACACCATCACACCACTAACTCTAATAAGCTGGCTTAAGAAGTCTGCCATCTTGTGAGCTATATATCTAAAACCTCATAAGGAGTGTTAAGTGCATTTTTACAAGGATCGCCCATAAATAGTGTCATTCAAATATGACTATGTAAATGATCCCTTAGTCATTAGTGTCACAATATTAAGTAAGCGAATATCAACATCAGGTGGGATGTTACTAGTATACATAGGGACATTGTTCGTTAATGACGTCATTTAAATATCACTATTTTAAGTATCCCGCCTGTCATAGACTCTGTGTTAAGGTAAAGTTTTTAATTTAATTCAAATATGATCGAATTTTTAGCTTTTATATGTAAGTCAATACAGATTTAATTATTTTCAGTTTATATTTTTATAAGTATATAGCATGCAATTAAATACAAACGAAGGTTTATTATGAGCTGCTACTAAAGTTGGCATATTTAGAGTATGCCTTCTATGAAGGTAATTAAATATCCCCAACTTAATTATGTAGCTTAATATTGTTATAGCTAGAACAAAAGGACCTTATTTACTTTTAATTAATAAAGTGACAAATAAAACATTATTATTTAACATATAATGAAAGAGAGTTTTAATAAATTGTACTAATCGGAATATTCAAAGAAAAACTACTTTTCAAAAAATATTTCAACGTTATTATGTATATTTAGAATTTAGAAATAAATCCTATGACCTATAATCGTTGTGACAATACATATTTAAAATTGAATTATGAGCAACATACAACTGATAATAATGTCGATCTTAAGATATATGCACAGGTTTTCCCATGTGAACAATGAATACGATGCTTTGAAACAATCAGCTACAGTAACCTGTTTGTGGTTTTTTCAATTTTAGTTTTGAATTTGACGTACACAAAACCTTCTATTAAATTATGACTATGAAGAACCGTAAACATTTGTAACGTCCTGTGTTTTTATGTAATGTGTGTTGGGACGGCCAACCTAACAATAAACTTAAACTTAATACAAAGTTACTTTTTCTATGTTTCGGGCACAAAGAATATTAAGATGAGATTATTAATTTACCTGCTAAATATACATGAAATATGTATTTCATGTAATTGAAATATATGTTTACATATACGTATAAAATGAAATATATAACCCAACATTTTTGTCTATAAAATTTCCTGCATGAGCGTGCTGGTTTGTCGTACATAGGGGATTAATTTTATTCGTGCTCACTTTATTTACCTAGCATATTTTTATCATTTAAAAGTATTTGAACGCAATAATGTATGTCTTTATAGGTAATAGAATTTTGATATTAAGCTTTTGGAATCTATATGAAAAATTTTTTAAGATAAAAAATATTATTTTTATTATAGGAACCATGCAGTTATAATTAAAAATAATGTCATACAACTAAACAAAAATATCTTGACCTAAATACTGCAAATTTACGATTAAGAAATATAAAATCAGTTGGCACTTTCAGTCAAATTTGACCGTTTTTGTGTCATTAACTAATTCTCTTGGTACACTTTGAAAAATAATATCCAACTAAAACAATTTATATTTTACAATAGGATTGATTTCAAAGTATTGAAAATATACATTCAGGGTTCACCATTTGGGCGCACTATTTCGAAAACAACCGTAAAACCATCAAAATAAACCTGACGGTTAAATTTCAAACCTGACAAGTAAAATACCTTTTTAAGCAGAAAGAGCATAAAATTTGGCACATTTCACGACTGTACCCCTTTCTGCCAGAACTGTCTTAGTAAGCGATGATAATTAAGGCAAAAAGCCATATTTGTATGCTAAAGCATTTGCATGCAATTAGCATGGAAGTCACCAAACTCTCAAAATTGTATGTTAAATCTTCAATTTTGACCGTCTCACAATCAAAACTGATCGTTTTGCAAGAATTCTCGTCGTTCAAAGACTGTTACACGTTTAAAAATGACTTAAAGTGCCAGACTGGTAATAAAGCATATTTCCATTAGTTTATACAATCGAGTGGAACTTAATTTTCTGTGCATAATTCTGTAGCATTTTAAACTCCCCAATGTTGCCATATTATAACTCTAGTTTGAAGGAAACAATCATATTTTAAACTGATAGCGAGCTTAGATTGGGTTAAGTAAAATTCGCAGGAGAATAATAAAATTTAGTTTAACGCACCTATTTTCAGTTTTAATTATGCCTACCTATTTAATTCCTTAAATTATTTTAATCAATACAAAATATTTTAACGTATTTGCGTTTGGGTAATTTAATTCAAATAATCGGATTTTAGATGATGAGCATCTATTAGATTGGTTTTGTCTGTCTGTGTGTCTGTCCGTCGGTCCGTCCGTTGGCCGTGCTCTACAGGTCACAGTGTTTAACTGATTTATTTCAAACTTCTTTTAAACTGCCACAAATTCAAGCAAGAGGTGTCGCATTTTTTTAAAGGTATTTATCAACTATTAAATTTTACTTTTGTCCAGACATTAGGCATGTATTGAAATAGGTTTGTCTGTGGGTTTTTAGCATGTCTTTTAATCCGTAGTGAGCACGCTACAAGTCGCACTTGCACCTAAAGTTTATTTATATTTGAATTACATAACCAATAGAAAAAAATGTCGCAAAATTTACATTTAGGAGTCACTGTCGCCGTTTCAACTAAATACCTTTTTTTCATGGATCATATTTATGTGTAACTTATGTTATCCTGCTCCGTTTTTGAAGCCAATGTTCGCTGAAGCTTGGCATCTACTTCGAGCCCACCGTCGCCAAATTCATGCGCGAAGCACTGGATTTTTTCAACCCATAAAAATTATTCAATACTGACGATTTTAATTTAAATTATTGAAATAGGGCAAAATTATTTAAAACAATTTTCTTTAATTTTCCAAGTAGTGAAGTATAATTATTGTGGCTATACGATTTAGAAATATTTAAGAAAGTTTGATAACTTTTTTTAAATTACACTGAGAGCCCTTTACATACATTTAATTTTAACGAATCTGCTGTAATAATTAAAAATATTTAGCAACATTATTTTTAGTATTTAAGCTCAATTATTTGCTAAAGTAGAATATACAATGAAAGAGCACCGTTGTAATGAGTCCTTACTTTTTTTTTAATTGCCAGTGAATGTCGACGGATGCCTAAATCATACAGTGTAACGAATAATAACATCACATAGGTAGGTTTATATGTCAACTAAGTTTTTCAATTACCTCTTGTTCAGTGTGCATTAAATTTTATGGCAAAAAAATAACGTCAATTCAGATTTAATTGAATGGATGTTATATCAGTTTAAATATAGAAATTCCCACAAAAAAAAGCAGAATCTCTCATCTCATAATTATCTTTCACGTCTGGGCAAACTGCATTTCAAAAGTGTCCAGTGTCCAGCGGGGCACACACTGACTGTGTGAAACAAAACAATAAAATATGTACAAACTAATTTGTCATAAAGTTACACGTAGCGCGTTTTAACAATAAAGAAATTCAATTTTTCTTCTTTTTTTTTAAATTAAGACAAATGTATCTTTTTTATATTTAAAAACCTTTAAATTGTCGCCAGTAGCAACTTCTCATTCAGCCAAAAGAAGTGATGCAGTGTTGTCGACATTAATGGCCAGTGTAGTGAGAATCAAACCTCGATCCGCGTAGAAGAAATCCCCAACACGAACCCGGATTGGTTTGAGGGACGCCAAAGATTTCTTGAACCAAAGTGACTTTGCCCAAACTAAATTCTTCTGGCAAGATTCTAGAACCTCTGTTGAAATTTTGTTCACTTCTGCAAAACCAAGCCACAAGTGAAGATGATAGATAAGTGTGCCAAAGGACATTACCCAACATCGTAGCGCAATTTGTCCACTGAGCTGTACGCCAGTGGAGATTCCCAGAACAATAGTCACAATAATCGTTGTTTTCCATTGCATGAGGAATTCCGAAAATATGAAGTCAAAGTTGTTCTGAAGCAGTTGGAGCTTCCGGTATTCTGCTAGAAATGTTTTTGGCTTTTTTATCGTATCAAAAACGGTATTTTCAGAGGCACTGCTCCTGCATTTAGTAGAATTAAAGAAAAAATCTAGATTAACAGAATTTTCTTGATTTTAATCATGTTTAAAATTCTAAGGTTTTAATTTGAGATTCCGTTACCCTAAACCTAAATTTTTGAGCATTTTCATTCAAACTCCATGAGTGAAAATATTTTTAAAAGTACGAACGTGACAGTACAAATCTTTAATTTGAAAGTGCATTTTGTAGCCAGATTTGTCGTACCTTTAATGATTAATTAATTTATTAAAAAAAAATTTTTTTAATTGCGGAATAGTCCTATCAATTAAAACCAAACTGCTTTAAATTCTTGGCTAGGAAATATATTGAATTTCATATAATTATTTCATTTACGTGAGTTTCAGATGCCTAATGCAGGTCAGCATAACTTGCATGTACGTCAACATTTCTGGGTATGTCAAGTACAGAGTGGCCCACTGGTAGACCCAGATGCTCAGTTGTACAAGTATCAGTGGCGACAAGTACATCGTTGGGATGTGGCTCACTCCTGGGACACATGAGGTTAATGAATAGGGCAATGCTGGATTTTTCACGGCTCCAAATACATTGACAGATGTGACCAGTACTCCCATGAATATGAGCCGATTTAGGATTTTATAAAATCCTGGATTTTCGCTTGTTTGTCCTAGGCGGCCTTTTCCATTAGGTTTAGGTCGCAACTTAATTTGACTTTTACTTTGACCCTTACTTTGAGCTTTATTTTGACTTTCGCTTTGATCTTCATTTGGACCTTTATCATCACATTCATCTTGACCTGTACTTTGAACGCCACTTTGACGTGTAGCACTTTTACTTGATTTTACTCTTGTCTGTTCCTCAAGTTCACTTGCCAACTGCAGCGATCGATTCCACAAGATGTGGTGTTGTCCGTGGTGGCAAATTACGCGTAGCAGCATAACTTCTACGACTACGTAGAGACAGAAGGTGTACTGAAGAGAGGCCTGAAGCGCTTTGTGCTTGAGCGTGTAGATTGACAGTATCCATGAAACGAAAACGTACAGGAGGTACAAGTTGTGCATGCCAAAAGTTAAACCAGAAATGAACTCGAATGTTTGCCCGGAATTGTAAATGAAAGCATTATGTTCCTTGTCCCACTTGTACGGTAGGATACAAAACAGTGAGCAGATACTTACTGCTTGAACTAAGTGGTGGCTTAAAATTTTACTTGACATTTCTATGCATTTGCTTTTGAGCTGTCATTTTTAGATGCTGAGCAAGCATCTATTGGTCTGGTGTTTGCTGTCCGTCTGTCTGTCTGTCTGTCCCAGGGGTGTTGGTCGCACGCTACAGGTCGCATTTTTGAAGATTTTAAATTGAAACAACTTTTATTAGCCCAGAAAAGCGAGGGAGAAGTGCTGTATAGTTTTTGGTTATTATTGAATGTATAGTTTATTCGCAATTAACAGTTAAACTGACAAAGAATGAAATACATGTTTCAAGATAAAAAAAAGGGCTGAAAATACATGGAAGGTACATATGGAGCTGAGAGCTTGTCAAGTTTCACCGTTAGAAATACACATGGAAAATTTTCACCAATATCCATTACAAGTAAATGTACTGCTGACATATGTACGTTCACAGGGCAGACTAGTATAGTGGTCGTTGGTTTGACACTGAAATGTAAAATTGGAAAATATTCGTTCTCATGACGGGGGTCCACTCTTCGAATACCAGCTCAGGCATTCGAAATTCTCCTTCCTCATCATTTTACAGACGTTACCAATGCTGCCTAGGGATCGTCCATAAATGACGTCATACAAATTTTACTATTTTAGGGATCCCCACTGTCATAAGTATAAAAATTCGGTTGACATATATCCTTAACATAGCATTTTACAAGTATGCATGCAGGGGTCTTCCATAAATGACGTCATATAAATTTTTACTATTTTAGGGATCCCCACTGTCACAATTTTAGAAATTCCGTTAACATAATATATCCTTAACATAGGATTTTACTAGTGTGCATGCGGGGATCGTCCATGAATGACGTCATAAAAATATATACTATTTAAGGGATCCCCACTGTCATAAGTTTAGAAATTCGGTTGACATATATCCTTAACATAGGATTTTACTAGTATGCATGCAGGGATCGTACATAAATGACGTTATACAAATTTTACTATTTTTGGGATCCTTACTGTCAACAGTTCAGAAATTCGGTTAACATATATCCTTAACATAGGATTTTACTAGTATGCATCCAGGGATCGTCCAAAAATGACGTCATACAAATTTTACTTTTTTAGGGATCCCCACTGTCATAGGTTTAGAAATTAGGTTTACATGCATAAGATTTTACTAGTATGCATGCAGGGTTTGTCTATAAAGGGCGTCATACAAATTTTACCGTTTTAGAAATTCACATGCCTTTAGTTCTAAAATTAAGTTAACTTATATACTTAACATTGAATTTTCAAGCTTACATACGGGGATCGTCCGTGAATGACGTCATTCAAATTTTACTATTTTAGAGATCCCCACAGTAAATAGTTTAGAAATTAGGTAGACGTATGACCTCAACATATGATTTTTTTAGTATTTATACGGAAATCGTTCATAGATGGCGTTGTTTAAATAATAATATTTCAAGTATCCCGCCTGTCTTTAGTTTTAAAATGAGGTAAACGGGTACCCATATTATGGAATGCCTCCAGTATTCATACTGGGATCTTCCATAAATGACGTCATCCAAATATCACTATTTTAGGGTTCCGCTCTGCATTTGTTCAAAAATTAGGCAAATAGATACTTTGAACGCAGTGGTGTTACAAGAATACATACACAGATCGTTTATAAATACCTTTATCGAAGTATTATTATTTTTTTAACTGCTTGCAACGTACATTCCTAAATGGCTTATTGGTGGTAGAGGAGGCTCTATAAATGACGTTATTTGTGAATTAGGCAATTCTAACAAATTTTTCAGTTATATTTAACTACATGCCACGTAATTCCATATATGGCTTATTGATGGTAGAAGAGCCTCTATAAATGACGTCATTTGTGAATAGTGCAATTTGTTAACATTATTCAGCTATATTTAACTACATGCTACGCACATTCGTATATGGCTTATTGATGGTAGGGGAGCTTTAATAAATCTAATATCATCTTTTAGCGTAACATAAATTGTGTTGCGCATTTGTTGAAGCTCAGCATCTACTTCGGGCCGCCCCCGGTCGACAAATCCGGCGCGAAGCGCCGGATTTTTTGTATTTTAAATTGTCCACCGCAGTATTACAGTTTACGAATTTACAGGACAATTTTTGATTTTAAACTGAGAGCAAAATTTAACTGCTTTTAGTTTAACTCTAGGAGAAAAATAAAATTAAGCCCACCTTTTTTCAGTTGTGAGTATGGCTACTTAATTGTTAGGCCTATTTTCATCAATTAAAAATATTTTAGCGTCTGATTTCGGAGGTAATTTTGGGTTGATATTACGATATCTTCATTATACAAGTATTTTTCTAAGCTGACGAATATGTTTGAAAGTATGTGATAGGTTTTAGCAAAAGTAATTACTGGACAATTTTCTTTCGCGCCGGATTTGTCGACCGGGGGCGGGCCCGAAGTAGATGCTGAGCTTTAACAAAGGCACAAGATAATTTATGTTACGCTTAAAGATGATATAAGATTTATGGAAGCTCCCCCACTATCAAAAATAGTCATTTACGAATGTGCGTAGCATGTAGTTTAATATAGCTGCCAAACTTTCATAAATTGCACCATTCACAAATGCCGTTATTTATGGAGGCTTCCCTACCATCAATAGGCCATACATGGATGTACGTGGCATCTAGTTAACAAAAAAAGCTAGAATATCATAGAGAATTACATAATTCACAAATGACGTCATTTATGGAGCCTCCCTTACAATCAATAAGCCATATACAAATGTATGTGGCAAGCATTTAAAAACAAAGGTTGGAAAAAATTTAAAGTTAAAAATGGTGGTCCTAAAAATACGATATTTGAATGACATCATTATAGACGATCCCTGAATATCTATAAAACATCCATATATTACGTTTCAAGTTTTTGTGAAAACCCCCTCCCTGGGTTTTAACATTGAATAAAATGGAAAGCTTACCCCCTCTTTCCTATGCAAAATGAAACATAATATATGGAAAATCAAAATTTAATTGTTTTTATATTTAGAATATTTTAAAATGGTTTTTTATACAAAATTTTCGTGCTTAAGATGTTTTAAAAAAAATAAAAATGGCTGTACGAACAATGCTAGAAAACTTGTTTTAAATGATTTTACAAACATCAATTTCGATTAACTGCTTTATTCCATAAATTTGTTTATGAAAAAATCCGGCGCTTCGCGCCGGATTTGTTGACCGTGGGCGGGCCCGAAGTAGATGCTGAGCTTTAACAAAGGCGCAAGACAATTTATGTTACGCTAAAAGATGATTTAACATTTATGGAAGCTCCCCCACAATCAATAGGTCATATACCAATGTGCGTAGCATGTAGGTAAATATAGCTAAAATTTGTTTATAAATTGCAGTTTTCACAAATGCGTCATTTATAGAGGCTTCCCCGCCATCATAAGGCCATATGTGGAAGTACGTGGCATGTTGTTGAAAAACTCTAATTGCATGATTTACAAATGACGTCATTTATGGAGCCTCCGCTACTAACAATAAGTCATATACGAATGTATGTGGCTAAAAAATTTTTAAGTTGAAAATAGGGGTCCCAAAAACTATGATATTTGAATGACGTCATTATGGACAATCCTTGAATATCTTATAACATATATAGGTAGGTCCGTGACATGTTGTTAAAATAGGATGGAGAAAAATTTAATGTTGGTACTGGGGGAACTAAAAACTATTATATTAGAAGGGCGTCATTATGGACGATCCCTAACTATATACAACATATATATATAGGTAAGTCCGTGACATGTAGTTGAAATAGGTTTGGCAAAATTTTAAAGTTAGAACTGGAAGTACTGAATACGATGTTATTGCAAGGACGTCATTATGGACGATCCCTAGATATTTATATTATATATAGGTAAGTCCATGACATGCAGTTAAAATAGGTTAGAGAAAGTTTTAAAGTAAAAAATGTCGGTACTTTGACAAAGCAGATCTCTTAAATGATAGTTTAAATATTGTCATTTATGGACGATTTCCGTATGCATATTAGTAAAATTATGTGTTAAATATATTTGGTTACTTAATTCGAGAACTAATGACAAAAGGGATCTCTAAAATGATAGTTTAAATAACGTCATTCATGTACGACCTTTGTTTGCATTTTAATAAGATCCCGTGTCAAATATATTCAATACCTTAATTCTCGAAATAATGACAAGGAGGATCTCTGAAATGATAATTTTAAAATCACGTCATTTATTGCAGATCCCTGTATGCATATTAGTGAGATCCTATGTAAGCAGCTTGTTTTAATTAACCGACTCTCAACTTAAATGATTTCATTTGTGTCTGGCCCCTTATTGACGTTACCCTTTCCTATCACGTACGTACCTAGAAATGCAGGTAAGTATGAATTTTAATGTGATTAAAACGGCTGGCTTTTGTTTGAAAAAAAGGTAAAAAAATATTGAAAGTTTCTCCAGGTAACTGCTAACTGTGCAAAAACTATTCATGCTATCTTGCCCAAAAAGTATACAGTACTGCGCGGGCGCTTTTACAAACAATTAAAAGTTATTTAGAGAAGTCATGTCAAAACTGTGACCTGTAGCGTACGACCTACAGACATGTAGACAAACAGACTGACAGAAAAACGGACAGACAAAACCATTTCAGTAGATGCTCATAAGCTAAATCTCAGCACCATAAAGAGAACCAGACTGAAGAATCATTATATATAATAGTCAGCAATAACCAAAATCCTACGAACTACGAGGTTATATGCGATCAAAGTGAAATAACACAAATTCTGGCTGATGCGTTTGTCGTACATAGTGCGCCTTCTAACGACCTAGATGAGTTTTATAATGCAATTGCCACTAATGCCAACGATGTCATTCCATTTACTACTACGAAAGTCATTCGTGCATTTAGAAAAATTAAGCCTAAAAACTCAGGCATTATTTAAGATCAGAGCTACATTGTACTTAGTAACTGTATTAATACTTTAGCTGTCCCACTAGCAATTATGTACACTCAATTTCTCTTACTTGCTGTTTTTCCATCTGCATTTAAACACGCAACTGTTATTCCGGTATACAAAGGAAAGGGAAGCAAATCAGACCCTAACTCGTACAGACCAATATCCAAACTCTTACTACTGAATAAACTGCTTAAAAAGATGCTTCAACAAAGAATGTTAGACAAAGTTCAGGCGGCGGGGCTGCTAAATGCTAATCAATATGGGTTTAGACCTGGACGCTGCTGTCAGACAGCAGTACTACAGTTCACACAAGACGTCTATAATTCTATTAATTCTCGTAGTGTTCGCTGCCTAGCATTGTTTAATAATTTAACGAAGGCCTTCGACTCTGTTGACTACACTCTATTGTTAACAAAATTAAGGGATAAATTTGGCTTCAATGGGCACACTCTAAAGTTAATAGCTGATTATTTGAGAAATAGAAAATTTTGTATTCAAAACGGTGGCTATGTTTCTGCTGACTACGATCTGCTGGGTGGTGTACCACAGGGATCTATTCTTAGACCGTTACTATTCATTCTTTTTATTAACGATATATCTGATGCGTTTGACTCTAAACTCCAATATGCTTTATATGCTGATGATTTAGTTATCTACTGTGCTGACACGTGTCTTTTTAAACTCTAGAGCACAATGCAAGAAGCACTAAATAGTGTTAATAATTGGTTTTCTAACTTTAAGTTAAAAATAAATGTATGTAAAACTAAATTCATGATACTTCATAAATCGCATGATGTAGTCCCAAGTGGCACAATAAGACTGTGGTCCAATGGTGTATCTCTGGATCGTGTGAATAGCTTTAAGTACTTATGTATTATTATTGACTCACATTTAAATTTTAATGAACACAGTATCTATGTAAACAAAAGAGTCTCTACTGCCATCTGCGTAATACATAACATTCGAAAATACCTAACGTTTGAGGTTTGCTGCACTATGGTCAATGCATATGTGTTGTCTATAATTGACTACTGCTCACCTATAAGGGCTGTTCAGTCTAAAAACCTGACGAAGCAAAATATAATTACCAGAAGCATTGTTATATTTTCTCAAATTCCATTGTGGACAAAAAAGCCTAATAAAAATAAGGTAAAAATTGATGAATCGATTGTTTTGGAGCAGGCTAATATGCTTTCTATCAGAGAACGTATAAATGATGTTATGTTAATTTTTGTGTTTAAAACTTTAAAATTTGGTTCGAACATTGAATATTTAAATAAGCTGTTTAAAGTTAAAAACATTGTAAGGCCTACAAGGTCAGGTGATGGCATTTTGCTCGAGCATTTATCTCGTAGCCCGTCTGCAGCGTTTAAAAAATCTTTCATGTACAGAGCTGTAGATACCTGGAACAAGCTCCCATCACATCTACGTAATACTGATATTTCTGTAGCTGAGTTTAAGATAGAATTTAGTTCTTATTTTATATTAAGTAGAAAATGTAGATACGTAACTATGTATACTTCTCCTTAATTCATAGTTTAAAATTTTGTTGATTCTGTTTGTAACCGTATATTGCGTACTTGGATATGTTTGATAAATACTGGACTTGATACTATGTAACCGAATACTGTGTCTGTTATTGGAATTCAGTACAAACTAATTAAAGTTTGTACTGTATAATTTTGACACTTGAATAAAGCTCACAAACAAACAAACAAACAACGATGAAAAGGCGAACGGAATAAGATGCAAAAAATCTCTAAAATAGTAAAATTCGTATGACGTTATTTATGGACAATCCCTGAACGCGTACTAGTTAAAATCCCATGTTGAGAACATATGTAACAAAATTTCTAAATTAATTACGGTGGGGATTCCTGAAATAGTAAAATTTGCATGACGTTATTTATGGACAATCCCTGAATGCGTACTAGTAAAATCCTATGTTAAGGATATATGTAACCAAATTTCTGAATTATTGACAGTGGGGATTTCTAAAATAGTAAAATTCGCATGACGTCATTTATGGATGATCCCTGCATACCTACTAGTAAAATCCTACGTTAAAGATATATGTTAGCCTTATTTCTGAACTATTGACAGTGGGGATCCCTAAAATGGTAAAATTTGTATGACGACATTCATGGACGATCCCTGCATGCATACTAGTAAAATCCTATTTAGCGACATTCCTTGCGTGTATACTAAAGTGAGAGACCAAATGACCACTGACTGCACTGTAGCGTAGATTGGAATACTTGTACTTGCCCGGCAGAATTTAAAAGCAATGGTATGTATATGAGTTTTTGCATTTGTTTTGTATGTTTTTACACGCATTCCAGTCGTTTTTACAGGTTTACAGCCTTGAGTTTTGACAAGGGTCTATTTAACTGCTAATTGTCAAAAACTGGTTGGTCTGATCACGCTCAAAAACAATAGGGCACCTCTTACTCGCATTTGTGAGAGTTTGAAAGCAGTTTCAAAAAATTCATTTCAAAACTGTGACCTGTGGAGCACGGCCAACGGGAGGATGGACGGACAGACGGACAGACAAAACTATTTCAATAGATACTCAGCATCTAAAAAAAAGTTTTAGCTGAATTACTGGCCATCGCACGATTTAGAAATATGTATTAAAGCCAAATTCCTTGAATTTATATATTTAAATATTCCTTTTTAATAATTACTCTTATAACCTAAAAAAAAATAGGATTTTCTAAAATTATTCCTGTCGTTTTCAATGAACAAACGTTTTTGCTAGAAGGGAAATAATGCTGTTTTTACTATGGTGAATTACTCTTTCCATGAATGCAATTTATTGGAAATTCCAATTTAATAGTTGCTGATTTAGATGGTTGAGTATTTGCGACTAAACTAAAGAACAACAATTAACTATATGCAAATAATTTTGTATTGGGTTTTAATACACTGAATACTTTTTTGGCCAATTTTCATCAATTAAAAAATAAAACATATTAAGTCTATACATTTACAGAATATAATTCTGGCATTAAACATTGTCAATATATAATTATTAGCTATTCAACAATCTAAATCAAACCAAGCAAAGAGTGTCGGTCGATATTTCATATTGAAACAAAATGTTTTTTCACATATGCACCACATCACCCTTAATTAAAATACGGCGCACATTTTTTAATTTTGTCGTAGGTAGTGCAGAATACATTTAATAGTGCTAAGGACAACCCATTTCTGACTAATAAAGACCACTAATTTTTAAACAAAGTACAAAGAAGTTTTTAATTTTTTAATTAAAAAAAAATTTTTTAAGCGCTTAAAGTTTGAAGTTAAATAAATTTAAAAAATAATTGTTTCTCGTTCACAACTCTCCATTCTCGTCAGTTGCCAGCTAATGACACGCACTCAAAATACTGTAAAAAATAGGCAGTAGGTGCTGCTTAATAACAGTCAGCTAATAGTTGTAGGCTTGAAATGACGAAAGCATTTTATAATAATTCAACCTAATTATTAAACCCGTTTAATTCATTCAGATCAAAATAAAAACACGTACGTTTAAACTGGCAATAATTTTCGTTCAACCTTTAAAAATGAGGTTAACATTTAATTTTCTGCGACTTGGAGAAATTATGTTCTTAGCTGCGTCTGTCTCCATTGCTTCTGGTAATATTCAAAAAAGGCTATAATAAGATGAAAGTTCGCAATTCTTATTTTTTTTTATTTCTAATTTCAAGAAATCGTTACAACTACTGATTTATGCAAACAGGTCTCACATGTTACAATTGCCGCATTAATGGCCCAAACGATACAAGCAGTATTCTGAACTTGACTAATGTACCTCACTCCAAAGCATGTTTTCTACAAGGACTGTACTACGGTGAGACTCCGACAGAGGTGTGCAAACCAAATGAGCCAACTTGTGTCAAAACAGTTCTGAGCTTCAGCGACATCTCATTCGATCCCGCAACTAATCTAACAAATGTTGCTGGATATTTTAACATTATTGTTCGAAGGTGCACTTCTTTCCCACTCCCTAAAAAAGGTGAAAGGTGCGCAGTTTTAGAAAAAAATTCTTCAAGATGGAGAAAACTCACAGAAATGGCTACCGAGTCTGTTTATTATAGTGCTAATCCAGAACGCAATATTTCAATCTTTAGTGGTAGCACATGCTTATGTAACGCGTACGACAAGTGCAATGGTCAAGGCACAGAAAAAAACGATGAAGTTGTTGATCCTGAAAAAGGCAGTTGTATTCAAATTAAAAGTAACACAAATTACATTCTAGCAATGAGCGCCCTTATTACTATTTTGCGCTCGGTGCTTTACTAATTTCCAAAAGTTAAATTGGAACAAAAATCTAAATCTAGTATGTTTAATTGTCTTTTAAATGATCATTCGAAAACTTAAATAAAATTTTTATTGACTGCGGCTGCCAGCCGCAAATGTTTACCTGTAATTTATTTCAGTAATAGAAAACGTGTTTAAAATCATTTTGCTGCCCCTCTTTCTAAAGGCAGCAACAAATATAATTGTCTCATCATTTACGAACTAAACTTATCTGTTGAAATATTTTATTTACATAATTCGAAAAATCAAAGAACAACTTGCAAAATATGTAATAACAAAATTAAACTTGAATAAAATAACGTCTAAATTTAGACGTCTGTAGATGATGCTTCATTACGTTGTTTAAGGATATGGCAAAGATTATGTACTTTCAATTTTATTCTGTTACGTGGCAATGTTAGGTGGTTTTTTATTAGGTATCACCTAAATGTTTACAATTCTCATTTAGTAAAGGAATCTTTAGCCCTCCAAGGACCCGCGCTTTATTGAGCTCATTGCAATACGCTTTGCACTAATAAATAGTTAATTACTGTTTTGTGCTTTGTGACATAATTAAATTGCCTACGTACTTGAGGTAGCAAACGTCCATATGTACCAAATGTTAGGGTAGCAATTTCAGCAACAACGCAATTTTTGAATTAATTTTTGACTAACAAGCAACAGATGTATGCATTACAAATGCATAAATAATATATTCAATAAAAGAGGCTTTATAGTTGTTTGTTTTCTTCGTAGAAATGCAAAATTCAAGTAAGTATGTATAAAAGTTTGAACTGCAACTAGAGGCAACCTCATAACCGCCAGAGTTACGCCGTAGAATGTAATAGTTACAATTAGTAGGTCTTGCAGAATTAAAACTTAGATGTAACTTGAAATGTTATTACAAAACATACAACGTCGAAAATGCAGGTAAATTAGCCAATAAAGCAGCAAACACATTTACTTTATATTAACCATACATTTTCTGCTTTATTACATACGTACTTTACTCTGCACATGATCTTTAAATGACTCAGTTGAAATTGATTTATTCTGCACAACTTCACTACTTTAAAAATAAGTTACCTACGTAGTTATTAACTAGGAAAAAAGACGTAATAATCCACAATGTAATAATCTCATTCGGCATACACTACACGGTGTGTTTGGGACGTAAATCGTCTTGAATCTGAAACAAATCCAAATGTAGCAATGCTATTCAAATTGCAAGAATGACGATGACTCGATAGTCCTTTAAATAATGTGAAGTTGAAATGCCAGGATATTGCTGTCAGAAACTTTTAAATGGCTTGGCGGGATTGGTTTAGAAAAAATATATCAGAGTAACTGAGTTTGCGAAAAAACGCAATGCTAACCTCTGATTTCGACACTTACATCTAGCAGTAATCTTCTGCCTTTACTTGAGACCCGAATTCTGTTAAGAGCTTTACATTACGCAATAAAGATGTTTAATGCGTTAAAGTTAAAGACGCGGGCATATAAGCGTTTGCGCTTTACTTAAACAAAGTAGTTCGTGTTATTTCAACTCTTAAAAAAATAAAATATGTTGACATTGTTGCCAGCTGCAATTAAATGTCCAAATTCCTGAAGCACGACATTTGAGGAGTTTGCTAGCAAAACGCGTTAAGTCCAATTTTTCAGAAATTAAAATTATTGGTGTTTAACAACGATTTAGTACATATAGTTCACACTGTGCAATATTAGAGGTCAAAGGTTACTCGAACTATTTTAAATAATTCGCTCAAAAACTGTTTTTTAGCAAAACATGTTAAGTCCATCAGTCTTTTTTGGCAAAACACGTTAAGTTCACTAAACCTAATTAAAACATCTGATTCTTATAAAAAATATCCCGATTTGCACAAAACTTTGATAGTTTAAAACCCTTTTGTAATGAAACAAAATTTATTGAATTCAATATCAAATGCACCTATGCTATTGGTAGGGGATGGTCCATAAATGACGTCCAACAAATTATCACTTTTAAAGGCTAATTCATACCCATGTCATCACTTTACTATTGCGTTCAACTGAAATATTTACCTCTGCATGTCCCCTCTACATGACTGGTTTTACTAACCCTACCAAAAACTTCATTTACAGACGATACATAAAAGATGGATATGCAAACTAATATTTAAATTGTTTGGTACATCTGGACTGTTGTTGTTGTTATGCTGTTTTAATATTACAGAAGGGCATATGAGTTACTATGTAATTAGGACATTGTACGAAGAAACAGTCTTGTTTCTCATGAAATAAATAAATACGTAAGAGGTCGTCAATAAATGACGACATTCATAGGTTTAAAGGGTCTACTTGGCAATCCTATGCTAGAGATAGTCATTTACGCAATATGATTAATCTGGTGACAGGAGTAACATGGTCTTAAAAATGAATACTTTTCTATGTCGTCATTTGTGGACAATACCTAAGCAAAAAAAAAATCTTTAGGAGTTGAAGATTTGCACTCGACTATTGAACACTGGAATGCAGGATTGTTTCAATTATTGTTTACTGTTGTATTAACATGTTTTTAAAAAGTGAAAAATGTTCTATTTACATGTTTTTGAAAAATGCAAAATATTCTATTAACATGTTTTTAAACAGTGCAAAATGTTCTACTTGCATGTTTTTGAAAAATGCAAAATTTTCTATTTACATGTTTTTAAAAAATGCAAAATGTTCTATTTACATGTTTTCAAAAAGTGCAAAATGTTCTATTTACATGTTTTTGAAAAATTCAAAATGTTCTTTTTACATGTTTTCAAAAAGTGCAAAATGTTCTACTTAGATGTTTTTGAAAAATGTAAAATGTTCTATTTACAGGTTTTTAAAAAGTGCAAAATGTTCTACTTACATGTTTTTGAAAAATGCAAAATGTTCTATTTACATGTTTTTAAAAAGTGCAAAATGTTCTACTTACATGTTTTTAAAAAATGCAAAATGTTTAATTTACATGTTTTAAATAGTGCAAAATGTTCTACTTACATGTTTTTGAAAAATGCAAAATGTTCTACTTACATGTTTTTAAAAAGTGCAAAATGTTCTACTTACATGTTTTTGAAAAATGCACAATGTTCTGTTTACATGTTTTTAAAAAGTGCAAAATGTTCTACTTACATGTTTTTGAAAAATGTAAAATGTTCTATATGTTTTTAAAAAATGCAAAATAATCTGTTTACATGTTTTTAAAAAGTGCATAATTTTCTATTCACATGTTTTTGAAATGTACTATTTATACTTCAATTTTACAATCAGAAATTAGCATGCTCTTAAATGTATTTTTTGTATTGTATTTGAAGGAGATCCAGCAACATGAAGTTACTGAAATGCCGCTCAGGCCAATAAAAAATAGGCCCATTGCAGAACGATCCTTTTTACTATGAACATGTCTTTATTTATGAAAGTTGCTATGTTTACTCGTTATAAAGTATGCGTGACCAAAAGCAAAAAACTTTCGCCCCAAACTTTCAATTACACTTTTAAGCGTATATCTATTTTGTGACTATGACTATGCCTATGAGTTGCTCAGAATTGACAATTAAATCAGACCATAGTACTGGTATTTATCAAGGGCCGAAGCCATTGGTGGAATTTATACAAATTCCCGAAATACCAGCACGTAGTCCAACTTGCATGTAATTAAGCGAGACTATAATCAACCTACTCACAAAATACCAGAGATGTTCCAGCAGTTGCTGATAGTGCTATTAGCTGGGGTCAACGTGCCTGGACGAGATCGCGATTATTCTTAAATAACTTCAGTGAAGCAGCAATGTGTATGCAACCACATTGCCTCTTCACCGAAGTTACCTAATCTTCCTACTTGTAAGTTCCAACAAATGTTAAAACAGCTTTGATATGTAGATATACGCTATCTCAAATACCAAAAGTTGTCCAAGGTGAAGATAAGAAACCTCAACGACACAGCCCTGACACGCTTAACCTACAACTGCCAGGTAGACTCGCGAACTGTATGTTCAAGTCACTAAACCAAATTGGAAAAAAGACTTTCTGAAATTTGCTCACGAGGACAGACAGAGAAGGACACGTCCGTCTTCCTCGGAGTTCTCAGAGCGAGAGTATGCTCTTAAATGTAATTCAAAAAGGTAATTTTTTGCATTGCCTTTTATTAGTTTTTTGGCAAAATAGGTTAAGTCCAATGTTTCAAAATTTTAAATCATTTTTAAAAAGTTACGACGCAGCGTCAGATTTTAGTATTTTTGGCTACTAATACGCCTGGTAGTATGCAGTTACAGAAAAAAAAATTTGAAAAAATAATCACGTTTTCACATGGTTTTGCGGTTCCTAAAAATTTAGGCAATATGGACTTAACGTGTTTTGCTAGCAAAGTCCTCAATATAATGTGACTTAAAGGCATTATTTCTGCTAATTTTTATGTATAGTTATAATAGTAGTAGTTGTATTGGTGATTAATGTATGCAGAGTAGAATAATGACAAAGCAGATCTAATTATGTTCAGTAAATCCTTGTTAACATAATTTGTATACATTTTAAGCGTGCAGTTTTTAAAAATCTTTCAGTTTGAATCAAGCTTAAAAACGTTCACTGAGTTTTAACACTATAAAAAAGACAAATTGTGCGTATTTTTAAAACTCTGTCGACTGAGAGCTCGACGTAGATGCTGAGCTCACATCAAATATTGGCTTTCTTAAAAGATGAGAATGTAAAACCCTATTGTGGCTAGTGATTTAAATGGTCTGCCCAGGACCACGAAAATGTAGTCTGGTCTGATCTTGTCTAGATGGGCAGAATAATTTTATTTGATCCTCAGTGAGATCAAGCTTCGCATTATAACACCTTTAATTTATTTGTTGTATTTACCAATTTCTCATTCTGCTAAAAGAAGTGAAGCAGTGTTATCGACAATAATTGCCAGGGTAGTAGGAATCAAACCGCGATCCACGTGGAAGAAGTCCCCAACACGAACCCGGATTGGTTTGATGGACGCTAAAGATTTCTTGAACCAAAGCGACTTTGTCCAAACTGAATTCCTTTGGATTTCAACAATTTCCAACAACTGTAAAAAGTGTATTAGAAAAGTACCTGTAGATTGACAGTATCCATGTCACAAAAATAAACAAGACTTACAAGCTGTACAAGCTAAAAGTCAGAAAAGAAATGAGCTTGGATTTTCGTCCAGAGTTGTAGATAAAATAAAAGCATTCCCATATAGTCCCACTTTTACAGAAGGAGACGAAACTGAGAGAAAAAATTCACCGCTTGAACTAGGTGGTGTCTCAAACCTCTAGTTGACATCTTGATGTATTTTAGTGAACCTGCTAATACTGTTATAGCGATTTTGAAGAAGTTAAAAACTGGAATGTAATTCAATCCTTCATAATCGCTTCATAAACAAAGTGGGCCAAGCTTTTATACTAGTTCTAGTTAACAATGTATTTGACGAGTATTACTGCTCACAATTATTGCTTAGTATATTTTTATAATTTAAGAGTATTAAAACACCTGTAATTATGTTTTTATTATAGATAATATTACAATTTTCAAACTGGGTTTCTTTAATTTAATTATTATAAGAACCATGTAGCCTGTAATTACAAATATTACTTTACAACTAAATACTAAACAAAAGTATGTTGACCTTAATTCTGCAAATGCGCGATTAAGAAATAAAGCAAAATTTCAGTTGTTCATAAAACTAAGGGGAACTCAATGGCCAGAATTTTCTTGTATTTTGAACTCTTCAAAGTAGTTAAATAATAATTGTAGTTTGCAGGAAAAAATCCTATTTTAAAATGGTTACTACTTTAAGTATGGTATAACTGGTAGGAGAAAAATAAGATTTAGTTAAATCCACCTATTTTGATTTTTAAAATGCCTATTGAATTGTTTGTCTTGTTTTAGTCAATAAAAAGTATTTTAATTTCTTTAAGTTTGGGTAGTATAATTACAATATTGAGCTTTCCTATAAGTATTTTCTATAAGCTTTTCTAAACCGGCTTGCTTTGACGCTAGTAGGATTATTTGACCAGAGTATTGGCTAGAAAGTCTATTACACCCAGACATTGAATTAAATGTATTTTATTTTATCTGCTTGTATTGCATTATACATTTTGTTCTGAAATTAATGATAATCACTGTACCTACTTACAATTACATATTTCTTAGTATGAAGCAGTACCATAGGTAATTCTAAATTTTACGGAGATAAATGTTTACAAAAAGAATAGTTTTTAAAAGACGTTATTTTTTTTGTAAGTACATTGTTTAAATTTTTATATGTAGCTGATACCAATTATATTCCAAGTCAAAATTATGAAATCATTATCGGGGATGATAGGTATATTTAATTTAATTAAGTCAATATGTGTTAGCTAATCGAAACAAACATACTTAAAAAACATGCAGTTACCGTAATCAGGCCAAAACATAATTTTAAAAACAAACGAGTTTAGCACTAATTGCTAATAAAATTATTCAATTTAAAACAATACTTATAGGCTGCAAAAGCTCAAAACCAGAATTAAATTTTCAAAACACAGACGCTTGAATAATTTTGATAAAATTAAAAAGTGAAATAATTAAAGTAAGTATTTAAGTTAGTACAAATTTGCAATTGAAAATAGGTATCTCTTTATTTAACAACCCTTTACTTTCTGTGGGTACAATTTCTCATTCAGCCAAAAGAAGTGAAGCAGTGTTATCGACAATAATGGCCAGTGTAGTAAGAATTAAACCGCGATCCACGAAGAAGAAGTCCCCAACACGAACCCGGATTGGTTTGATGGACGCTAGAGATTTCTTGAACCAAAGTGACGTTGTCCAAACCGAATTCATCTGGCAAAATTCTAGAACCTCTGTTGAAATTTTGTTCACCTCTGCAAAACTGAGCCACGTGTAAAGATGATAGAAGAGTGCAGTTAAAGACATTAGCCAACATCGTAGCGCAATCGGCCCATTGAGCTGTACGCCAGTGGAGATTCCCAGAACAATAGTCACAATAATCGTTGTTTTTCATCGCATGAGGAATTCCGAAAAGATGAAGTCAAAGTTGTTTTGAAGCAGTTGGAGCTTTCGGTACTTCTTTAGAAATGTTTTCGGCCCTTTCATCGTATTAAAAACACCATCTTTGGAGTTTATGCTCCTGTATTTGGTAGAATTTAGGAAAAAAAAACAGATTAACAAAATTCTTTGGTTTTATTTATTTTTTAAATTATAAAGTTTTAAATTGAGCTAAAGTTACTCAAAACTTTCTTAAAATTATTTAATTTACGTGAGTTTTAGATGTCTAATGCAGGTCAGTATAACTTGCATGTACGTCAACATTTCTGCGTATGTCAAATACAGAGTGACCCACTGGTAGACCCAGATGCTCAGTTGTAGGAGTATCAGTGGCGACAAGTACATCCTTGGAATGTGACTCACCCCTGGGATACATGAGGTTAATAAATGGGGCAGCGCTGGATTTTTCACAGCTCGAAATACATTAACGGATGTTACCAGTACTCCTATGAATATGAGCCGATTTAGGATTTTATAAAATCCTGGATTTTCGCTCTTTTGTGTCGGTCCATTTCCATAATTGGTATGTTGAGGTCGCCTTTTAATTTGACTTTTACTTTGACCCTCACGTTGCCCCTCTTTACTTTGACTTTCGCTTTGACCTTCATTCGGACCTTTATTGTCACCTTTATTTTGACCTGTACTTTGACCGTCACTTTGACGTGCAGCACCTTCACATATTTTGACCCTTTGTTGTTCCTCAAGTTCACTTGCCAATTGCAGAGATCGATTCCACAATATGTGGTGTTGTCCGTAGTGGCAAATTACGCGCAGCAGCATGACTTCTACGACCACGTAGAGGCAGAATGTGTACTGAAGAGACGCCTGTAGCGCTTTGGGCTTGAGCGTGTAGATTGACAGCATCCATGACACGAAAACGTACAGAAGGTACACGCTGTACATGCCAAAAGTAAAACCAGAAATGAACTTGAATGTTCGTCCGGAGTTGTAGATGAAAGCATTCTGTTCCTTGTCCCACTTGTACGGTAGGATACGAAACAAAGAGCAGATACTTACGGCTTGAACTAAGTGGTGGCTTAAAACTTTACTTGACATTTTTGTGCATTTGCTTTTGAGCTGTAATTTTTATTTATTTTAAATTGTCCACTGCAGTATTACAGTTTACGAGTTTACAGGACAAATTTTGATTTTAAACTGAGAGTGAATTTTAACTGCTTTCAGTTTAACTCTAGGAGAGAAAAAAATTTAGCCCACCTATTTTCAGTTGTAATTGTGGCTACTTAATTGTTAAGCCTATTTAAATCAATTAAATATATTTTAGCGTCTAATTTCAGAGGTAATTTTAGGTCGACATTACGATATCTTCATTTTACAAGTATTTTTCTACGCTGACGAATATGTTTTAAAGTAATAAGTCGACGCAAAAATAATTACTGTACAATTTTCTACTTTAAAAAAATGTTTTAGCTTAATAACTAGCAATTCCATGATTTAGAAATATGTATGAATGCCAAATATTCAAATAATTCTTTTTCATAATTACTCTTAAAACCCAATAAAATAGGATGTATTTAAAATTATTCCTGTCATTTTCAATGAACAAACGTTTTCGCTAGAAGGAAAATAATGCTGTATTTGACTATAGTGAATTCCCCTTCTCAAGAATTCAATTTAATGGAAAAATCCAATTTAATAGCTGCTGATTTAGATAGTTAAGTATTTGCGACCAAACTAAAGAACAACAATTACCTTTATGCAAATAATTTTATATCAGAATTTAACACACTGAATACTTTCTTGGCCAATTTTCATCAATTAAAAAATAAAAGATATTAAATCTATACGTTAATGGAATATAATTCAGTTATTAAATA
Organism: Dicyrtomina minuta; assembly: GCA_949802685.1. Lineage (NCBI taxonomy): Eukaryota > Metazoa > Arthropoda > Collembola > Symphypleona > Dicyrtomidae > Dicyrtomina > Dicyrtomina minuta. Next base: position 105,827 of record CATKUY010000010.1, read on the forward strand.
TTGTGAATCTATAATTATTAGCTGTTCCACAATATAAATCAGACCAATCAAAGAGCGTCGGTCGATATTTTATATTTTAAAAAAATATTTTTTCTCGGATGCATCACATCTTCTTTGGTCAAAATCAACGGTTTTAATGGAATACACGCATGTCGTACCCTGTAATACCTGGGTAAATCCCAAAACATGTTTAATTTTTAAAACAGCTTGTGGTGGAAATATAAATATAAAACCTATCCTATATTTTTTCATTGGCTATTTGGCATAGAATTGATTTTTTGTAACTTAGAATTTCTAAAAATCGCATTTACTTGGATTTTCAATCATGCTTTAGAGTTCTTGGTTGAACAACTTTAGTCGCCGTTAGCCAAGCCAACTCTAGTATGTGTGGAAGTTTAAAACATGGAACCAAATTACGTTCAAATTTAGGTTACGATTGGTATGCGGAAACAGAAACAGAAGCATAATTATATTGATGCAGATTTGGGAGGCAAAAAGCGCTGACGAACGAATGGGCACAACCTGGCGGTTCTAAACCACCGAATCTATTTTTTTTAGAAAAAGAGCAGGCAAAACAACAGTTGAGAAGCGTGAATTAAATTTCAGAATGAGCCTTTTGATTTGCTACCAAAATTATATTGTAGACATAAATTTGCTAATGCTTATTAAATAGACGACATATTTATATACATATTTAAGTTTTCAACTGTGTCTCCAGGCTACATTTTTAACGGATTTGGATAACATTTAAAGTTGTATGATGGTTGAAATATTTTTCAAAAAGTGATTTCTGGAATTCAAAAAATTCAATGTATAGTTTTTTTTTCAAAAATGCTTTATTTTAAAAGGACCTCAAAATAAGGTAACATTCACAATTACTTTTACTTTGACAGGCAGCGAATGATTGGTTCGAAGTCAGCGAAAGTTTTTACTGTGGTAAATTTGTCTGCCCAATAGTAAAATTCAACTGACAATAATAAAATTTGATATAGTAGTTACTGATTCAGATAATCAAGTAATTGCAGCTAAACCAGAGAACTTTTATTACAAAATATTCCAAATTATAGTAGTTATTAGTCACTTAGGTTATAGGTGCATCAATCAGTATAATATTCAAAGTAATAAACTAAACTAACCAACAGTTTAGAAAGTTGAAAATACAAAAAAAGTAAAAATAAAAAATGATAGAGCAACATACATTGTATGTTGAGCACCGATATTATTGTACGGATGTACATATATTATTCTTGAACACACCATGTGGATGTGCTCATCGAATCTACAACCAGTATGTATGTAATTATTATGTAGTCTATGGATATAGTCTTACTAACCGACGTACTCCTTGTGGTAATATATGTATCCTGCATCACTGCATGTACTGCAATATTTCCCTTGCGGAGGAAGCTGGTGGACTGAATTATCCTAATAGCCTGAGAGTACCAATCCCCGACTAGAAGTCATCAGCCACCACACACCCATCTGACCCCTGCACTATATGAGAGAGCGGAACGAGAAAGACCACCTGCAGGAGAATCGGCCGAACAGTCTTGAAAGTTGGAGGAAGTGTATGCTGAAGCATGTGGAAAGGCCGCGGAAAAATTTCCACTTTAAATATACACTACCTCCGTCTTATGCCATGAAGACAACGGATGAGCACATGTACATACCTCTCCACTTACACAACCCCCCACCCCAAACTGATCCATTTCGACTGATCCCAAGTCCTATCTCTACTTGAACCACAATCCAAGTGTGGGGCAGACTCCCACGACTTGGCAGTTCAGTAGTTAGACCACTGACCCGCCAAGCCGGGATACTTGCAGCAATTACGTATGATTATTAATAGCAAAAAATAAGGGATTATTTTTATTCAAGGATAAAAAACAAAATGAAACATTTGGTGACAATTTAAATGAGTAAACTTAAACGGTGTGGTAGAAACGTGTATAGAAAATTATACTGTATCATTTTCGAAAAAAAAACTAACCTTAGCCTATTTAAGAGGGGCAATATACAGAAGCACAGGCTAGTTAAAATTAGTTCAGTGCGATAGATGGCAAATGGTTGTCAATTTAAGTCAAATTCAGAGTCACAGTGTCATTATTGGCAATTTTGTAGTGACGACTGGCGGGTAAAAATTGAAATATTAGACAATGTTTGATTTTCAAGTAATAAAAATGTAATTACGTTTGGGGTTCACCATTTAAGCGCGAATAAAACAACAATCCTGGAAACTATTAAAATGAACTTAAGGGCTTTTTAAACCTGATAAGTAAAATGAGCAGAAAAAGCATAACATTTAGCACAGTCAACAATTTGACCTTCTTCTGTCAGAACTGCCTTAGTTAGCCATTATGGTTGGAAAAGTTAAATTTGTATGCTGAAGCATCTGCATGCGATTTTTAAAGCAAGTGACGAAACCATTAAAATTAAAGGTTACACGTTCATTGCTCACGCTCTCGCATTCAAAGATGATCATTTTGCAAAAACTTTGGTCGTTCGACGTTGACTTTCACCAGTTCAAAATTGACTCAAAGTACCAGACTAATACTTACTGAACTTATTCTGACCTTTTATTTCACTAACGAGCAACACGCACCAACGTATCCTCACGGATTTTCCTGCCATATTTTTTTTTAAAAGAGCATCCAAAATAACTTAGATTTGCTTAACAACATAGTGCGCTTAGTGAGTTTTTTTCGATAAAATTATTTTTCGAAAAACCGAAAAAGGCCTTAAATTGTATATGTAATGGTTTTTTCATCCACATTATTGAATTTTATTCAAAATTTTGAAACTTTTTTTTTGAAATTTTTGTACAAAAAGCCATTTTAAAGGTTAAGAAATACAAAAAATCTAAAATTTTGAAAATTTTAAAAAATTTGTTTTTTCTGAATTTTTTGTCAATACTATAGTAACGTGCTCTAAAATTTATGAAAAAACGAATTTTTTGAAATTTTCAAAATTTTAGTTTTTTTGTATTTCTTAACCTTTGAAATGGCTTTTCGTACAAAAATTTTAAAAAAAAAGTTTCAAAATTTCGAATAAAATTCAATAATGTGGATGAAAAAACCATTACATATAAAATGTAAGGCCTTTTTCTTTATTTCTAAAAATAATTTTATCGAAAAAAACTCACGAAGCGCACCATGTTGCTAAGCAAATCTAAGTTATTTTAGATGCTCTTTTTAAAAAAAAATATGGCGGGAAAATCCGTGAAGATACGTTGGTGCGTGTTGCTCGTAAGTATCAATACAAGGAAATAATTAAACATTAAATAATTTGCTTTTTTCATTTATTCATTGTTAAAATAAATATGTGGTCGCATTTAAATTATTTAAGATTATAACGCATTACAATAGAGAATAACTTCAAAATGCAATGCTTTTTTGCATGATTTTGCTCTCAGTACTCAGTACTAGTGATTTATGTTTATTTTGAATGCATTTATGATTAAAAATATATTTTGAGTGCATACTAATTTGTACCTAATAAAAGTGATTATTTAATTACGTTTCTTAACAAAGGTGCATAAAAAATTTTGTGTTTAATGAAGTTCCAATTAAATTAATCACGCTAGCTTGTGTCGGTATAGTGGCTAAGTGAGTAGTCTGTCATTGATTACAAATTACAACACTCGCCCTGTGCGTGTTAAGTAATCAACATTTCATTCATATCCTGTCAAGAATTCTAATTACAAATTCCATCAAGGAAATAATGCGAATAAATAATGTCGTATAATAAAACAAAAATTTTTATAGCCTCTAATTCTAATAAATATTACATAGCAAACTTTGGGTACGTATGTAGTCTCAATTTGCTTTATAAGTATTTTATTGCAACTTGAAACACTGGTATAGTAATTAAGGGGTCGTGCACACATGTCGTTAATTAGTACATTTATTAGCCCAAATTACTATTGATTCACCCATAGCATATGTTTATAGACCATCTCTTATTTGGAGTGAATATGTCTAGACAGCATTTTTGTTAATGCCATTCTAGAATTAAGTAATTAAATGTGTTGGCGTAAAATATGTTTTGTTTAAATATTGTCATAAATAATTACGATTTAATGACAATGCAGTATGTCGCAATTTTCTTAAATAATTTAATAATTTACAGACACATGCGAGCAACTAAGATGCCGTATGTTATAAACTAAGCTTACATTGCATCATTATGGATAATAATTAAATATATACATCCTCAGTTTCTTTGTAAAGCCCAATAAATACATAAGTAAGTGAAATATTAAACCACAGAAATTATAACTGATGTTAAAATAATTATTGTTTACAAAAGATTTAGTTATTTTGCAATATCTGATGTATTAGTGTCATTATAACTCTCGGATATTAGTAGGGCTACTTCACTCTTAAACACTTGTTAATCGGCTTTACATGCTTTCAAAGTCAAGCATAAGATACATTTACTACGTCATATTTAGTTTCGGGATTTAGATATAATTATAATTAAAACACGTATTAAAATTTTTAATTGTCGATTTTCTGCTTGTTCCAAACTTATTATTGTAGTAGCAATGACCATGTGCCGATTTTTACTCGTCATTTCATTGGCGCTTCTTGTTGTTTTGAAAATATCTGCAAAACCAATCTTGAATGAGTTGGTTGATGAACGTAAATAATAATTACGCAAACAAAATTCAATTTTTTGAAATAGAGCAAGCTGAAATTGTATACATGTAGTTAATTGCTCACTGTAGAACACAAATTTAAATACTATTGGTAATATTAAAGTAATGTTGCTTGCATAACTAATTCTGCATCTGTAATTAATTACAGTAATTTTGGACAAACTGGAACCATATGGTGTTTCTTCAGGACCAACCTCTTCTGTCTCAACTACTTCACAACTGCAGCCGAAAACATTTCAAACCCAAACAGTGCCTGCAGTAGCTCAAGCAGGTCCAAGCAGCGCAGCCTTACCAGCTGCTACTGCAATACAAGTCGCACCTGGTACTGCAGCATCAACTCAAAACAGCTAGTGCTGCAGCAAATTTTCCCACCAATAATTTTAATTTATCAGAGATGTTATCGACATAATTACATAAATGTTTATTATCACAAGGTATTTACAATGTTGTAGATTTCACTCTCATTTTCATTGTACCTTATAAAATTCTTGTTGGTGCAGTAATAATTACTTTGGGTATTTTTTGGTTTACGTTTTATTACACTATTGAAATTTGTTTTTAAATTACTACGACCAACAATACTGTCTGATTCTAGTACAAGTACATAAAAATCTAACGTATTTATCACTGACAAAGGAGTTGATGGGAAGAGGAATGAGGTGAAAAAAGAATTAAATAAATGAATGTTCATTTACATTCAACAATTACTTGCTACAGATGCGTCTAGTATCTCAAATTAAAAACAAACATTGTTACATAACATTAAATTGAATAGATTCCAATAATTGCATTTTTAAATATGTTAAAAATTGTAATGTTGGAAATGCGGGTACTTAAAACTATCATATTTGTGGGAAGTCATTATGTACGATCCCTGTAACTAGTACAGGTAGGCTCATTACATGTATGCTAAATAGGCTGGAAAAGATTTTATTGTTAAAAATGTGGGTACTTAAAACTATGATATTTGAAGGACGTCATTACAGACGATCCGTCACCATCTATAGCCTATTTGTGTAGGTATGTCTCTGACTTGTAGTATTAATTAAATAGGAATATGTAAAATGTTGAGGAGAGAGAATTCCGAATGACTCAGCTGGTGATCAAAGTGTGGACCCAGGTCATGAGAATTGCAGTCCCAAACCCACGACCACTACACCTGGCGGCTCTGTGAACTTACATATTCGATAAGTACTTTTACTACTAATGTAAATTCGTGAAAACTTGCCATGTGTATTTTATTTAGGGAAACTTGACAAGCATTCTAGTAGGTATGTACATGGCATATAAAGTCGACCCTTTTTTTATGTCGATACAGAGATTTTGATTCCTGGTACACTCAGCTGCTAACTGCAGCCATACTAGGATTGCGATCATTACAAAAAACAATAAGGCACCTGTTGCTCGCATTTTTGAGAGTTTAAAACTAGTTTGGAAAAAATCATTTGAAAAACCTGACCTGTAGAGCAGGACCAACGAACGGACAGACAGACAGACAGACAGACGGACAAAACCATTTCAATAGATGCTTGCATTTATTAGTTACATATATTATGCAATAAATATTTGAGCTATAGAAGTGCACAATTCGTCCCATACGGTTGCTTCTAAGATCACGCATTGATTGAATAGGCAACATTAACAACGTACCTTAAGTGATAATCAGAAATAATTACCTTAAAAAATTGCATAAAACTTGTGAAGAAATAGATCTACAGAAACCACTATGCCAAAGCAAACAAATCCATGCCAAACCATTTCTGCACAAAACTTTTTTTTGAAACGTTTCTATGCAGGTTATTAGAAAATAATCTGCGAAGATTAGCCATATATTTTATGAATCAATTGTTTGACCTATGAAAGTATAAAATTAGTAACTTGCAGTGACTTCAAGAACTTATTAATGCATAAATTAACAAAATAAACTACCTTTATTGTCTAAAGGTATGAAACGTAACGGTAAACGGTTTCTTTTACTTCGGACCCAAGGTGAACAAATCCTGAGCTTCTGCATGTCCAACTCCAATCAAAGTAAGCACGCTACAAGCGGCAATTTTAAGCTGATGTTTTTCCATATTATAAGTTCATGAAAAATATGTTGCTCAAATCAACTTAAAGAGTAATTAACTTCTGCGTATAAATGAAATACATGTACTTCATAGATCATGTTTTAGCGTTGCAGAAAATATCTTGCCTTTTTGTTGCAGCTAATGTTCGCTAAAGCTCAGCATCCACGTTGGGCCCACAGTTGCCAAATATGGTGCAAAGCCCTTTGCATGCTAATAAGGTATTCAATATTGTATTTATTTCCTGTAATAAATTTGAATTATAAATTTCATCAAGGAAATATTATGCATAAATAATGTTAGTTTAATAATAAAAATATGATTGTAGGCTCTAATGTTTACAAACTAAACTTCGTGGACGTATGCAGTCTTGGGTCACTTTATAAGTATTTTATTACAACTGGGCGCACTAGTATAGCAAGGGGTCGTGTACATATTATGACGTTATTTACTGAAGTTATTAGCCCACTTACGTAATGATACATTTAGCCTTAGCCTATGAAATTTTGTATAGTCGTTTGCACTTTAACTAATGCAATGGCAGCAACGCCTGAACATGTTGTAGATAATAAAATAATTGATTATCTACTATTTATTATTTAACACCATTTATGAACGGTCATTACAAAACTAAAGCAACCCGCTCTATAAAACGGCAATTAACTTTTCACTGATGGTAGTTTAAGCAGAAGACAAAGCAAATATTTATTTTAATTACACTAATAAAATTTTAACTGTGATATGTGATGCAGTATAAAAAGTAGGGTAAGGCCGCCTAATTGTGGTCACTGGCTGTATATCTGATACAATTCATTGTATAACAAAATTTTATTTTCAGTTGTAAAGTTCGGCTATCCATTTACTGATTCTGTAAATTTGAGTTTCAAAAGTTTTCAACTAATTGTAAGACGAATTTAATCAGCTGGCAACAATTAGGACACATGTCACAATAATACATTAGACACCCTCACCCTTATTACTTTTTTATTCCTTGTGTTCACAAAGTTTAGCAGTCGTCCACAAATAATGCAATTGGTACATTCAATGTGTCTGGTCCAGAACTGACGACATCCCATGTTAAACGTTTCCGTTTACTCAATGTTGCAATGATGATATTGTGGTGGGTGGCTCACGAAAAGACATTATTTATTGACCATCCCTTATTCGGAATAAATATGCCTGGACAGCACTGTTGATATTGCCATTCTAGAATTTAATACTTGAATGTCTTGGTTTAAAATATTTTGTTTTAAATATTGTAATAAAGATTTGCTCACACATACCAACGAAATTGATGAAAATGCAGTATGTCGCCATTTTTGTAAATAATTTAGTTATGTTTAGACGCATGTTAGCAACTTAATGTTGATTTATGATGTATGTTATAAACTCAACTCATTGCATCAAGATTGATATTATTTATATAAGTACATCCTGCGTTTCTTTTTCAAGCCTGTTAAGTATGTAGGTAAGTGAAATATAAAACCACATATATTATGACCAATGTCAAAATATTGTTTACAAACGTTTTAAATGTTTTGCAATAACTGATGCAGTAGTGTAAAACTGTCGGATATTAGTGTGGCCATGTCAGTTTTTAATATTATTTTATCAGATAAAACTCCACATGCTTTTAAAGTCAAGCATAGGATACAGTAATTTCGTTCTGGTTTCAGGATTTTCCTTTATTAATTTACAAAAACGTACTAAAAATTTCAATTGTCGATTTTATATTTGTACTAAACCTATAATGGTAGTTACAATGTCAATTTGCCAATTTTTACTCGTCACTTCATTGACGCTTTTTGTTGTTTCGAAAACATTCGCAAAACCATTGCCTGGTCATGAGCTGCATGATGGTAAATAATTTACACCAATTTGTATTTTATGAAATTAAGCTAGTTGGCATCTTAAACATGTAATAAATAAATAACTGTACAACACACAGTTAAGTGCCATACGTTATATTATAGTGATGTTCCTTGCATAACTTTTTTTGCGTGTAATTCTTTATAGTTTGGTACATGATAATGGGCGGTCCACATCCAATATATGGACCTCCACTCGCAACTTCTTCTGTCTCGGCTACCTCACCAGTGCAGCCGAAATCAGAAACCCAAACAGTGCCTGCAGTAGCACAAGCTGCTACTGCAATACAAGCAGCACCAAGTACTGCAGCATCAGTTCAAACAGCTACAGCTGCAGTGGGTGCATCTTCGGGTATGATTATTTTATCAAATGTTATCAACATAATTGTATGAAGGTTTAATATCGATTAATGTAGAAATTTGCAGATTTTACCTAAAAGTTCATTGCACCCTACCAAATTCCAAGTGATTTTGTAATAATTACATTAAATAATCGGTGGGCTCTGTTTTCGTTTAATGAGATTATAAATATAATTTTGTGTTTTTATAGTTGGGACTAAGGCAGATGTTGTTTCACCAGCAGGTGTTAGTGCAAATATGGAAAAATCTAACGCATTTATACCTAAAGAAGAAAAGAAAACTGAGGGGGAGGTAGAAGAGGAATAATTTAATACGTACATGTTTAATTACAAGTCAATATCAGGTTTGCAACAGATAAATCTAGCATCTAAATTGAAAATTGCTTAGATTTAAACGCTTTTATTACAAATTATGTGAACATTAATTAAACTGGATTTTCTACACTTTGCAACTAAATTGTAATAATGAATTAATCTGCATTTAATTTCACTTAAGTGTCAATTTGACATGATACTTGACATGTTTCAAGGTAGCATTAAATTTGTTGCAATGTATTTTCAAGTGCAGTCAGAACTTTTAATTCGTATTTAAACACCCATCGTAAAGAACAATATATTTTTAATTCTTATAAATAAGGTTTTATATTTCTTCTATATTTGCGTAATAAAATATTAAGCTAGCTACTGAACGCTTCATTGTTATAACTTATTAAAATTATTCGTGGATTACTAGAACAAACCGCATTGGTATCAATATCAATCCATGCCATCATAAAATGTAAGCACTCAAAGTTAAGATATTTGCATTAATTATTGATGATATTAAATATACATCTGAATGTTCATTATTACACAATAAATACTGTACTTACAATGCCTATAGTGTCTTGACATGCAAGGTTATCACAGGGCTTTCTATTCGCATTCTATTAAAAAAATTGTTTTTCGAAATTTTGTCTAAACAATAGTAGGTATCTATAAAATCTTGAAAAAAAAATTTAATTGTTTTTTTAGAATATTTTAAACTAGTTTTTTATACAAAATTCTCAAAAAAAGTGCTGGAGGTGTTTTAAAAAAAAATGGGGTTTAAAAACTATTTAGAGGTCTTTTTCAATTTTTCAAAAAAATATTTTATCGACCAAAACTCATTTAGCGCAACCTGTTGTTAAGCCAATCCAAGTTTTTTGGGACGCTCTTTTTGAAAAAAAATATCTCCTGAGAAAACTCGATTATACGTTGACAAGTTATGCTCGTTAGATGGAACTTAATTCCTTTTGCGTTGTGAACGGTTAGGTTAGGTTAGGTTATATTATTATTAATGGTTATTATATATATGAGCAGATTGGCTTCAAATTAAAATGGCGGCCGTGGGGGTGGGGGGTAGGGTGCGTGGGTGGGGAGGGGTGATGTCTTAAGACGGTGGGGATGTCTTGAGATGGTAGGGTTAGACATTACTTGGGTCCTTAGAAGATAGGGGTGAGACGTTCTGTGAACCTTGAGAAGTTGGAAAATGTTCTTTGGACCTTGAGATGCTGGGGTAAGACGTTGATTGGGTCTTAAGAAGATAGGGAAAGATGCTGATTGGGTCCTTAGAAGATAGGGGTGAGACGTTCTGCAGACCCTGAGATGTCGGACGAATGTCATAAGAAGATAGGGTAAGACTTGGGCCTTGAGACATGGATCATGAGATGCTCGGGAGCGTCTTGAGATGTATAATATGTAATACGCTATGTAATATGTTATATACTATATAATATGCTATATACTATATAATATAATGTGCTATATGCTATATACTATATAATATGCTATATACTATATAATATAATATACTATATAATATGCTATATGCTATATAATATAATATACTATATAATATGCTATATAATATGCTGTATAATTACAGTTCCTTATGCAATGTATAATAATTATTATGTAATATTAAGTAATCAAAATGATTGATATGTGCATAAGATGCAATTTAAAAGAAACCGCATCAAAATCCGATGAGTACTTTAGGAATAGCATGTATTTCCATTATTCCAATGCTTTATAATGGTAGGGGCCGGGTGGTGGGGATATGTCATGTTTTGGTAATTAGTGGGTCGCTTGAGCCCGGACTACTTTTAATGACCTTAAAAAAGTAAGACTTACAAGCCTGTTCAGTCTTAGTCTAAATCCCATTAGTTACTAATGGGACATTTAAAATATCGAAACTGAGGGAGCATGCATAAATGACGTGTTGAGGGTGGGTGGGGTTCATGCATAAAATCATATAAACGTTACATATAATGTATGTATATGCTAGTGTAAGGTGTGTAGGTAGCTTTATTGTGTATTACACATAATATATGCATGGACCCTATGGTAAAAGATGAGATAAGTCGTATTGATTGTATGAGTCATAGATTCAAGTTGGAGCCGGCACTATAGTAAAAAATCGATAGAGAAGAAAGCCGAACGATCGATAGTGAAGAAGGCAAAGTGGTTTACATTCTATTGTAATCCTGGAGAGCAGTTGATGTTGTATGGTCGAGTTCTAAAGTTGAAATGAGAGGGTTAGCATTGCAGTAATAGGGAAATTTTTAGTAGGCAAAGTCCTTTTCTATTCTATGAGAGATACAAACGAAACTCAAAGTTTGAGAGAGATACAACCGAAACTCAAACTTTGAGAGATACTAACGTAACTCAAAGTTTTAAAGAGATGCAATGAAATGATATCAATGTTTAAAATGTTTTTATTGTCGCTAATTACAAAAGTGCAAAACGTTTTTTTTAAATTTTATTTTAAATTGTTTATTTTAAATTGTTTATTTTTTTTTTAAAAATGTTTATTTTAAATTACAATACATATTGTTTTTTATTTTTATTTTATAAATGTTTATTTTAAATTACAATAAATATTGTTTTTTTTATTTTTATTTTATATTACAATACATATTATTGTTTATAAATGTTTATTTTAAATTACAATACATATTGTTTTTTTATTTTTATTTTATATTACAATACATATTATTGTTTTTAAATGTTTATTTTAAATTTAAATTACAGTTTTTTTAAATTTTATTTTAATTTGTTTATTTTAAATACCAATGCATATTGTTTTATTTTAAATTACAATACATTTATTTTGTTTTGTTTGAATTACACTACATTTTGTTCTTTTTTGTTTTATAATAAATTACGATACATATTGTTTTATTTTTAATTACAATACATTTATTTTGTTTGTTTATCTTTTGTTAATGTTTATTTTGTTTTACAATACATTAAGTGTAATTGTTTTTACATCTTATAAAGTATATTGTAAAATATGCTGCATATTAACACATAAAATTTGTGTATATACACTTTACGTATTCTCTCATGCTTTATATTCATCTTGTTTGTATTTGCAAATATATTTTTGTACAATTTCTAAAACTTTATAGTTTCGCCAAAACATGCAATGTCCACACATTTTTATTTTTGGCTGAAACTTGTACATGAAAATTCGTTCACCATATAGGGTTATTTTGCGAATATAGTTTAAATCTGGGTTTTTTGTAGTGGCTTTTATATTGCTAGGGTTGTAAACGCATACAAAGCATCCATTGTTTTCCACTAATTTAGTTATCTTACACCAGTTTTCAATATTTGTAAACTTCTTCAATTGAATCCATACATTGTATGGTGTATTTAAGCTATTGGCAATTCTTATATCTTTTATCTTTTCTTGTTCTTCACAATCTACACAATACCGTTTGTTTTTATGAATTACGGTATGTAAACTTGTTGGCCTAAAGTTTAACCAGCAAAACTGGCACGACTCACACATCAAACTTTGCAGTGTAGTCATATTGTTTTTAACATGAATTACATTTGTTCCATAGACAATTGCAATGCTTTATATTCATTTACTTTATAGTTGCAAATATATTCGTGAACATTCTCTAAAACCTTTGCAGAGCTTCGGCAGTACATACAATAACCACATACTTTAATTTCCGACATGTACTTGTATATGAACACAATTTCGCCATACAGAGATACGCCGTGAACAAATTCTGCATCGGGATCGTCCGTAGATGATGTAAGATCGTATTTACATGCAAAACAATCTGTTTTGTCCATCACTCTTGTAACTTCACACCAATTGTTAATATTGTCAAACTTATCAAAGTCAATCCATTTATCATACGGTGTATTGAAGCATTCGGTCACTTTTTCATCTTTTTTCTTTTCTTGCACTTCACATCGCGCACAGTATTGTTTGTTTTTATACTCAATAGTTTGTAAACTTGATGGCATAAAGTTTAACCAGCAGAACTGACATGCCTCACACAACAAACTTTGCAGTGTAGCCATCTTGTTTTTAACATAAATTACATTTGTTCCATTGCCATAGACAATTGCAACGCTTTATATTCATCTTCTTTGTATTCATAAATATATTCTCGAACATTCTCTAAAACATTCAAGACTCGCCAAAACATGCAATAGTTGCATACTTTAATTTCTGGCATATACTTATATATGTACACAGTTTCCCCATACGAAGATATGCTGTGAATATACTCTGCATCGGGATCGCCTCTGACTGAAGAAACATCACCAGGATCGAATTTACACACGAAACAATCAATTTTTTCAAAACATTCGGTTACTTCACACCAATTGTCAAGATCGTTGAAATCATCAAAGTCAATCCACTCATCGTACGGTGTATTAAAGCTAGCAAGTACTTGTTCATCTTTTTTCTTTTCTTGCTCTACACATCTTGCACAGTATTGTTTGTTTTTATACATGACAGTTTGCAAACTTGACGTCGTATAGTTAATACTTTGCAAATTTGACGGCATATAGTTTAACCAGCAGAACTGGCATGCCTCACACAACAAACTTTCCAGAGTTATTGTATTCATGTTTTTTGCACAACAAACTTTACAATTTGCAATCTTGGGTTAAGAACAACACAAGTTTTTCAATTTCATCACTGTTCATTTCAATTTGCGGACCTAACCATCCACCATACTTGACTTTAGTTTTGTCTGAAACCGGGCAATGCAGTACAAGGCTTGAATTCTTTCCGTCGTTATAATATGTAACATTCAGTTTTTCAATTTTGTCCTCTGGTTTTTGAATGTAAACGTTTTGATCATGTACTCCTTGAATGAACTTTAATATCAGCTTGCCTGTCGCCAATGAAAATTCAACTGTTGTGCAATCAATTTCGTTTCGAATTCGACCAATGCAAATGTAATTGCTTTGCTTGAAATTGTTCCAAGTTTTTCGAGCCAAGAGTCGAGTTCCAATCTAAATTCATTTTAAATGTTACAAGTTTACACAAAGTATATAAAAAATTACACTACATTTTAATTCAAACTTACAATTTTTGAATTTGGGTTCTTGAAAAATGATGTTTTGTTTGTGTTTTCATTCAATGGAGTATCCCAATTCTTACACAAAATCGGATCGTACGATTCAAGAGTCACTTGCTCCATATTCGATGTTTCCAGCTCAGCTTCCAACTCACGACTGAATAAGGTTCGTTACTTGTGCTCTATTTATAGACTTTCAGACTGCAAAGCTCAAAATGTCAGCTGGGTATTGAGGAGAAAGGTTGACATAATACGTTGTAGTTTCCGTATGTGAAACGTTTTCAATTTTATTATATATTCGACAAACTTGCGGGAAAGTAAGCTCCCACTTTTCCCATCTGTTTTCCCACTTTATAATAGGTTTAGAAGTAGGATTGTCTACACTATGAGTTTTTATGACAGCAATGTTTCCGTAAATAGATATGGTAAAGTCCACAGTGTACAGCTCATCCTCCATCCTACACTTCTAGACAGCAACTGAACGTATAAATAAAGAGACACATGAACTAACCCATCATTCATGCTACAATGGCTGAACCTGCTATTCTCTGCTCCTATCTCAATTATCGTTTAGCTGGAAGTTTTTCTGGTTTAAGTGGATTTCTAGCAAACAGAAAAAAATGGAAAAATAAAAAACAAGTTAAACAAGAGCTCCAGAAACTACAAGCGTACTCTCTGCACAAAGATATACGACGAAAGTTTTTGCGCAGAAAAGTATTGTTTAATTTTATTAATCAAAACTATGCGTCAGATCTCAAGGATATTAGTAACATTGCAGAATGGAATAATTGCAACCACTTTGTGCTAATTGTTGTTGACGCATTTAGCAAAAAAGCATATGTACGTATGTTAAAAGATAAGTCTTCAAATTCAATGATTCGTGCGTTTAAATCAATATTTCGAGAAGCTGGAACAACACCAATGACGTTGTTTACAGATATGGGAAAAGAATACAGAAACACAAAATTTAGAGAGTTTTTAAAAGAAAACAGAATTGTAAATTACCACATTTATTCATACATCAAGAGTACATTCAGTGAAAGATTCATTCGTACACTGTTTACAAAACTTGAACGTTATATGACTGCCAAAAACACGTTAAAAATTGATGATAAAATTCAAGACTTTGTCAAAGCTTACAACAATACAATTCACAGGACTATACAGACTACACCTAATAAAGTGACAAAGAGAAACGAGTTTGAGATATGGCATAGAATATTCAAATCTTCATTGCAAAATCAAGAAATAAAACCGCCAAAGTTTAGTATTAGAGACAGAGTAAGAATATCAAGAGCCAAAATTTTGTTTGAAAAAGGTAAAACGAGCTACATATTTTCACATATAATAACAAGTAATGCAAATTAATATTTAGTTATGTACTGACTGTTGACAGGATATTCTGAGAATTGGAGCAGAGAGGAATTTGTCGTCAAAACTGTGCAAAACACTCACCCAACTACCTATTTATTGAAAGACTTAAACAACGAAGGTATGCTTTAGTTATCGTCATAACTTTTTTGTGAGTTATCGTCATAACTTTTATGTTTGTTATCGTCATAACTTCTCTGTTTGTTATCGTCATTTCAGCTTCTTTTTTGTTAGTTATCGACATATCAGCTTCTCTGTTTGTAAGTTATCGTCATAACTTTTTTGTGAGTTATCGTCATAACTTTTTTGTGAGTTATCGTTATAACTTTTATGTTTGTTATCGTCATAACTTCTCTGTTTGTTATCGTCATTTCAGCTTCTTTTTTGTAAGTTATCGTCATATTCGTCCTTTTTGTAAGTTATCGACATATCAGCTACTTTTATGTTTGTTATCGACATTTCAGCTTCTTTTTTGTAAGTTATTGTCATAACAGTTCTTTTTTGTAAGTTATCGTCATAACTTTTATGTTTGTTATCGTCGTTTCTGTTTTGTTTGTTATCGAGATATCAGCTACTTTTATGTTTGTTATCATCGTTTCTGATTTGTTTGTTATCGACATATCAGCTTATTTTTTGTGAGTTATCGTCATAACTTTTATGTTTGTTATCGTCATAACTTCTCTGTTTGTTATCGTCATTTCAGCTTCTTTTTTTGTAAGTTATCGTCATATTCGTCCTTTTTTGTAAGTTATCGACATATCAGCTACTTTTATGTTTGTTATCGACATATCAGCTCATTTTTTGTGAGTTATCGTCATAACTTTTATGTTTGTTATCGTCATAACTTCTGTTTGTTATCGTCATTTCAGCTTCTTTTTTTGTAAGTTATCGTCATATTCGTCCTTTTTGTAAGTTATCGACATATCAGCTACTTTTATGTTTGTTATCGACATATCAGCTCATTTTTTGTGAGTTATCGTCATAACTTTTATGTTTGTTATCGTCATAACTTCTCTGTTTGTTATCGTCATTTCAGCTTCTTTTTTTGTAAGTTATTGTCATATTCGTCCTTTTTGTAAGTTATCGACATATCAGCTACTTTTATGTTTGTTATCGTCGTTTCTGTTTTGTTTGTTATCAACGTAACAGCTTCTATTTTTGGTTTGTTATCGACGTAACAGCCTCTTTTGTTTGTTATCGACGTATTAGCTACTGTTATGTTTATGGTTCTATGTTAATTGTTTGGTAATATGTTTGTTTTTTCAGATATCACAGGCGCGTTTTACGAACAGGAACTAAATTTAGTTTAAGATGCTTTCAAGACATGCATTAGGACCTGCAACGCCTCCTAGCGTATGCTGTACAATATCTAGCAAAAGCAAGAATTTGACAGCAAATACAGCCACTAATTTTATAGCTGAACTTCCAAATGAACTAAAGTTGCCTCAAGAATTGTATGAAGTGGGTGTTGTAAGTTTGAAATACAAAGCAGCAAAACCATCTCGAAAGACTCGTGAAGTGAACGCTCAACCCTTATTCCCAAACTTGAAACCTTCCAAAATAGTATTCGGAAAAATTAAGAAAACAAAAGAAGACATATTTAGTTTTATTACTGATAACAATATTGCATTACAAAAAGAAGGAGTTCGATTTGGGTTTTCATTTTTTTACGTGTCAAATGATGCTATATTTATATCTGCAAAGAATACATATGGTGAAGTTTATCAGTTTGTAGTCATACCAGACGAGTTAGCTGTTTTTTATGGATTCAACCGAAACCAATTTCCGTTTGGACAAATACCAGCTTTAAGTAAAATATCACTCGAATCTTTTGCACGAATACCTATAAACACTGAATTTGAAATAAAACAAGAAACATTTCAAGATTACCAGAATTTGATAACTATACAACAACCATTTCAAAGCGTTATTCCGTTTAGCCGACAAAATTCTCAAGGAGACAATGATCCAAAGATATACTTTAAAAGATTAAATGAAAGAATGATGCCATATTTTCAGAAATTTGAAATAAATATAGAATCTGATGGCAAAGCTAATTTTGAATTCCAAGATGATTCCAAAGAATCTAAAAGCTATTGTGTGATGCCTGTAAAACTACTTGAATGCTTAGGTTTTCTGGACGAAAAATTTGCCACAGGGCTTTATGTATCTAATGCAACTTTTGATATGGAAAAATTCAACGAAATTAACGATCGTGAATACTTGGATTTTCGCTTCTCGATTGACAATAGATACTATGCGCCAATGAGCGAACCAAAATCTTTAGAAATTGACTATGTATTGGATGATATAAATCACAGTATAGAGCAACGTATTTTCAATGATATGGTTATAAACTTTGTAATAAAAGACGGAGACATTTACATAGAAGATTTAGATGAAAATATGTCTGTTCAACTACCTGCAGCAGTTAACCGTCACCTCGGCATTCCGGAAAATCAAGTGTTTGTTCGCGATACAAGAGTAAAGGTAGGCTTAGATATTCAAGTAGAAGAAGAAAAAAAAGAGATTGAAAAAGAAGAAATTGGTGAACATGACGATCAAATATGTCCAATTTCAAAACGAATTGTCGTTATAAGTGATATTGTACAGAACCAGTACTATAATCACCACGTTTTGCCCATTCTTCAAGATTCAGATCTAGTTAAAGACGATATAAACGAGACAATTGTCTATTTCAATCCAGTAATATTTCTACCGTTGAGCAGAGCAGACATACGTCAAATTCATGTCAAGTTAGTTGACGAGTTTGCAAGACAGCTTGATTTCGGAAAAGACAGTGAAACTAATATAAAATTGCATTTCAAGCCTAAATACTAGTCATCATGAGACAAGTTAATTGCGATGACGAAAAGTGTATTCTACAAGATCCATCGTATATTCAAACCGGAAATGGTGGTGTAGCCGGAGGCGTATACGCTGGAAGTTCTGGGATTTCACCAGACGAATCTTCATATTTGATTCCAATAAAATCTATACATCTATCTCAACCAACTTATAAACCAAGAAAGATACGAGTCAAACGTATGCAGAGGAAACAAGTGGGCGGAGCTAAGAAAAAAAGAAAAAACGTTAAAAAAACCAAAAAAATTCAAGTCGGAAGAGGTCGAAAACCCAAGAAATCTCTGTTTTATACAAGAAAAAACACCGCAAAAAAACAAAAGTGTGTTCGAAGATCCAAAAAATAGTATAAATAGACTTTTCTATTGATTAAATCTTCAGTTAGTGACTAACCTTCAAGGCGTACACATCTCTCATCATGGATATCAACAATGTTTTTAAAGAAAAACCAACAATCTACGAAACATCTCAGAAATCATTGAGTTCAGAGTTGAATTTGGTGGAACTACCCCCTACAAATATAAGTGAACTTACAACAACAGACTATATCCAATGCTTTTCCCTATTAAGTACTAAGGATTCACACAACCCATTGGAATTTCGATGGATATATGATTGATACGGCTCGCTACAAGAGTCCATGTTAAGTTTAGCCGTAAGGATTGTCAAGCAGGACGGTACGAGTTGCGAAGCAGCTGACATTGTAGCACCAACAAACTTGTTTTTCCATGCACTGTTTTCGAATTTACAACTGTATTTGAATGGCCAACTTGTACTGGATACGTCAAACTTTTATCCATGGTCTGCATACTTGCAAAGAGCGTTGGGGACAAGTCAACTTGAAAAGGATGGATACTTAAAGGATGAAATGTGGTATCCTAATGCTGTCCCTAATACATATGCAGTCACTGACGCTGGATTTAACGCAAGATATCTGTTGTCTCAAAACTCAAAGCAATTTTATTTACTTGGATCGCTGCTTGGAAACTTTTTCAACCAAAACAGATATATTCCTAGTGGGACGGAATGTCGAATTGTCTTGAAACGTAGCGATCCGTACTTGTACTTGGACTGTTCAAAGAACGATAAATCAGGATTTTCTGGTTGTCCCTATAAAGCAGAAATAACAGACGCAGTCTTTTATGCTGCTAAAAAAAGTGTTTCGCAAGATGTAGTGAATTTACACCGACAACAGTTAATGAACAATGAAACATTCAAATATGTAACTAATGAAATTCAAATGAAAGCCATTTCAGTAGCAAAAGGATTAACATCGGTAACGTCAGATGGAGTTGTCATAGGCAAAATGCCGAAACTAATGGTGTTCAGTATGGTTGATACTGAAGGGTTCAATGGAAATATGATGAAATCAGCATTCAATTTTGAAAATTTCAATATCAGCGAATTAAATGTCACTTGGAATGGCGAAAATGTAGAAAATCGCGTTATTCCATACAGTTTTGCAGGTGATGACGCAACAGCTGGTAACAGCTTCTTAGTTGCTCTCCGATCGTTGAGAAAGACAGTCGCATCTGAAGCGCTGGGAAATGGAATCTCGAGAGACAACTATCTCAAGGGTAAATTACACAAACTCAAATAATATTATATATAAAACATTCGCTTGTATGTATGTATATGCTTAATATTTGGGTTTGTATAATTTACAGGTAATGTATTTACTGCTGTGGAACTTTTACCCAACAATGGTAACGCTCTTTCCGTGAACCGAAAAGGACAAGTGAAAATTGGTTTGAAATTCAAGAAACCGTTGGATAAAGCCATAACCGTACTCGTCTATTGCTTGTACCAAGGAGTATTTGAGCTCGATAGAAATAAGCAAATACATTTTGACTATTAAAAATATGAATACAAGTTCTATTCGCGAAGCTTTGCGACGACTAATGTTAGATGTAGATATAGATATACCTATATATGTTGTAGCTGCAGATACATTGTATAAAGATGTTAAATTTGATAGTTTTCCTATAGCTATTGTACAGAATGTAGATACAATTAATAATAACGGATCCCATTGGATAGCTTGGTATATTATATCGAATCATGAATGTGAATACTTTGATAGTTTTGGAAATTGTATAAGTAAATATGTAAATATAGAGATACCAAATATACCTGTAGTTAGAAGCAATTGTAAACAACTGCAAAGTGACTTTTCTTATGTATGTGGACAGTACTGTATATACTTTTTGTATGCTAGAATAATTGGTATATCCTATAAGAAGATAATATATTCGTTTACAGTATATTGTAATGTTAATGATAAGAAAGTTGAACGTTTTGTAAAATCAATTCCAAATTTTAATCCATACATGTTATACAATAGAAATGAAAAATGTCTTGTAAATTCATGCCGTTATATGTTTTTCAATTGAATAAATACGTATATAGCTTTTGTTTTTATGATTTTAAATCATTTGTTGTTGAAACATCATTGAGCATGGATATCATAAATTTTGATCTCAATCATCCATTTACAATGTCAGTCATAGGTTGCACTGGCTCAGGAAAAACGTTTATGATTAGAGAATTCATAAAACGTAGACATGAAGTTATCACGCAAAAGTTAGACAAAGTTGTGTATGTATACTGCGATTTTCAACCAATATTCCATCAAATGCAAGCTGAAAATGATAACATTATATTCACAAACAATATTCAAGATCTAGAAGAGCTTGCTACTGATTCTACATTGGTTGTTGTTGACGACCAGATGGATTTACTAACAAAAGGCGATAATTTGGAACTCATAACTAGATTCTTTGTAAAGCATGCCCACCATAGAGGCGTATCAATTATACTTATTCTACAAAATGCATTCAAAAAACAGTTGCGAGAAGTCAATATTAATTCACAATACTTGATTATGTTTGATCAACCACGTGACCGAAGTACTATTAGACGATTGGCATCTCAGATATGTCCTAATAATATAAAGTTTCTTCAGGATGCATATATAAAAGCAGTACAATTGCGAAAATTTGGGCATTTGGTGATGGACTTGCATCCAAGAAGCAGCAACGTAAAGTACTGGTGTCGTTCACATGTTTTTCCTGATAAAGCTTGCGAAGCATATGCTTTAATATGAGAACTAGATTGGAGACAGAATGCGAGTTTTTATACAAGCTTATAACAGACAAAAATTCAAAAAGTGTTATTGAAAGTGCAACTCAAAATCAATTATATGCAATAATCGATTGTCTAAATAATTATCAGTTGTTTTGTAATACCAAGTGTAAACACATAGATACATTGATTGAACAAATACATTCGAATAACATTAAAACAGTTTTAAAACACAATTTAAAGCTTGTTTGCAAAATACTTTGCATTATATTTTGTGAAATTATATCTTGTGAACTATTCTTACAATGGCCAGAGTAATGAAGTGTATTGATCCTGAACTGTATAAAAAACTAATGGAAATTCATTTAAATATGTCAAAATTTGAAACACAACCAAGCAAACATATAAGTCAGATTGCAATAACAAATGAAGAAGAAGATTTGGATGAAAAAACGTTTTCTGAACGATCAAAACATAATTTTTGGCTTCAAGTACCAGATGAAAACTTGTATAAAACAAGCAAAAAGAGAAAAAAGTAGTCAGTCTTGTGCGAGACGTTGAAGAGTGAACATGAAATTTATAGCTCTCTGTATAATTGCAATGTACATAACATGTACATATGGCAATGACATTGATGTTGGTGAGTCGGAGCATGCGCAGTTGATTAAAAAGTATGATCAAATTCGAGACAATTTGTTAAAAGGGGCGGAGCAACTGGATAGTCAACAGTTGACTCACTCGCTTGCGGACTCAGTTCAGTTTCTGCTGTGGAACCTTCTCAACCAAAAAAAGTTTGCTCCCGACGGAAAATCTGAAAGTACGCAAGATACTGGACTTTTGTATTCATCGTTTGGATTGCTTTTACTTTTGTGTATACTTAAATTGTACAAGTGTATAAAAAGGATTTATTCTGAGTGGCGCAAACCGACATCATTGGAATAATGGAGGATACATATACATTTCCAAGTGCTGTAAAAACTCAACCACGAGTAGAAAATCTAGCATATGTCGTAAGTGTTAATTTATTGCAATTTTTAATTTTACAGGGGACGCTTGCCATCTAGTTGTTGTACTAAATACTAATAATTTGAATTTACAGTTACTTAATTGTCCAATGGCAAGATGTACTTACGATACCCGTAAATGGTATCCATATTACCGGCATGTTGAGCTTACACATCACTGCGAAGACTGTGCAGTGTATACTTCATCTAAATCTACGCATGCGTGCCCGCGTATTGGGCAGCGTGGTGGACACGTGGACGCTGGACATGCAATTGATTTGTCATTTTTCAAGGAAATTTCAAGATCAAACCTTGGCGCGGTCAAAGAGTATTCATATGAGCCAGCAGATGACTATATTAGTGTTGAAGATATTTTTGAATTTGTGAAGATTCCAACTAAAAAACTTTTGAATGAAAACTTCATTGTGTATAAAGCAATGAGTGTAATTATTGGAATAAACGTTCTTATGGAGAAAGATATTCACGATGGCGACTACTCGTTTGAACATCAAGAAACCATATTTTTTGAATCTAGACCTTTTGATCTTCATGATTCAAATGGAATTAATACGATTATGCTTGAAGCTGCTAATGAAATTATTGAAAAAAAGAATAGTTTCACTGAACTAGGGAGTGGATGGAGAATAATTAGAATTGTATCGTTTCAAGTGAAACTTGGTGAATTATCACTCTTAAAAAACTCGAGAATACGCGGCTTTCTCAAGATGCCATTTATAAAGCAAGGAATTGTAAATATCAACAACACAGATGGAAAATGTTTCCATTACTGTATTGCTGCTGCTGTGTACATGGAAGAAGAGATAAAAGAACATAAGCGATTACGTGATGAAGATATAAAAGTCATCAATGCTATTAAGAAGCCACTACAATTAAACTTATATCGTCATGATAGATGGAAAAAGTATCTGCAAAACTTTGACTTTTCAATGATAAGTAACGCAGGAGTTAATGTACATACGGATATTCCATTGTTTGAAGAAGCAAATGATATTCGAGTCAATGTGTTTACTCATGAAGGAAAAAACATTGTTCTAACCTACAAAAGTGTACATATATCTACAAAGATTGTGAATTTGTTCTTGATACATAAAAACGACGAGCAAGGAAAACGTTGTCATTTTGTGTTAATTAAAGACTTGAATCGTTTTCTTGGACATGTACATGCAAGACAGTCGTTTTTCTGTCAAGAGTGTTTCAGATTCAAGAAAAGTTATGAACAGCTATTGAAACATAATTGCAAAGAAGTGAAAGAGCAAATATTTGATTTTCCTGATAAAAAATTTAGAATAAAATTCAAGAATGAACATATGACATTGGCAGTGCCGTACATTTTATTCTATGATTGGGAGACGTTTGCTGAAGCAATGGGACAAAAGAAAAACGCTACAACATTTGTCTCACAATTCAAACCAGCAAGTTATGCAATTGTTATTGTAAAAACAACAACAGATGACATGAAAGTTGTTCATGCAAGCTATTACAATAAAGAAAACCCAGTCAAGCATTTTTATGAGACTGTTTTCTATTGGGCGGACAAACTTGTCGCTAAAATTCGAAACACAAACAATTTTAACAAACCGGATGCTGAAACATTAAAAAAACATCAAGCTGCAACAGCATGTGAACTTTGTAATCGGAAATTTACAGTTGAAAAGAAGAAAACAAAGAAACGAAGCCGTGCAGAAGCATTTGACGAAGATTCAGAAGATGAGATTAATACACTTATTGACGAATTTGGAGATGAAATTGGCGGATTTGCTGGAGCAGTAGATCAAGTCAATGGCAAAGCAAAGGCTCCAGTCGTAAAAACGTATCATCATAACCACACTGATGGTACGTATATTGCAGCTTTATGCCAGTCATGCAACCTCAAGATAAAATACAAACGTGAGCTTGTATGTGTTTGCCATAATTCAACCGGTTTTGATCTACATTTGCTTGTAAATTCACTTGAACAAGAGATGTTTAATGCTGAAGATGTTGAAGTTATTGCCAAATCGTCAGAAAAATTTGTGCAAATGACCATTACTCACAAAAATAAAGTCTTACCAGCACTAAATCAAAATTTAGGAAGCGATAATACTGAAAAACTTGAAGAAATTGATCGAAGAGTTAAAATAAGATTCATTGACAGCTGTCAATTTGTAAAAGATAGTTTGTCAAACCTCGCAGATGTAATTGTGAAAGAAAAAAGCAAAAGCCTGACATTAATTGACCAATGTTTCAAGGAAATGGTTCCAACTGGTGTTCCAAATACAACTGAAAATAATGAATTGCTGTTTGCAAAAATCCCGTTTCCGTACAGTTATTTTACATCGCCAACTGTATTTCAAGATGGACACCCTATCCCAGAACGCAAATGGTTCAATAACGATTTGACGGGAAAAGAAATTACAGACTCGGAATGGTCACTAGTGAACAAAATAATTCAACAGTTCAATATCAAAGACTTTAACCAATATTGCAAGTTATATAATATACTGGACAGTGTACTTTTGGCGGCTGTGTGGGAAAATTTTAGACGTATTGGAATTAAAAATACAGGACTAGATCCTACATACGTCTGTACCACCAGCGGATATGCATGGCAGAGTTTTTTAAAGACGAATGGAGTTGAAATTGACGTTATACGTGACTATGAAATGTATAAAATGGTCAAAAAGGGGATCCGTGGTGGCATTTGCTATGCCTCGCAGAAACTTGTGGTGGCCAACACTGAACGAGATGCGGAGCACTACACTGCTGAGCTACCAAGACAGCACATTCTCTATGTAGATAAGAATGGAATGTATGCTGAAGCTCTATGCAAGAAGTTTCCGCTTGGCGAATTTAAATGGGAATCTGTAGATACATTGAACAATATAGACTGGATAAATCGAGACTTTGAAGCTGGAAGCAAAGGGTATATTCTAGAAGTTGACTTGGAATACCCAATTGATGTTCAAGAAAGAACCAAGGAAATTCCACTTTGCCCTGAAAAACTCAAAGTTCAAATGAAAGAGCTCTCAGATCGACAAAAAGATCATGTTTTAAAACTTGGACAACTAGGAAAATCTTTCTTGTCTCAAGACAAACTTATGCTTACATGCTACGACAAGATGCAGTATGTTGTAAACCATGCATCTTTGCAGTATTATTTACAAATGGGAATGAAACTTGTGAAAATTCATCAAGGATTCTCATTCTCGCATCAAGCCTACATTAAAGATTATATAACAACAAACGTTGAAAGAAGAAGAAATGCAAAGTCAAAATCAGACAAGGATTTCTTGAAACTAATGAACAATGCTATCTACGGAAAGTTTTTGCAGTCAAACGAAAATCTTATTACTGTGAAATTTTGTTCGACACGTGTAAGCGTTGTGAAAACAATTGCAGACGAAAGATGTATGGGATTCAAAAGTTTATCTGAAAATATCAGCCAAGTTGTACTTAAACCCAAGGAAGTTACACTTGACAAGCCAATTCAAGGAGGTTTCAATTGTTTAGAGCATTCAAAAGTAGCTTTTTACTCTGGGTTTTATCAAGAATTCCAACCAGTGTTCAAAAAAAGGCTTCATCACCAGTACTCTGACACTGACAGCCATATTTTCCAGGCAAGTAAATTAATTCTCTTATAAACAAATACATTTAAATCAATAAAAGTATAAAACATAATAGATAAAGTTGTAATTTTTATAATTTTGCAGATTTTGGATCCAGATAATACATATTATGACGACCTATACAAATGCAAAAGCTTTGTGGATTATTCCAAATTACCAGCGGGACATGAGTTGACAGTTAAATATCCTGATTTGGTCAATCATAATGCTGGAATTGGTGGAAAATGGAAGATTGAGGATATGAATATTTGGAAAGTTGCCGCATCCAGAGCAAAAGAATATGCAATTCGATCATTTTGTGGTCGTGACGAATTAAAATGCAAGGGGATTCCTGCTCAAAGTTTAAAAAACTGTACGTTTGAAACATATGAAACAGCAATTAGAACACAACATGTCAAAAGATTGCCTGTGAATTTGATAAGATCAATTGACCACAAGCTCTACTTGATGAAAGTCAACAAAATTGCTTTTCACGGACTGGATGTAAATAGATACTATCCCGATGATGATAATTTAAACTACAGTCTGCCCTACGGATTCCATACTTTGTGCAAATAACTATTAAAATATATGATAAAGTTACAAAAAAACAATGTGTGGAATTAAAGTGTCGTTATTTACATCCATAAAATAATAAAAAAATACATTGCAATTTAAAATACACATTTACAAAAAAAAAATAAATAAACAAAATAAACCTTTACAAAAAAATACAGTAAATGTAATGTAATTTATTATAAACATTAAAAAAATATATAAACAAATACACATTTACACAAAAAATAAACAGATACACAAAATGAACAGTTACACAAACACTAAATGTAATGTAATTCAATATAAACAATTACAAAATATAAATACACTTAATGCAATGTAATTTAAAATCCACATGTAAAAAATAAATAAATAACAAAATTGTATTGTAATTTAAAATTAACATTATGTATTGTAATTTAATATAAAAAATAAAATAGAACATGTATTGTAATTTAAAAAAACAAAATTAAAAAAAAATGTATTGTAATATAAAATAAAAATATAAAAAAAGTATTGTGATTAAAAAAACAATATGTATTGTAATTTAAAATAAACATTTTAAAAAAAAAATAAAAAAAATAACTTGTATTTTTGTAATTAGTGACAATAAAAAACAATTTGTACTTTTGTAATTAGACACAATAAAAAACATTTGAATTTTGTAAACAGTGATTTCATTTATCAGCTCTTTGAGTTACGTAAGTATCTCTCAAACTTTGAGTTTCGTTTGTATCTCTCTCAAACTTTGAGTTTCGTTTGTATCTCTCATAGAATAGAAAAGGACTTTGCCTACTAAAAATTTCCCTATTACTGCAATGCTAACCCTCTCATTTCAACTTTAGAACTCGACCATACAACATCAACTGCTCTCCAGGATTACAATAGAATGTAAACCACTTTGCCTTCTTCACTATCGATCGTTCGGCTTTCTTCTCTATCGATTTTTTACTATAGTGCCGGCTCCAACTTGAATCTATGACTCATACAATCAATACGACTTATCTCATCTTTTACCATAGGGTCCATGCATATATTATGTGTAATACACAATAAAGCTACCTACACACCTTACACTAGCATATACATACATTATATGTAACGTTTATATGATTTTATGCATGAACCCCACCCACCCTCAACACGTCATTTATGCATGCTCCCTCAGTTTCGATATTTTAAATGTCCCATTAGTAACTAATGGGATTTAGACTAAGACTGAACAGGCTTGTAAGTCTTACTTTTTTAAGGTCATTAAAAGTAGTCCGGGCTCAAGCGACCCACTAATTACCAAAACATGACATATCCCCACCACCCGGCCCCTACCATTATAAAGCATTGGAATAATGGAAATACATGCTATTCCTAAAGTACTCATCGGATTTTGATGCGGTTTCTTTTAAATTGCATCTTATGCACATATCAATCATTTTGATTACTTAATATTACATAATAATTATTATACATTGCATAAGGAACTGTAATTATACAGCATATTATATAGCATATTATATAGTATATTATATTATATAGCATATAGCATATTATATAGTATATTATATTATATAGTATATAGCATATTATATAGTATATAGCATATAGCACATTATATTATATAGTATATAGCATATTATATAGTATATAACATATTACATAGCGTATTACATATTATACATCTCAAGACGCTCCCGAGCATCTCATGATCCATGTCTCAAGGCCCAAGTCTTACCCTATCTTCTTATGACATTCGTCCGACATCTCAGGGTCTGCAGAACGTCTCACCCCTATCTTCTAAGGACCCAATCAGCATCTTTCCCTATCTTCTTAAGACCCAATCAACGTCTTACCCCAGCATCTCAAGGTCCAAAGAACATTTTCCAACTTCTCAAGGTTCACAGAACGTCTCACCCCTATCTTCTAAGGACCCAAGTAATGTCTAACCCTACCATCTCAAGACATCCCCACCGTCTTAAGACATCACCCCTCCCCACCCACGCACCCTACCCCCCACCCCCACGGCCGCCATTTTAATTTGAAGCCAATCTGCTCATATATATCTACTTATAATTATAATTAAAACACGTATTAAAATTTTTAATTGTCGATTTTCTGCTTGTTCCAAACTTATTATTGTAGTAGCAATGACCATGTGCCGATTTTTACTCGTCATTTCATTGGCGCTTCTTGTTGTTTTGAAAATATCTGCAAAACCAATCTTGAATGAGTTGGTTGATGAACGTAAATAATAATTACGCAAACAAAATTCAATTTTTTGAAATAGAGCAAGCTGAAATTGTATACATGTAGTTAATTGCTCACTGTAGAACACAAATTTAAATACTATTGGTAATATTAAAGTAATGTTGCTTGCATAACTAATTCTGCATCTGTAATTAATTACAGTAATTTTGGACAAACTGGAACCATATGGTGTTTCTTCAGGACCAACCTCTTCTGTCTCAACTACTTCACAACTGCAGCCGAAAACATTTCAAACCCAAACAGTGCCTGCAGTAGCTCAAGCAGGTCCAAGCAGCGCAGCCTTACCAGCTGCTACTGCAATACAAGTCGCACCTGGTACTGCAGCATCAACTCAAAACAGCTAGTGCTGCAGCAAATTTTCCCACCAATAATTTTAATTTATCAGAGATGTTATCGACATAATTACATAAATGTTTATTATCACAAGGTATTTACAATGTTGTAGATTTCACTCTCATTTTCATTGTACCTTATAAAATTCTTGTTGGTGCAGTAATAATTACTTTGGGTATTTTTTGGTTTACGTTTTATTACACTATTGAAATTTGTTTTTAAATTACTACGACCAACAATACTGTCTGATTCTAGTACAAGTACATAAAAATCTAACGTATTTATCACTGACAAAGGAGTTGATGGGAAGAGGAATGAGGTGAAAAAAGAATTAAATAAATGAATGTTCATTTACATTCAACAATTACTTGCTACAGATGCGTCTAGTATCTCAAATTAAAAACAAACATTGTTACATAACATTAAATTGAATAGATTCCAATAATTGCATTTTTAAATATGTTAAAAATTGTAATGTTGGAAATGCGGGTACTTAAAACTATCATATTTGTGGGAAGTCATTATGTACGATCCCTGTAACTAGTACAGGTAGGCTCATTACATGTATGCTAAATAGGCTGGAAAAGATTTTATTGTTAAAAATGTGGGTACTTAAAACTATGATATTTGAAGGACGTCATTACAGACGATCCGTCACCATCTATAGCCTATTTGTGTAGGTATGTCTCTGACTTGTAGTATTAATTAAATAGGAATATGTAAAATGTTGAGGAGAGAGAATTCCGAATGACTCAGCTGGTGATCAAAGTGTGGACCCAGGTCATGAGAATTGCAGTCCCAAACCCACGACCACTACACCTGGCGGCTCTGTGAACTTACATATTCGATAAGTACTTTTACTACTAATGTAAATTCGTGAAAACTTGCCATGTGTATTTTATTTAGGGAAACTTGACAAGCATTCTAGTAGGTATGTACATGGCATATAAAGTCGACCCTTTTTTTATGTCGATACAGAGATTTTGATTCCTGGTACACTCAGCTGCTAACTGCAGCCATACTAGGATTGCGATCATTACAAAAAACAATAAGGCACCTGTTGCTCGCATTTTTGAGAGTTTAAAACTAGTTTGGAAAAAATCATTTGAAAAACCTGACCTGTAGAGCAGGACCAACGAACGGACAGACAGACAGACAGACAGACGGACAAAACCATTTCAATAGATGCTTGCATTTATTAGTTACATATATTATGCAATAAATATTTGAGCTATAGAAGTGCACAATTCGTCCCATACGGTTGCTTCTAAGATCACGCATTGATTGAATAGGCAACATTAACAACGTACCTTAAGTGATAATCAGAAATAATTACCTTAAAAAATTGCATAAAACTTGTGAAGAAATAGATCTACAGAAACCACTATGCCAAAGCAAACAAATCCATGCCAAACCATTTCTGCACAAAACTTTTTTTTGAAACGTTTCTATGCAGGTTATTAGAAAATAATCTGCGAAGATTAGCCATATATTTTATGAATCAATTGTTTGACCTATGAAAGTATAAAATTAGTAACTTGCAGTGACTTCAAGAACTTATTAATGCATAAATTAACAAAATAAACTACCTTTATTGTCTAAAGGTATGAAACGTAACGGTAAACGGTTTCTTTTACTTCGGACCCAAGGTGAACAAATCCTGAGCTTCTGCATGTCCAACTCCAATCAAAGTAAGCACGCTACAAGCGGCAATTTTAAGCTGATGTTTTTCCATATTATAAGTTCATGAAAAATATGTTGCTCAAATCAACTTAAAGAGTAATTAACTTCTGCGTATAAATGAAATACATGTACTTCATAGATCATGTTTTAGCGTTGCAGAAAATATCTTGCCTTTTTGTTGCAGCTAATGTTCGCTAAAGCTCAGCATCCACGTTGGGCCCACAGTTGCCAAATATGGTGCAAAGCCCTTTGCATGCTAATAAGGTATTCAATATTGTATTTATTTCCTGTAATAAATTTGAATTATAAATTTCATCAAGGAAATATTATGCATAAATAATGTTAGTTTAATAATAAAAATATGATTGTAGGCTCTAATGTTTACAAACTAAACTTCGTGGACGTATGCAGTCTTGGGTCACTTTATAAGTATTTTATTACAACTGGGCGCACTAGTATAGCAAGGGGTCGTGTACATATTATGACGTTATTTACTGAAGTTATTAGCCCACTTACGTAATGATACATTTAGCCTTAGCCTATGAAATTTTGTATAGTCGTTTGCACTTTAACTAATGCAATGGCAGCAACGCCTGAACATGTTGTAGATAATAAAATAATTGATTATCTACTATTTATTATTTAACACCATTTATGAACGGTCATTACAAAACTAAAGCAACCCGCTCTATAAAACGGCAATTAACTTTTCACTGATGGTAGTTTAAGCAGAAGACAAAGCAAATATTTATTTTAATTACACTAATAAAATTTTAACTGTGATATGTGATGCAGTATAAAAAGTAGGGTAAGGCCGCCTAATTGTGGTCACTGGCTGTATATCTGATACAATTCATTGTATAACAAAATTTTATTTTCAGTTGTAAAGTTCGGCTATCCATTTACTGATTCTGTAAATTTGAGTTTCAAAAGTTTTCAACTAATTGTAAGACGAATTTAATCAGCTGGCAACAATTAGGACACATGTCACAATAATACATTAGACACCCTCACCCTTATTACTTTTTTATTCCTTGTGTTCACAAAGTTTAGCAGTCGTCCACAAATAATGCAATTGGTACATTCAATGTGTCTGGTCCAGAACTGACGACATCCCATGTTAAACGTTTCCGTTTACTCAATGTTGCAATGATGATATTGTGGTGGGTGGCTCACGAAAAGACATTATTTATTGACCATCCCTTATTCGGAATAAATATGCCTGGACAGCACTGTTGATATTGCCATTCTAGAATTTAATACTTGAATGTCTTGGTTTAAAATATTTTGTTTTAAATATTGTAATAAAGATTTGCTCACACATACCAACGAAATTGATGAAAATGCAGTATGTCGCCATTTTTGTAAATAATTTAGTTATGTTTAGACGCATGTTAGCAACTTAATGTTGATTTATGATGTATGTTATAAACTCAACTCATTGCATCAAGATTGATATTATTTATATAAGTACATCCTGCGTTTCTTTTTCAAGCCTGTTAAGTATGTAGGTAAGTGAAATATAAAACCACATATATTATGACCAATGTCAAAATATTGTTTACAAACGTTTTAAATGTTTTGCAATAACTGATGCAGTAGTGTAAAACTGTCGGATATTAGTGTGGCCATGTCAGTTTTTAATATTATTTTATCAGATAAAACTCCACATGCTTTTAAAGTCAAGCATAGGATACAGTAATTTCGTTCTGGTTTCAGGATTTTCCTTTATTAATTTACAAAAACGTACTAAAAATTTCAATTGTCGATTTTATATTTGTACTAAACCTATAATGGTAGTTACAATGTCAATTTGCCAATTTTTACTCGTCACTTCATTGACGCTTTTTGTTGTTTCGAAAACATTCGCAAAACCATTGCCTGGTCATGAGCTGCATGATGGTAAATAATTTACACCAATTTGTATTTTATGAAATTAAGCTAGTTGGCATCTTAAACATGTAATAAATAAATAACTGTACAACACACAGTTAAGTGCCATACGTTATATTATAGTGATGTTCCTTGCATAACTTTTTTTGCGTGTAATTCTTTATAGTTTGGTACATGATAATGGGCGGTCCACATCCAATATATGGACCTCCACTCGCAACTTCTTCTGTCTCGGCTACCTCACCAGTGCAGCCGAAATCAGAAACCCAAACAGTGCCTGCAGTAGCACAAGCTGCTACTGCAATACAAGCAGCACCAAGTACTGCAGCATCAGTTCAAACAGCTACAGCTGCAGTGGGTGCATCTTCGGGTATGATTATTTTATCAAATGTTATCAACATAATTGTATGAAGGTTTAATATCGATTAATGTAGAAATTTGCAGATTTTACCTAAAAGTTCATTGCACCCTACCAAATTCCAAGTGATTTTGTAATAATTACATTAAATAATCGGTGGGCTCTGTTTTCGTTTAATGAGATTATAAATATAATTTTGTGTTTTTATAGTTGGGACTAAGGCAGATGTTGTTTCACCAGCAGGTGTTAGTGCAAATATGGAAAAATCTAACGCATTTATACCTAAAGAAGAAAAGAAAACTGAGGGGGAGGTAGAAGAGGAATAATTTAATACGTACATGTTTAATTACAAGTCAATATCAGGTTTGCAACAGATAAATCTAGCATCTAAATTGAAAATTGCTTAGATTTAAACGCTTTTATTACAAATTATGTGAACATTAATTAAACTGGATTTTCTACACTTTGCAACTAAATTGTAATAATGAATTAATCTGCATTTAATTTCACTTAAGTGTCAATTTGACATGATACTTGACATGTTTCAAGGTAGCATTAAATTTGTTGCAATGTATTTTCAAGTGCAGT
The DNA here is from genome assembly GCA_949802685.1 of Dicyrtomina minuta. Taxonomy (NCBI): domain Eukaryota; kingdom Metazoa; phylum Arthropoda; class Collembola; order Symphypleona; family Dicyrtomidae; genus Dicyrtomina; species Dicyrtomina minuta. Next base: position 139,744 of record CATKUY010000010.1, read on the forward strand.
CAGAACTTTTAATTCGTATTTAAACACCCATCGTAAAGAACAATATATTTTTAATTCTTATAAATAAGGTTTTATATTTCTTCTATATTTGCGTAATAAAATATTAAGCTAGCTACTGAACGCTTCATTGTTATAACTTATTAAAATTATTCGTGGATTACTAGAACAAACCGCATTGGTATCAATATCAATCCATGCCATCATAAAATGTAAGCACTCAAAGTTAAGATATTTGCATTAATTATTGATGATATTAAATATACATCTGAATGTTCATTATTACACAATAAATACTGTACTTACAATGCCTATAGTGTCTTGACATGCAAGGTTATCACAGGGCTTTCTATTCGCATTCTATTAAAAAAATTGTTTTTCGAAATTTTGTCTAAACAAAAGTAGGTATCTATAAAATCTTGAAAAAAAAATTTAATTGTTTTTTTAGAATATTTTAAACTAGTTTTTTATACAAAATTCTCAAAAAAAGTGCTGGAGGTGTTTTAAAAAAAAATGGGGTTTAAAAACTATTTAGAGGTCTTTTTCAATTTTTCAAAAAAATATTTTATCGACCAAAACTCATTTAGCGCAACCTGTTGTTAAGCCAATCCAAGTTTTTTGGGACGCTCTTTTTGAAAAAAAATATCTCCTGAGAAAACTCGATTATACGTTGACAAGTTATGCTCGTTAGATGGAACTTAATTCCTTTTGCGTTGTGAACGGTAGATCTGCTTCTGACTCTCCCGCACAGTTCTCATTTATATCACCTAACGGTTCTAGTATGATCGACCAGCTATGGTCTAACGTTCATGGTCTTAACTTAATTTCTGATTTAAAATTTTTGTGTTTCCCAGAATCCCACCACCTTCCATGTCAAGTAATGCTGAGATATGAAAAACCACCTGCAATAATAAGAACCACTTCACCTGTCCCTTGTTGGAAAACGGAGCAATCAAGCTTCCTTGAAAAATACTATGTGACAATACCACCTCAACACTTCGAAAACAACAATTTGTTTAGTAACAGCCTGACTACGTATATAAAGCAAGCAGCTAAGGTAACAGGAATGACACGAAATATTAATATAAAAGATGTAAAGAGCCCCTCATGGTTTGATGTAGAATGCTATGAAAAGCGAAAGATATTAAAGTCCCTATTTCGGTCAGCACGGAAATCCCATGATAGAGGTCAGTTAAACAAGTACCACGCCTACAGAAAGCTATACTCTAGTTTTATAAAGTATAAGAAAAAGAAGTATTTAATAAATATCCAAACTACACTTTCACAAGTTAATAATATTTCAGAATTTTGGAAATGCGTCAGAAAATTTCGCAAACAGAAACAAAACCCTAGTAATCTTCCTATTGAACAATGGAATTGCTTTTACTCAAGCATCATGCCTCTACGAGATACTATCAGTTCTGAAAATTTTAATTATAACGTAGATTCCCTCGACGCTGAGTTTACATTAGAAGAATTAAAGGATGCTCTCAAAAGCTTAAAGTGCAAAAAAACTCCTGGTCCAGACTCTATTCCCAATGAATTTTTAAAATCACTCCCAGAAGCCACCTTAATAGACATTTTGAAGTTCTTTAATTTTGTGTTTAGTTCTAGCACTCCACCTTCAAGCTGGTCAGAAATTGAAGTAATTATGTTGTTCAAAAAAGGGGATCCGTCTGACCCAAATAATTATCGTGGAATAGCCTTAATTAACACTATTACAAAATGGTTCACTACTTTGATTTATAATCGCTTGTATTTGTGGTGTGAAATCAACAACAAACTACCAGAAACACAGGCAGGATTTAGAAAGGGCAGAGGGTGCTTGGACTAAATATTTAATCTCATTAGTATAGTTCATAGTAGGCTTGCAAGGAAATACCCACTCTTTGTATTATTTGTTGATTTTAAACGAGCTTTTGACAGCATTTCTCACTCTAAACTATGGGCAAAGCTTCATACTATTGGTGTTAGTGAAAAAGTAATTAAAATTTTAAAGGGAATTTATGATTTAGGGAAAATGAGGGTAAAGACAAACGAAGGTGTCTCAGACTACCATGATATCACTCAAGGTGTTTTACAAGGTGAAATTCTTAGTCCATTACTTTTTGCGTTGTATGTTAGTGATATTGAGGAATTTTTTAGTGCCCATGGATCTAACCCTGTCAGCTTAGGTGGTTCAAATACGGTTGACATGCTTATGCTCGCAGATGATAATGCCACCTTTGCTGAAACAAAACAGTCGTTGCAGGCAAAAATTGATATACTATACGAGTACTGTTTAATCAATTATCTTGTAATTAATCTGAGTAAAACTAAAATTGTTGTTTTTAGAAGAGGGGGTCGTCCGTGTAATTCATGGAAGTGGTTCTTAAACGGTGAACAAATTGAGGTGGTAAACTCATACAGATATTTAGGTATTGTATTTACAAGTTCGGGCTTGTTTAATCATACAGCAAATGAAATGTGCAGTAAAGGAAAACGTGCATTAGGATCGGTATTTGATCTCTTTGGTAACTCAAAATTGAGGTGCTGGGAAAGTTAAATGAAACTGTTTGACTCAATCTGTGTTTCCACTGTCATGTATGCAGCCCCTGTCTGGGCCTTAAGGTATCTAAACATTGTTGAGCGTATCCAGAACCAGTTCCTCAAAAGGCTTCTTTGGCTTCCGCGCTGCACACCGGGGTATTTGGTAAGATGCGAAACTGGAAGAGTTCATTTATCATGTTATGTAAAACTTGTGACTTTAAAACTGTGGTTTCGCATCTTACTGATGCCCGCGGAGAGGCTTACGAGGATCTGCTACAATCGAAGTTACACATTGTTAAATATGGGATACTCCCAATATGAATATAACTGGTGCGCTCAGGTGAAAAGTATTCTTGACCAGACTGGGTTCTCATACATTTGGAACTCGCAATCTCCATCTCTCTTTTCTGAAAATTATGAGCAGATCTACCGTTGTATTTTAGACCAAAGTAGGCAGGATGATGCCTGTAGAATTAACAACTCGTCTTATCATCCTACTTACTATCTGTTTAGGAATCATGAGGTGACCCAGAGGTACCTAAAAATATCCTTGCCTATCCATTATGTCCGCATTATTGCTCAGTTACGGCTAAAAAGTAATTACTTATCGTATCTTAACTTATCTATAGTATTCAGTGAACGTGATTCTTGTACTTTTTGTGGATCTGAAAATGTCAATACTGTATCTCATTTCATGACTAATTGTAAATTGTATGATAACATTAGGCGTAAGTACTTATATCAATTTAATGTACATCGGTTCAATGAATATGACTTAAATATGTGGCTTAAGATCTCCAATCCAATTATAATTGAAAATTTATTTAACTTTGTGAAATATTGTATTTTACTGAAATCTGGTATGTAAATGCTAATTAAACGTGTTATGGGTAGTGCCCGTGGAACATGAATAAAGAATTGAATTGAATTGAATTAAATTGAAGTTATGCTCGTTAGAGAATAATGATTAGTTATCACGAATATTTCAATTTAAAGCTAACTATTGCTACATGGTGGCTCAATAGTTTACGTAGAACTCTACTTTGGGGCTCAAAAAGGTTCTCAAGAACCAAAACAGAAAGTAATTACACCTTATGAATTATTTGCTGAAAATATTTTTAATACTCCAAAGTACGCTAGGAATTTTAAGAGTGACGTTGAATTGAAAAATCTAAACCAACCATGCAAAACGCGAAAGAAAATTAAAAAAGTAAAACATTATACGCTGTTGAAAACGAGAAGCGACCAACAAGGCAGTAATACAGCTTTGTATTTCTCGTTTGACTACCAAAAGGAAGATTTTAACTGCCTTGTAAAATTTATATAGATAAAATGTACCACGACAAGACATTTAATTGGAACGAAGCAGTACTGAAGATAGTTAAAGACACGTACAGGGTTGCTAGCTTAGCAAACAGAAATATTTCAATGGTGTGTGACAACATTGGAAAAAACACTGATGACTGCGAGAAAATTACAGAGACTGCAAAAACAATTCAGGGCAAACTTGGAAAATTACGTTTACAGTATGAGGTATTTTTTATCGCTTTTTTTTCTTACAAAATTGATGCATAAATTACATAAACCAAAAGCGTCTGCAAAAAATCAAAATGATTCTTATTTAAGCTAGAGTCAAAATAAGCTATATGTCATAAAAGCAATATGCGAAACATGCGTGAAATGTTAAATCGGAGTTTTCGAGAAGCGTAAAACGTTCTATTTACATGTTTTTTGAAAAGTGTGAAATGTTCTATTTACATGATTTTTGAGAAGTGTAAAATGTTCTAATTCCATGTTTCCGAAAAGGTGCAAAATTATATAATTCCATGCGTTTGAAAAGTGCAAAATTTTATATTTATATGCTTTTAGGACATGTTGCAATATTTTCGTAGATGGTGGAAAAAATATTCAGGTAAAAATGAATATGGTAATTTTGGTTGTTCACAGACGATATACGCTTAGTCACACTGAATGTTAATTAAATTGCTAATTGATAATTTCAAATTAGCGCAAGAATATAAGATTGATTCTATTATCGTGTTATATAGAATCAAACATACAAATACATACCATTTGTTTTTTATTTTTAGAACCAAGATCCCCTACCAAAAAACATAAGATTCAAAGTTGAGAAACCCATTCAAACTTTTACTGGACGGGAAACTTTTCTCAAAAACCTTGACGATATGGTTAAACACAGAGACGTAGGAATAACGGTTCTGACACAGGAACCTCTTTTAGTTGTGGCTGCCACAGGGGGAATTAGCAAAACTCAGACGGTCCGGATGTACATACAACTCCACGGCGATGAGTACGATCACATCATTTGGATCGATGCAGAGGACATTTCATCGGCTAAACATCAGTTTGAACAGCTTGCCATAGAATTAAAAATATCCAAAGATTTTAACGGGAGCCCAAAAAAATTTGAACTCATGTTAAAACAAATCTTTGAGAAATTGCTTCAACACGCACAATTAGTTCTCCTTGTTTTCGACAATGCAGAAGCTTACGATGACAAACAGGAGAATCACCTAAGTGGGATCCGAGGGTTTCTCCCAAAATCCCTGTCCCCATTCTTTGTTCAGCCTACAATCATTGTTACATCACGAAATCAAAACTGGAATCTCCAAAAAGTTATTCAACTATAGATTTGTAGACGGAACAAGAGTGTGTCAGCTTGGTGATCTGTCAACTGTAACTCGAAAACACTTCTGAAAATAAAACATTAGCCCTTTGCCTTGGAAATATCTTTGGTCGCCTCCGGATTGCTCTCCAGTCAGCGGTGGCAGTCATTTACCAGGAAACTAAGCGAAGGACATATAAAAAGTATAGAATTCAAACCCTGGTTGATGAGTATGAAAAGAAGAGCAGGAAAGTATTAGCACAAAAACCTTGGGATTCAAATATGAGACCCACACAGACGAGCCTCCCAATGCTGGTCCAATGGAACATTTCTTTAGAGAAAATAGTAAAATTTACAGACGGTGAGTTGGCAATTAAAATCCTATGCTTCATGGCCTATTTATCAACCACACGTATTCCACAGAATTTCCTGGCCGCTCTGTTCAAACGATCCTACAGCGAAGATTCATTGGAAAATGCATTTGAAATTCTAATGGAATATTCTTTAATCACACGTGTGAGCTCCGTTGACTCTGACTCACTATCAGATGGTCATAGTCTCACTATCCACCGAATGATCCAAGACGCGACTATTGAAAACCTGAGAATCAATGAGGTACAAACTTTTCATCCAATTTTTCATGAAAAAACATTTCTGAACGAGACCCAAGTCCTTTTAAAATTATCAGCAGAATCTGTAAATTACATCAAAACAATAAACCTACGCAAACTTAAAAGTCCTGCTGAAATTGTAGAAAATTTAGTTCATGTTACAAGTCACGTGTCTGCAA
>CATKUY010000011.1:0-24000 GCA_949802685.1 Dicyrtomina minuta
TGCTACGTCCATTAATGATCAGAAACTTGAAAACCTACAAGTATTAAGTGAAGAATACGATGTTTTAACGATTACTGAAACCTGGAACAATGTGAATAAAGACATTAGTGTTGATAATTTCACACTGTTTGAAACTACACGAACCTCAAAAAAAGGAGGAGGAACTGCAATTTATATTCGGAGAAGTATTAATTCAATTCGTTTCAGCAACTTTTCACATCATAATACTAATAATTATGAAATTACCTGTGTTATAATTCGACCAAATTACCTACCTAGAAATGTGTCTGTGATTGTGCTAATTAATGTGTACATCCCACCAGCAGCTCCATTCACAATACAACACCAATTATTAGAATCAATTTTAGATATTCATGATAAAACTAAAAGTAAGTATGTAAACCCGGGTTTTGTCCTACTTGGTGACTTTAATAGGTGGACAAAACAACATTACTTATGCCGAGTGACTGATTTCAATCAACTAATCAAGTTCAAAACTTTTGTAAATGATAAATGCAGCAATAACGAACCATTGGATTTGATTTTTACAAATTTGAAGCAATATTATGAAATTCCACTTTCCCTTCCCCCACTAACTGAAGTAAAATCTGGTCATATTGGAGTAAAACTCGCACCAAAGAAAATATACAATAAGAACTACGTTAGTAAATCTGTGAATAAAGAATATCGTGAATTCAACACCATTAATAAAAAGGTGTTTCTTGATACCATCGAAAAAATAGATTGGAATCCGTTTTACTCATGCAATGAAATAAACTTAATGACTGAAATGTTAAATTATAATATCCGTTATGCATTTGATCTGGCGTTTCCGCTCAAAGTCAAACGCTCAAAGTGTAATGATAGCACTTGGGTATCAGCTGAGGTAATTGCTATCGCAAAACTTAAGAAACTGAATCCAAAAAATAGTGTACTGTCTAAGAAACTTACTGAGACTATTAAATTGGCAAAACAAAAGTTTAATCTGAAATTACAAAACCAAGTATTGGAAAATAAAAACTGTATCTTCAATATCATCAAAAAAATATGTTTTCCTTCCGATAAAAGTACAGTGCTACAAAAGTTATGTCTGGCCAATAATACTAATGACATATCTAAAACAATTAATCAAATAAATTGGCATTTTTCTGAAATCAACAGAAGCTATAAACCTTTGCAGAAAATAGATATTAAAGTGGACCCCCAGTTAAGCAAAATTATTGTTAATGAATTTAGTGTGCTTGGAAAAATAGAAAAGATAAAGTTGAAAAAATCAAATATTCCTCATGGTACTCCTGCTAATATATATAAAGAATTAGGGTTCAGTATCACCCCTGCCCTAACATTTCTGTATAACTTCTCATTTTCAAATTATGTTATACCAAAAGCGTGGAAGACTGGATATATTAGCCCTATACCTAAAGATGTGAACAATGTATGTATCGATACTCTAAGACCGTTATCCCAAACTGATATTTTAGGCAAACTACAAGAAGAATATATGTTCGAGCGGTTGTATAAACAAGTAATCGATAAAATAAGTTTAAACCAGTTCGGGTCATTGAAAGGGTCATCAACGTCTCACTACCTAGTTAACTTAATGGACTTTATTAATAAATCTCTGGATGAACCTGATTCATATGTTTTAGTTGTTTTTCTTGATTTGTCAAAGGCATTTGACCTTGTTGACCATAATGTCTTGGCTAATGAGTTAATTAAATTAAATGTAAATGGAAATGACATCTTGTGGATAATGGATTTTCTATCTAACCGTTACCAATGTGTAAAAAATAAAAATGAACTGTCTGAATTCTGTGAAATTTACAATGGAACTCCACAAGGTACCAAGCTTGCCCCCTTGTTGTTTATAATTTTAATAAATAGAATACTACTAAATTTTAAAGAAAAACACCAATCGATAGACAGTAATAATAATTTATTTAATGGTTATGTTGATGACCTTACCTTAGCTGAAAAAGTAAAATTTAATACTGTACCTAAAATGCAACTGTACCTAAATGATATCAATGATTGGACAAATGAACTAAATATGAAAATGAACCCAATAAAGTGTAATGTAATGGCAATTAATATGTCACGAAAAATCAGAAGTGTCCCAACAAAATACTTACTAAATAATACTGAGTTACCTGTTATTAATAATATAAAATTACTTGGTGTACAAATAAATAATTCCCTAAAATGGAATAGTCATGTCGAATATATAGTTAAGAAAGCTACCAAAAAACTTTTTATACTTAGGAAATTAAAACACTGTGGATTTAGCAGAGATCAGTTATTGTCAGTTTACAAAATATACATTCGAAGTAATTTAGAGTATGCCTCTCATGTGTTTAGCCAAAGTCTACCTTCCAAATTAATGGCTTTTATAACAAAAATTGAAAAGAAATGCTTAGGTATTATTGCTCAAAAATATGTTAGTGAAAAAAATTATGATAATGTATGTAAATCTTTGAGAATTGAAAAATTAGAATGTAGGTACAAAACGTTGTTAATTAAGTTTGGTAAAAATCTTATAAAATCTGATAGATATTCAAATTGGTTAAGCCCACAAAAGCGTTGTAATAGTAGACCTCCAAGGAATAACTTAAGATATAGAATAGTTAAGTGTAATACTGAAAGGTACCGAAAATCTACGATACCTACGTTAATACGATTGTTATAACTTTCTTTTTTGTTAGTGTAATATTGTTTTTCTCAATTATTCGTGTTTTCTTTTACCACTGCGCTGATATTCCTGTCGCGTGGGCTCCTTCACTTTCCTAAGTCAAATTGTTAATTAATTTCAATGCATAAATGCTCTTAGTTAGATTGAGTATTCCACTCTCGAAATTTGTTAATTATCTATCCTTAAGATGCACTATCTTCGATAGTGACAATACATTAATTTGTGTCATTCTTGTGTATGTGCTGAGAAATTTGATAAAGGAAATAAAAACCCTGCAATAATAATAATAATAATAATAATGGACCAACTCTCAAAATTTTTTACACTTCATTTTATTCACTGGGAAAAACCTAGTCTTAGCTCCCATAAGGTTACATTGACGTGCATACCTTTCTACAAAAAAATTCTACATGGACTGTCGTGTGTTCAAACACACCGCGTCAAATCTATGGCTACAACAACTACACACCGCAACAAACCACAGTATTATTACATGTGACACGAACGACGGAATTAATGGGGGTGGTGGGGTTTACAAATTTTACCCATTCAGTTTTTAGTTCACGTCATAGCTGGGCATCCCTCATGAGGGATGAGCGCATGCCTCGCACTCACCCTCAGCCTCATTGCCGTGAGGGTGAGGGATGAGTGCGAGCGCAGATTTAAATTTTGTCTACCCATCACCGTGAGGGTGAGTGTAGTGGGACCTGCAAACCCCTCATGAGGGTGAAGGTGAGGGCATGCAAGTTGCACTCATCGCTCATCTCACGGCAGCAGTAAGCAGACGAAATTTGCAATTTCGTTTTTAGAAATCAGAAAAATACTGCATGTCATACGCTGTCTGAGACCATTATTGCGTTATTTACCTTAGAATATTGGTATTTATTTTGTTAATTTAAACTCTATCTGGCTTTTTTTGGATTTTTTTTTATCTTTGTAATTCTGAATTATACGGTGAGGCATGCATCATGAGGGAGAGGGTGAGTGCCTTCTATTCGAAAATGACACTCCTGAGTGTGAGCGCGAACGTGATGTTTTAGTTGGCGTGAGCGTGAGGGTGAGGATGAGTGCATGCTCCTTTGTAGGTATCCCTCATGAGGTGAGCGTGAGTCAAAAGTTTTTGCCCAGCTATGGTTCACGTCGTCGTGCAGTCTTCTGTCGTGCATTCAGTTCAGTATTTTTATGTAGATTGTAAATTATTGGTCATTGTCGTCGTTCGTTTCATCAATACATTGTGAATTCATGTTTCACGCTGTCGGATTTAACTGCATAGCACCAACAATTGAACAATTAGTGACTTACTGACTGACTGGTGTAAGTGTCACTGTCACTGTTTTCAACTGAAGCTGGTGCTGGTTATTGTGAATTGTATTATTGTAATTTTGGAAAAATCTTGATAAAACCACGTTTAAACTCTCACAAATGCAATTTAGGTATGCTGTATAGTTTTTGTGTACAAACCATTTCATATATAGGTTTTTTGCAATTTAGTAGTTAACTGGACCAACTCTCAACACTTTTTAGATGCTGAGCTTTATTACTCTTAATTTCGGTCACGTATAAAAACCAACAAAATGTCTATTTCTCCTACCGCCAGTTAGTCGTACGCTGGACGTTGCATTTCTAAGCCGATTAAACTAGAACAAATTTTAAACAATTGCAAATGCGAGGGACGTGTGTTGTATTTTTTGAAATTGAGATCGCACTAATCGTTTTTCCACAATTAGTAGTTACATAGCTATTAGATATCCCTAGTTGTAGAGCTGTCTATGTTTCCCATACACATAAGTGTGCCCAGAATTGTAACAAACTGCAGGTGGCGATACTTGTTCAAAGGATCACACACGCTCAGCCTGCCCATAGCATTCACACGGTGCAGATGGAGGTTTAAGATTAGTTAACTAATTATGGCACAAATGGCCCGATTAAACGACTCAAATGAGTTGAAACAGTTGAACAATTATATGGTCTTTGATTCAAAATGCATTTTGTTATGATTATGAGCTCCTAGACTCGGTGGGAAAATAAAGAATAAAAGGTTTCGTGGTGTCTACTAAAGCAGCAAAATCACAGAAACCCTTGATTTGTTCGAGAATTTGTGTGTAATGCGGGATATATGAATCCAAATATGAAGGGGCCGGACACAAATGACGCCACCCATTATAGTGGGTGGGTCCCAAAAAGCGTCCCATTTAACGCAATGTTAAAAGCGTCACCCATAGGGGTGGGTGGGTCCCAAAACTTGATGATGACGGGTGGCGTCATTTGTGTCCGGCCCCTTACGAGGCAACAAAAAGAGAGATTCATATTTCCTGCATTACACACAAATTCTCGAACAAATCAAGGGTTTCTGTGATTTTGCTGCTTTAGTAGACACCACGAAACCTTTTATTCTTTATTTTCCCACCGAGTCTAGGAGCTCATAATCATAACAAAATGCATTTTGAATCAAAGACCATATAATTGTTCAACTGTTTCAACTCATTTGAGTCGTTTAATCGGGCCATTTGTGCCATAATTAGTTAACTAATCTTAAACCTCCATCTGCACCGTGTGAATGCTATGGGCAGGCTGAGCGTGTGTGATCCTTTGAACAAGTATCGCCACCTGCAATTTGTTACAATTCTGGGCACACACAGCATAATGCCGTTGAAACGACTAGTACTATTTAAAGGCTATGGTAGTTATATGGAGCAACTACGAAATTTTTCCTTATACATTGTGAGGGATCGTCCGTTAATGACGTCTTTCAAAAATATAATAATTTTGAGTGCCCCCCCCCCCTCCTTTTAATTATTTAAGCATTTTTAAATGCTGAGCACATAATGACGTCCTTCAATGTTATAGATATTCAGGGATCGTTTCTAATGACGTCCTTCAATTATCATAGTTTTTAGTACACCCGGTCCCAACATTAAATGTTTTTCCAACCTATTTTAACGACATGCCACTGACCTACCTATATATGATATAAATATTCAGGGATCGTCCATAATGTCGTCCTTCAACTATCATAGTTTTTAGAACCCCCGCAGTCCCAAAATTAAATTTTTTTCCATCCTATTTTGACTTCATGTCACGGATTTACCTATATATGTTATATATACTCAAGGATCGTCCCTAATGACGTCATTTAAATATCATAGTTTTTGGGACCCCCATTTTTAACCTCAAAATTTTTTCCAACCTTTTTTTTAACTGCTTGCCACGTACATTCGTATATGGCTTATTGATGGTGGAGGAGGGTCCTTGAATGACGTCATTTGTAAAAAATGCAATTTTCAAAAATATTCTAGCGTTTCTTAACTACATGCTACGTACTTCCATATATGGCCTATTTGTGGTAACGGAGCCTCCATAAATGACGTCATTTGTGAATAGTGCAATTCATAAAAATTTTTCAGTTATATTGAACTACATGATACGCACTTTTGCATGTCTTATTGATTGTAGGGGAGCTTCCATAAATCTTATTTGATCTTTTAGCGTAACATAAATTGTCTTGCGCCTTTGTTGAAGCTCAGCATGTACTTCGGGCCCGTCCCTGGTCGACAAACAAAATTTTATATATTATTTTACTCATTTTTTAACTATACGTCGTATGTAAATGACGTCATACAAATAACGCTATTTTAAGGATCTCTCTCGACTAGTGTATAGTCATGGCATACACGATAGTCTTTAAAATGGGATGTTACTAGTATGTAGGCAGATCTATTGACCTTGTTGATGACGTTATGAATAGATAATCTCGAAAGTGTCACTCATCCAAATACAATATTGAAATTCACAAATAATTTTAAATTACAAAAATAGATATGCAGCTTAGTGCGTAGTATGTACACGCGAGATTGAGTGCATATGACCCGTGGAAATCGTCGATAAGTATCTTATCATAAATATTTCATCCTATTTCATCATTGTAACCATTACTTAAACTATGTATTTAGTACTGCCTACTCCCTGTCAAGACTATAATTCAGGAATGGTCCGTTAATGATGTCAACAAGATTATCGTTAATTAATTGCCGCCCCACTTCCATTTCATCACTTCAACTTGGAGATGGTTCATGAGTGATGTAAACAGAGTTATCGCCTATTTAGTACTGCCTCCTCCCATGGTCAATTTATACCCGACGCGGAACGCCTGTTGTTGTATAGATATGGCGAATCCGTTATTTAATTTGTTTTTTTACTTCCCGCTGTGTTTTATGTGCTAACGACGAGGTGGACGATAATTAAGGTCAACCAAATTATCAACTAACACCGTGGTACAGAGCTTAAGCATGCATTGAAATAGGTTTGTCCCTGTCTGTCTGTCTGTCCGTAGTAAGCACGTTACAAATTGCACTCGCAATAATAAATTAGTTTAATTTTTTTATTTTAAGGCAAGTTCATAAGAAAAATGTTGCAAACTTTAACTTTAATAGTAACTGTCACTGTTTCAATGAAATACCTATACCCTATAGATCATATTTTAGCGTTACTTATTATATCTTGCGCCTTTGTTGAATCTAATGTTCGATGAAGCTCAGCATCTACTTCGGGCCCGCGGTCGTCAAATCTGGCGCGAAGCGCCGGATTTTTTAGTAGGGCAGGGATAGCAGTAGATACTTTAAGATTTTTAGAGATTTTTTAAAAAAATAGGATTTCTTACCTTTAGCGTTAAATCTCAATAGAGAGCGCTTGGCGTTAATAAATAAGCCAAAGGCTGCGCCAAAAAATATTTCAAATATTTTACAATTTGTTTACATATTCGATTTTCAAAAAGTCCAGTGAGTCATTCATATCTACTATTTACAATATAGCGGTAGATACACCTGGCTTCAATTGGGGAGGGCTGGTATAGGGCTAGTTTTTAGCTCTCTTGCAGTAGGGTTGGGATAGGGCTATCCATATTTGAGCATCTCTGCTAGTATTGGAGAGAAAACCGAAAGTGAGGTCTGGCAAAGATAAAGCTGCCGTTCACTTGCATGCAAAATGTATCCTTGCCAGACCTCACTTTCGGTTGCCGCTACTGTAGCTACATGTGTTTGGTTTGAATATTTTAAGCGGAATTTAATTATTTCTCAATGTCTTATTCGAGTGAGGAGCGAATGTTTGAAAATAAAGAATGATGGTATTGGTATGGTGGGCTGAGTGCCATAGATGGGCAAATACTCATCAGTCACGCTCACCTCGTGAGGGATACCTACAAAGGAGCACACGCACGCACCGGTTGCACTCTGCCTCTTAAGCTCCAATTTCGAATAGAAGACACGCTCTCTGTCATAAGCCTCATGACTCATGAGGCATCACTCATCAAATATTCCGGAATTACTCGCAATTATGGCACGTTACGTACGTGTTTGTGTTTTTTTAGTTGCGTTTCCCGTGTACTGAGATTATAAAATTTTTCGAGCTCTTACACATTACTGAACGCCTACTTGTGGTCTCTAGACGATTTTTTCGAAAAAGAATCTGACGGTGCTTTTACTGTTTGATTGTGCTGACTTCACCCACCGACTCAGTACATGTTTCGGTCAGATTAAAATAATTGTTTGCTTTAGTTTTGGGTTCAAAATGGTCATGGCATTTCCTATTGTTTAAACTATCATTTAATTTTGCAAAATTATGAGGTCCGCCTTTAGTTTTAGCTTTATAATATATTGAGCTCGAATTTTTGGAAACGAAGTATTTAATAAAGGCAACTATGCTAGGTTGCACCGTAGCTTGTTTTGCCGACTTGCCGACAGACATGTCTGTATTTTTCTGTTTGGAATTTATGGGGTCAGTTGTGATACTTTAATGGATTACCTTGTCTGAAATAACACTGGGTACTCGTAGGTTCTTTTATTATTAAAATATTTATGAAATCGAATCAATTTTTGAAGATTTAGAAAACAGTTTAGGCTAATCTCGTCGCAAACACTTAAGGAAACTAATAAAAATTGTGGTTTAAATGTGTATACTTAAGTATATTAATAAACTACTTGCCGGATTTTTTACAATTTCAAAGTGTAAAAGATTAAACACGTAACAAAATTAACCTACAGATGAAGTACCGTATCAAAATGACAATCCATGTTCTCAGGAGGTGGAAGTAATGATGACATCAAACAGCATGTTGGGCGTAAAACAGAATTTAAATGCGAGTCTCGTCTGTTAGACGCTTAGAAAAATATGAGTTTATCATGTTTCTATTAATTTTTGACTGATTTTGCTGTTACTCCGACTAGTGTTGTAATTTAATCACAATTGTTTGTGAATACTGTGATTTTTGGTAACGAGATTGTTCACGTGATTGTTAACAAAACGTTCGTTAGAGACGACTGGAAAACCAAGCTAGATTTTGTTTCTTGCTGTCAGATTGTGATACGTTTTGTGATTGTGCACAATCGAACTTCGCTAGTTTGTGTTTGTGGTTCCTTGTAAACAAATTACAGCACTGACTCCGGCATCAACAGCAGAATATGTTATCAGCGGTCATTAGGAATTTCAGTTTGAGATTTACAGATACTGCAGTTATATTGAGCTTGCCGAAGTCACTGTTAGATCACCCAACCGCTAATCCTGTTGAACGATTTTATTCGTTAAAATGTAACACCAAAAGTTAGATTCGAGCCCGCAACCTTCGTCATAGGTACCTTCTAGCCTTAACAAATGGACTGACATAATACATTTAGATAATTTAGCATACATTTACAGTGACATAAATGTTTCAACAGAACAACTGTATATTTTAACAGATTTTCTGTTTGGTTTTGTAAAATACAGCGCTATTGCACGTGACTAACTGATTTCCCCGCTCTTAAATATTTTAAAATTTACTGATAAACCTGTTAGCATCACTGTACAAGATTGTTGTTAAGATCTTATCTAATAAGCGTGCGCCTAGAGATGAGGAATGAGTGCAAATTGTATGCACTCACGCTCACCTTCATCAGTGGGATGCGTTTTCCGCAACATTCGCCCTTATCAAATGAGTGCAGGCAATTTAAATCTACACTCGCAGTCAATACTCGCACTCACGGCAACGAGTGTGAGAGTACGTGCGAGTGTTGCTCTCCTCACGTACGATAAATGCCCATCCATGCTAAGTGCTGAGTGCTGGTGCTGGCTGGACTAAACTGGGCACTGCTGGGACATGGAAATGGAACTGGTGAGTGTAGGGAGGACTAATCACTACGAACTGATCGTGAGATTTGTAGAACATTCAACATTTGACATTCGTTTTGGAATTTGGTGACTTGGTGAGTTGTGTTTGTCTTTCTTAAATCATAATCCTGATGCGTGCCTATTTAAGCGTGTGGAAGTTGTAAAGTAACAGTCTCCAAAGGATGTTGCTTAATTTTACTAATTGAATTTATATTTAGAATCTAATTAAAATATCCCAGGTCACAGGTACTTAACAGTCACAGTATTATGCTTAAACTTCGTTACTTAGAGTGTTAATGTGCCCTGATATAAACTGTTAATACCATACAGTGTGTCAGTGGTAAATTTTTCTCTTAAAATATTAGTTCCCACAAACAGCAATTGTTAGGTTGAGAAACTTACTAGTTTGTTCAAAAACTAATTTAATGCATTCACTTTCGTTGGGCCTATATTCATTAACTTTTATTGTTTATTATTTAAAGTTGAAAATAGTAATAACCTAATCGCTTTTCATGGATTTGGTTGCATCAGTCATCAGTTGTCAGTCAACGTTATTTGACTTATCTCTGTGGGATGTTTTCATGTTTTTCTTGACACTTGCAACTTGAGAATTTGCAGGTTGTAGACCACCACCACATCCTAAGTAAGTACATCATAAGTACTATATCACATTGATTGATTGATTGATTGAACTTTATTAATGTGTTATTTAGACCAATTTGGCGCATAGCCATTCTTCCATCGGTAACACAACAATATCATTCGATTTGAACAATTATCAAATGTTTACATACGGTAATTATCAGTTGAGATTTAGTAATAAGATTGACTACGATTAGCTATAAAGTTAATGGAGGCACACATAGAGGCTAGGGCTAGTGCACACAAATTTTGTGAATTGTTAAATATTGTTAGATTTCGATATTTGTTTTTAACTGGTAACAATTCAAATTTCATACTGTATTAAAATTGTAACTACAACTATTTTACAATTTACTTGAAATATGTTATAGTTATTGTGAATTAGTGAATTACAATTACAATTTGTTGGAATGAGGTTTCTTCGATAAGTGATAGCCAGGCTGACTAACTGACTGCCAACAGTGAACAGTCAGTGATATATCTAACATCAAATATAGCTACTGATTGACTACTTTAGTAAGCGATGCGCAATTATAGTAAGTAATGGCTAAATCTAGTAAATGATGCCCAAGTATAGTTGATAGTCAATAGTAACCCATGGCCAAACCTAGCTACTTATTGTCAACTTTAGTAGGGGTTGCCCAAGTAAAGTAAGTGATACCCAATTTTAGATAGTGATGGCCAAATTGTCTTTAGTGAGCGATGGCCAGCTATTTTTGGTATCCAAAACAATTTGTCAAACTTGCTATTGGCAACACCTACTAAATTTAAATGGGTAATCACTTACTACAGGGTATCATTTAAAGTAATTGGGCATCACTTACTAGATGAGACCCTCGCTTACTAGATTTGACAATCAGTTGCCACATTATGTATTATATTTGGCCATTATTAGTATATATTGGGCATCAATTACTGTATTTGGCCATTATTTACTCTGTTTGGGGGAGACCTGGCCATCAATAACTATATTTGGCCACCAACTTACTAAATTTAGCCATCACTTAGCAAAGAACACCGTAACGCACTGCTTAAGTTCAATTAGAATTGCTTTTAGGTTGCATATATGCTCCTGCGTTGCATTTTTATGTGAAGTTGTTAAGGTTTTGAACTTTAACTTTGTATAAAATACTCGGGAAAAGTAAGGTAACCAGTAGACCTGTCGGATTGTGCTGATAACGCCCACGTAAGGTGTGGGGGCCCAATTAACTCAGTGGTATGAACGAGATTTAAAGAAACTGGTGAATACGCTTTAATGGGCAGAGTGTACTTGTCGGACACCGCAGATAACTAGGGATGCAAAGAGGGTAAATGAAAAGGATTCTGGACTCTCTCAGAAGACTTCTGGTTGCCTTGATCTCAGATTCACGAATAATTTTATTCACTCTAATTCTCACTGAATTAAACTTGGTTGACAAAGATAATTTACTTAGGTTTTGGGTGTTTTGTCTCAGACAAAGACTACCGCATTCTTACAGTTGTCAAATTTATAATTTAAAGTAAAACATCTCTTCATGATTTTTACAACATCCTTAAACTAATGGTTCTACCCAGACACATTAATTTAATATAATAATAATAATAATAATAATAAATGTTTCCCGGGAAAAATCCTAAAGGATTTGAGACAAGTCTCTTGAAAAACCCGGTTGTCACTATTTAACACTTTGAAGCTTGAGTCACTCAGAATCACGGCCAAAACTCCACCCTTTAAACTTGTCCAATCTGTTTTTAAACGAATTCACCGAATACAAATCCGATTTGTCATTTTTCACCTCACTTGGAAGACTATTCCATTCTGACACTACACGCTGAGTGAAAAAATGATGTCTAGTGTTGGTTTTCACTATTTTCTTTTTCAAAAACGGGGCATGCCTGCTTTGCATGTCAATATCAAAAAATACAGAGGGGTCAACATCATATTTATTGTTTATTAGTTTGAAAGTCTCGATTAAGTCTCCACGTCTTCTTCTATCTTCGAGGGAAATTAGTCTTAATATCTTGGTGCTTTTACAAATTGTTCTAATGATTAATCTAATTAGAGAATTTCGTGATTTCCACATTTGTTTAATTCTTATAAAGAATCAAAGGAATAAAGAGTTTGGTCGCAGTAATTAAATAAGAACAATACCGCTACTGTTTACGTCTATTGACATTGAAAATGTAAATAGAACTTGAACTTGAATTCTCGTCTCATATCGCAGACAGAGCGATGAGACGTAAACATCCGCCGTCGTACATACAACGCATGTAGTATGTTTGTGCATAGCTCAGCTGAGCACACTTTAGCGCATTCCTTATTTATCTAATGCGACATGAGCTAGACTCATCAATTATATTATTACTCATGCATCTCTCATTCTCAGACGAATGAATGTAAAATATAATTATTTCTTAATCCTACGAAGTTACTCATACAATACTTCAACTTATCTACGAATACATGTTACTACCTGTAACCTGTATGACTAATATGTGTGAATATTGTATGTCGTAATAATAGACGTTAATTAAGAGTTTTTGAAAAGCTCAAAATATTAAAATTACACGTTTTTGAAAAGTGTAAAATTGTTCTATTTACATTTTTACTTCTATTACGACATATATGTCGTAATAAAAGTAGGCAATAGCTTTAGTCATGAGTCACAAGGAAACAAGGTACCAAATTGTGAATTTTTACTGCAAATGGTTCTGAAATTGAAATGAAGTCCAAACGTATACTTATTGTGATTTTAATAATTTTTGTAAATAAAATAATTTACAATACTCACAATTTAAGTGCACTAGTTAGGATGGACGTATGACGCATAGTATTATTGCGATAGCCTATTTGATTTAAAGGTCACAGGTGACAGCATTTGTAGTTAGATATGGATATTGGGGGTAGTTAATTAAGTCTTTAGCTGGTTGGGGTGACTTATCAATCAAACTACAACCTGGATATTGTTACTGTACTACACTAACTAAAACATTACGAGTGTTTACATACAACATTTTGAGTTTTTGAGGTCGAGGACAACTCACTTCAGAGTTCACTACTAGATTTATGTGTGTAGCTAAGTAAATTATATTTACTTTTAGTTGCATTTTGTTTGCAATAAAATTGTTCGGCTATTCAGCTAAATTGTTCTTTTCAAGTTTAAAAATAGTGTACAATTTATTTGCTGTGCACAATATAATTTAATTATTCAGACTTTATTTTGTTCTTAATTTATTAACTGTTTTTGTGTAGTATCATCAATTCACAGATAGTGGCAAGAGATGAATATTTTAAAATAAATAATAAATTTTTTTTATGGAAATATATAAAATATGAGATGTCAGATCAGATGTAAGTAACCTAGATATTGTTTAAATTTGGAAATTCTTATTTACTGCATTTTTAACTTTTTCAGAATTATGGTAAAGTCGGGTAAGTGTGTTCGGTCCTGTCACTGTGGTCGTATTTTCTCAGCAGGAAAACATTCGCACTGACATTAAAAGAGTTGCAGTCCTTGCCTTGCATCGAAGTACATATAATATGGTTCGTTCTCGTTCTTCAATGCAATATGTATGTACGTCCATTATTATCAGTGATGTTTGCATGGTGAAAAATAACGCAGCCACAGCAACCCACCCGACTCTACCATAATTATTTTATTTGTGTTCAGCCTTTTCTGAAATTACATTTTGTTTTTTACTTTTTTTCAAACCTAATTTTCTGGTCTTATAGTCTCATATTCTTTCATCTTTCTATTATTTTATTTATTACACCGTGAAAAGTTGCGAAAACTGGCTGCTGACCTTTGTCTTTATATCTAATGTTTCGAAAATAGTTCTGGTCATTGCTTATTGGTACGTACGTAGTTAATAAATAAGGTTTACGGCATCTATAATCAGTGTTTTGCATTATTTTTGTGGAGACGAACAATAACAATCCTTATTCTGCAAATACCAGTGTGATTTTGAGATTTGGGGTCTTAGGAATGCTGCAATTTTGAATTTAATTCACACCCTGAGCGCTGTTTAAAATTGCATCTACACTGCAATGTTGACTGCGAATGCATCGCCTTGTTAAAAATAATTTCAAAATTAATCCTGGACTTCTACTTGCTAACGTTTATTCTTTATTCTATGGCTGGCCAATTTTCACTTTGGTTTTCCTAATATGTGCGGAATGTGGAAAAAGTGGTATTTTTTTGTCATTTTAGAGCTTGATGTAGTTTCTAGATATTATGTTGGAAAGATTTCCATTTTTAAATGAATTCATTTGTTTTAATAAATGGTATGCTTCTTTGGGCTGATTTCAATGTTTGGTTTCTTCAAGAGAGCCATTACACAACGCAAAATGATCTCGCATCAAATCAGCAGCAATTTTGGAGCCACATTTCGTACATGTTGTGTAGTCAGCGGAGGCAACAAAAGCTTCATTCTGTTCGTTTGCAACATGAAGAGTTTCATCATCTGGAAAAGGTGTAGGACACCGAACCGGGGTGATAGTATTTTCTAAGAAACATTCCAGTGTGTTAGTTTGTTTACCGTCAGCATCATTTGCATTTTTATTGTTTGACTGAATGTTGTTTTCTGGGATGAGTAAGGTTAATTTGTTTGTTTGAGAGGGATGTGAATTTGAAACTTCTAAAGCTCTTTCTTTCATCGCAGCGACAATGTCAGAGACTTGGGAAATTGACGACTTCTTTTCAAGCTTTCAAAGAAATAAAATGTAGTTTCAAAATTGAGCGTAAATTATAAATATCAGTTATATGATTTATGCTGAGTCAAATAAATATCTTACTTGTGCAGCCATTTTACACGTTTGCAATTTCTGTTTTGCTTTTTAGATATAATTAATTGTGGGTGGATTAATTAGCGTGGATTTCGGCTTTGCTTTAGAAGGAAATTAAAGGAGAATAATTATTATTTCTAGTGCTAAAAATACTTTTCACGTAGAATTTCATGGATGTACTAGTTCAAGGGCTGCATGTCGACTATTGTCGGTTTTAGGTTTATTTTCTTCACCCTCCACGAAAGTAGAATAAATCCACGTAGTCGTAAATATTTAAAGTGTGGCGATTGGGGCGCTCGTTGCTATCGTAATCACGGCGTTTCAGGCTACAATATTTTATTAAATCTGGAAATCAGCCTTGTGTATTCTACAGGTATGTTCAAACTGGACTTTTGAACTAGGAGCTTGGAAGGCTAAGCTTCGTAGTCCGGAGCAATGAGCAAATACTTAGCACTAAAAATTTTTTTAAGTTTTTGTCCTATTCAAATAATGTATTTGGCTGTATAAATATTAGCTACATTACAAAAACCTGTGATTTATTGACAAAATTTTTTAAAGGTATTTCATGGATTTCCACTCTGGGTTCACAGACGTAATCTGGTTTAGTGTACAGTGTGCACTATCATCGTGCATAAACATGACAATGTTTGCTTAAAATTTGCCCTATAAGCTCACAAGTTTTAGTATCAATCTATCGGGTAGTCTGCGAGCAATCGTGGAAATATACCGGGTGGCCCTCTGATGGACTCTAACCCTTAACATTTTATCCCCGAAATGAAAAAATGTGAAAATTGCCGACGTGTATATGCAGTATGCAATAGTGTCATAACTAAGCACGCACACTGAATTTTATGACAATGGGAGAATCGTCGTTTTTTTTTTACTCCGAAACGGGAGATTCTTCCTCGTAGACAAATAATTACCGTAAATATTCGAATTTTTTGGAGTGGCAGCCCGGCACTTGTTTGAGCCCGGCGCTTATTCGAATATTTATGGTATATGAGTTAGTAGGGCGTACTATGAGATAAAAATATAAAATGATTAAATTAATCATAATTTACCAAAAAAACTTCATATCGCTAACGAATTGTAAGACTAAAGTTTTTACATTAACGTAATGGATGAAACAACAACAGCGTACTTAATTAATGATTACCTGTGTAAAGAAAAAAGAAAATCATTGATTTTATGTATAATTTATTATATTTAATAGGGAAGAAAACTGGATGGTGACTCCCATATGCAACAGTGTGCCTCTAGTGTGGCTTCTAGTTTGAACACCTTCAGTTCAAAATTTTTAATTTTTATAATCGGAATTATTACTCCTAACATCTACATCTTCACTGAAAATGAGCTCAAGGTCTAATCGTGATAGCGCGAATCCCAACAGACGAACTATTTTGAAGGCGGTTAGACATCGAAAACCAACAAAGACTTTGGATGAAAAAGTTATCACCAAACTTGTGGATTCGTCGAGTGTGAGTTTTAAGCATGATGCAACTCGCATATCTTCTTTCTCCTCTAGTTCCAAGCATAATAAAAGATACAAGGAAAAGGAGGCTGCGAAAAGTGATGGACAAACATCGGTTGCATGTAGAAAAGAGTTAGCGACACAAAAGCTTGTGAAACCTATTAATTCCCTTGAATCTTCATCCTCTAAACAACTTAATGAAGACATACTGAAGCAAATAATGACAGGGCCAGTGGCACTAAGCAAATCATTTAAGATTCCTAAAAAGAAACTAACAGTAGATAATCTTGATGGTGGTGGAAAAGTAATAGTACCTAGTCTTCCTTCTTCGCTTTCTTCTTCACTTCCTTCTTCACTTCCTTCTTCACTTTCTTCTTCACTTCCTTCTTCACTTCCTTCACCTTCTTCAGTTGCTAAGGAAACGTCATTGTCTTTTAGCCACAGTCTTAGTAGTAATACCAGCAAAAAAGTTGTTACTCCAAGCGACGATGTTTTAAGTGTTGCTCCGTCTGAGGCTTCCAGGGAAGGGCGTAATGATGGGGAGAAAATGGAATGGGAAACTACGGTATCTTTAAAAGCATGAAAAGCCACTTTCTTAATACTTAATATTCTTTAATTTATCCATTTGTTTTTATTTAACTAAATTTTAGTATGTGAAAAAAATACCTTTCTTTTCTTTTGGAATGTGGGCAATAAAAACGTAGACTAGTAAATAAGATTATATATTTGGTTTGCATCAGGTTCAAGAAATTAAGGGCTTGTGGCCTGGATCTGATTTTCGCAATGATTTTGTCATCGGTGATAAAAGTTCGGTGGCTGATGGAGACATCGACATGGATATTGATTCAATTTACCAGCAGCAGCTTATCATTATTCCAGACACAAACATTTGGATACGTAAGTATGTCATTTCTGCATTAGTTGTTTTATTTTACACTTGCCGGCTCCGTTTGCATGCCGAATATATGCAGGTGTACTTTAAACGACTAGCGAATCGATCTGAATCTGGTGAATTGGTTGAATATTTGACAATTCCTAGATTAAGTATCCACCTGTTACTAATTTTAGATTGCTTGGATTTGATACGAGAATTGTTGGATACAAAGTTCCAAGACTATGCGTATCCCATTATCGTTATTCCATGGATGGTTTTGCAAGAGTTGGATGTTAGTGGGAAAGCCCCAGGTGGGCCAAGTCGAAATGCAATTCATTACATCCATAGTGTGTTGCGTACGAATCATCCACGAGTTAAGGGTCAAAAAGCTTCTGACGCTGCTGTTATTCATCCCGACTTTGATAAGCGCAATCCTGATGATTCGATTCTACAATGTGTTCAGCAACATCAAAAAGAAAATTCTGCAGTGGTAATATTAAAACTTTTATAGTTCTTAGGAATTTTTATTTTAGTTTGAGTCAGATCATTTAAAGTTAGTTATCGTGATGATGTGACGAAGTTCAGTGAACTTGCAGTTTTATTTCTGCAATCCCAAAAATGTTTTCATCGTTGAAAGGAAATATCAAAATTATAATCTTTGCGTGTACAAAATATTTAGTGCGTGTAGTACAATGAAAATATGTTTTGCAGTTTCACTTTTTAAAATAAAATAGCTTTTGATTGTTTAACTTATAATCATGTTTTGTGTTTTAGGTTCTAGTTACTAATGATCGCAATATGCTCAATAAAGCTTTAGTCAACAAAATCTTGGCTGCAGATAGCTCGTGTGGCAAAATGGGTATTAGTGACGTTCTAAAAACCAATGCAAGCAGTAGCTGTGCATATTCAGTTCCATTTACATCGAATAAATCTCCAAAAGTTAATATTGGTATGGTGTCTCCTCCGGCTGGAAAGTATTCTGATGAACAAGGCATATCTAATATTCCAAATCAAAAGACAATTGGTGCGATTAAGAACACAAAACGCCCGTATTCACTACCTATGAGGTCGAATGATACAAAAAAGCAAAAAGACGATGGCAAGTTTCATGTGGGGCCCTTTTCCGATGTTCTTGATTTAATTCATCAGACACTATCACACGTAAACCAACACTGGATTTTTGTTGCATCGTTAAATTGTGTAAATTGAATTTGAATCGCTATATTATCACGAACGGATTTCTTATTTCATATGATTAATACGATCATTCCAGGTTATAGAAATTAAAATGAAAGAAGACTATGGAGATCCAGGCTGGATAAAAGCACTCAAGATTCCTCCACCGTGGACGTTGAAAAGTTCTATCCAGGTCATAATTAAGCACTGGATTGCTGTTTTTACGGAAGTGTTTGGTAGAAGAGTGGGAGTGGCAGAGAAACTACTGGAGTGCATCATCAGTTACGAACATGGATTAAGAGATTCATCGAACAAAAAAGAAATAATCGAACAAGTCCTAGGTTTATTTGCAGCGGGGGAGTTCTCAATGAGCGATATTGTGAGAGAAGACTCTAAAGTTAACTTTTGTCGAAAGAGGCTATTGGTGAGTAACTTATTTATTTCGTCATTAAAAGCTAATGCTAATTTATTGATCGTATAAAATCACACTTAAAATATTCTGGTTTGTATATTCAATAGGAATACAAAACACTGGATTCAAGTTAAAATATTTTGCGTGGAACAAATATTTCCTCATCTATCGTAACCTCGTCCTGGTGAACAACGTCCAAATATCATCGTACAAAATTATATGAAAAGAGCAACTGGTCATTATTATTAATTGTTAACTTTTAAGCTTTTCAAAAGATGTATGTCTAATCTAAGGTGTGAACGTTTGACATTATAGCGCAAAATTCAACAAAAAAAAGACTGCAAAATTGGCACTACGGGTGCCATTTCTGTAATAATTATTGTGATACAATATTAGCTTACTTCACCGACATTAAGTGACTTATATTTTTATAAATATTTGTATGGTGCAAACTACTAAAAGATACATAAATACGACTTAATGATAATGTTTCAGCACAAATGAAAGGATTATATCATCATTTTATAGATAATGTTCATAGACAAAATATGTTTTTATTTCTACGTTTGGAATAAATTCATTGTAATATCATTTAAAATTATTCTGAGTATGTGAAGTAGACAGATAAAAAAGGCTCACTTAATTATAAGTAGGGATTTTTACTTACTGCCATTGTCATCGTCGCCATCACTTTCAAGAGTAGGAACACGGATAATTTCCTCAGGAATGCTACTACTGACAATACCGCTTAATTTGTGAAAGTAAGCACTTGTTGAATACTCAATTATATGAATTCCCTTTGCTGTTATAACGTTTAGTTTATAATTAATAAATTCGATGCACAAGACACAACTAGAAAATTTTTTGTGAGCTACAATGACCCACTGAGGCTTGATTTCGTCCATATATTTATACACCAGCATAGTCTAAAGAGGAAAAAAAATAGGAGTTAAAGTATATCGAATCTATCTAACTATTTTATTTATTAATCTTAAACTTTGTCTAAGACTAGTAAGAAAGATATGTTTGCTTTTCAGAAAGTAAAGAATAGTAATTTTATTGTTCATTTATTTACACATCCAAATGTTCCTAGTATAATCTCGGCTCTTCCATCTAAATCAATATCTGCTACGCAAACAGCTTCAACTGCATCCCACCGAGAACTGAATTTTAAAGGAATTCCACTTGTAAAGCGATCCTCGATTGTATTCCTGCAATATTATAAGTTAATTCGTTAGGCATACGGGAAATCGCTAAACTTAACGAAAACGCTTGCTCTCAAAACGCATTTTTCACACAAACCGGTAGTGCATTTTTAAAATTATTGAGTTAAAGATCATTAATAATAGCACAGACACATCAAGAGTCCCTTACGTGTAGATAAATGTGGGGGAGCAAGCTGATGCAACAACAACATTGAACTGAAATCCATCAGTATAGAAACATATTAAATTTATGAGGCCGTCATAATGGTGCTCAATTTTTTCTATAGTGTAGTCAGCTGGGTTTTCATCTTCTTGAGAATCTCCCCTCGATGCAGATGATCGAAAAGGAAATTTCGAGGAAACAATCCAGACGTGTAATGTACCGTCTTCACAACCACACAACGAAATACGCCTGCAGGAAGCGCAAGTCAAGAAACATTATTACCAAGTGCTGAACAACTAAATATGTAAATTGCAAAGACTTTTAAAATATTTTTGCACCCACCTTGTTCTTTCATTTAGGGATTCTGTCTGTACGCGGGTAACGATGGAATTAAAAGTTGTGGCCATTTCAGGAAAATATTTTTCAATTGGAATTTCTGAAAATGTATTCTTATCGCTCTCAGCTTGATAAGCATGGACTCGACGATCTGAGCCCGTCAATAGAAAAATATGTCCCTAGAAAATAAAATTTAGAGGCCAGATACAGTTGTGGATGAGGAATGAGGCTAATATGTTCAGTATAAATATATACCTACGTCCATAAATCAGTGAGTAAAAATGAGAGTAGCGGTGAATTATTACAAATTATTAAACATACATATGAATCCTTTTCTTGCTTTACAGGAGCATGAAATAAATCGTAAGGAATAAAGTCGAGGCGAAAGACTTTGGATTGTTGTCCAATTAATTCAAGTTGACTAGAATCAATGCCATCTTTGACTCTTGATTTAGGACTGAATCCCTTAGAATTAAATCCCTCTGGAGAAGACAACGTCGTATAAGTAGGCGAATCCGGTTGGACCCATGTTGAGTATATATGCAGCCATGCTTTCGGCTTATCGTCTAATTCGATGCCAAAACCACCTTTCTAAAAAACGAACGTAGGTAAACTGTCTGTCAACTTTGTAAAAATCACAACTTATTCTTGCGTACGAAATACAAATACATTTTTTATAGCAAAATAAGATTAGAACACATATTATCTAAATTAATCAATAATTTGCCTTCCTTAAACTAAGATACTGATACTAACTAACTATAACTCTATATAGTCTCTATCTATCATCAAGTTTTATTTCCGTACATTAAAAGAAGTAAATGATGTAACTAAAACTGTGAAAGTAATTATTTGGTAGTACCAAGACAAAAGTAACTGCAAGAACAGGGTATACGTCTTGGAAGGCGTCCACAGCAATGATTTCAACATCATCGTCTGAAATAAAAATTGATCATGATAACATGTATTAGGCTTGGTAAACGTGCATAATCGTAAGTCGTACTGTCTTTATCACTTCATGCATCATGTATTGTTATATATTATGTTGTTCATTGTTGAAAAGTATAACTGGACACGTTAAAATTAAAATTGGAGCATAATAACTGGTGCACTGGCAACTGGGTGTGTACTATGTACATAATACTTATAATAAATCATACTTGGTATATCTGGAAGAGATATTTCTTCTAAAGTTCCTTTGGAATTGTACGAGAAAACTTTTCCATGATTTCCAGATCCTAATATCACAGTCGTTCCTAACCGAGTGACAGAGTAAATGGAACCTTGTGATGGTAATTCAATAAATTGTTCTTCACGCATAATGTGACGATGCTAAGCGGTAAGGTAATACTCGCATATAATTTTTTAATATAAAAACTTGTTTAAAAAAGTATTCTGGGTTTGATAGAACGTCTAAAATTTTGAGAAAACGACTTAACTTTTGACTAAATCTATATTTACCCTAAACGAAAACAACTTACTTAAGTAAGTACATCTATCTACACAAAACTTCAAGCTATAACTGGCAATAGAATGAAAATTATAAGGCTCCCAAGTTTTCGACTCACTTGCACTTGCAACGCAACTTGTACTTTATCACTTTTATTTTCATCCCATTCCCAATCACTACATTTCAATTAAATTGCCATAAATTGTAGACGTCTAGCCAGACGCAAATGACGCCACAAACAACATCATCATCAAGTTTTGGGACCCACCCACCCCTATAGTTGACGCTTTTAACATTGCGTTAAATGAGGCACTTTTTGGGATCCACCCACTATAATGGGTGGCGTTATTTGTGTCCGGCCCCTACGTCGGACGTTTTAAATATTACTGTTTGCCGCGTTTTACTCGATCTAGCACATAGATAGCTGGAATTGGTTAACTTAAACGAGGGAAAATACACGTGTCCGTTCGGTTCAAATCTTCGCAAAATGTAACAACTGTTGAGACTTCGAATTTCCAAAAGGATATTATGAAGCATTATTGGGTATCAATGTTTGAAGTTCGTAGTGAAGTTCCCTGCGCCCTCCCATAGCAAAGCTATATAAAACTACACTACGCACATCAACACATGACCAAGGACCCGCTTCCTCTAATCTCGTTCCTCGTGTTCTTATTTCATCTTCCGTCTTCTTCTCTCTAATTTCACTCCTCGTGTCCTTATTTCGTCTTCCTTTTTCTTCTCTCTAATTCTGGCTCCCAGTTCCAGCGCACATCGGCTATTAGCCACGTCTCCGCTCTCCCCTGAACATTCAATATTTAACTATCTTTCCTCTAAGAAATTAAAATTAATTTTTTAGTTACCCACTGTCATTACTGAGTTGAATTTTATTGTGCTTTATTTAACATATACATAATTACAGTTAGTACTGGAACATTTTGATTGCTGAAGTAGATCGTCAGTTGCCTGCAGTTAGTAATTAATTCCAATTCAACTGTGACTGAGCCTAACTATTTCCTCCGATGCACTATTTATTTGCATTTATTTTGTATACTTAAAATTTGATCAATAGATAGTTATTTTGGGACAGTTAAATTAACAACTAAGTAACTACAAAGTTTCATTGCCTGATTCTGGCTCTCAGTTCCAGATTAACTGCGTCTTTTGCTCTCCCCTAAAAATCATCTGCCCTCAGTAATAGTCTGTAATGTAATTATGAGTTTAATTTTACTTTGTTTAAAATATTATCTAAATAATTGCAATGAGTACTGGAGACTATCACATTTATTACTGAAACTACTCCGTTACCTAAATTCTCAGTGAGTCAGTCGGTCAGTTACCTGTAGGTAGTGATTAAATCTAAATCAACTGCGACTGAGCCTATCTGCCACATTTAATGTGTCATTAATTGAATCTATTTGATTAAATTACAATTTTCTATCCATCGATATTTACTTTTAGACAGTTGACAGTGAAACTAAATAGCTACAAAGTTTCATTCCCTGATTCTGGCCCACAGTTCCAGCTTACAGCCGGTATCAACTACGTCTCCGCTCTCATCAAAAAATTAAACATAATTTTTCCTCAGTAATTGTCTCCCTTCTACCAAAAGTACTGTAAACTGCCTTGAAATAAGGATCTATGGATGGAAAATGTTTAGTCAATAAAATAAATGCAAATAAA